>OY811974.1:4882051-5144551 GCA_963681505.1 Eunapius fragilis | reverse complement strand
TATTTTTCGACAGGAAACGCCTTGAACAAAGTAAAGGGTTTGATCTTGCGTTTCAAGTAGCTTTTACGTTGCTACGCGGATTCGTCTGTCTATTATAGTCGGTTGAAATATAGCGCCATTTTGGGTTCTCTAATGACGCGCCTCCTGTGGATAAGATGATGATAATAGAGAGTTATGTATTATTTCTTCTTTTATTAGGCGGTGGTACTGCAGCTGACATGTGTGATGAAATGTTAAGGTAATGATCTTGCTTAATGTTTTTAAGCCAAGCAATAGTATTTCTGATTCCAGTGTATAGGTGCGTTTTGACGAATTGAATTTAGCATGTATGGTTAAGCACCTTGCTCCCCCATTAGACCACAGTGGTATGTAGATACCCATTCCAACATGTGCATGGTCCTCACTGGATGGCCTGACTTATTAGGAATAGCTCACAAGAATTACATTAATGCTGTCTGAATGCTCCCTCGTGCTACATCTTGCTTTTGGGGTAATTCCAATTGTGTTAGACTTGATTGTTTGCCCAAAAGGGGGCAGGCAACAACCATCCAGTCGGGTGCATAGGGGCGCTGACCCCTTAATTGCCCTGAGCCTGACTGGAACCAAGAGGTGATGCTGGTCCCTATTAGTCAGCTCACCCCATGAGACTGGTTGAGGTAAGGTGGCTAGGTCAGGGGTAGAAGCCCGAAGGGTGCCGCCTACCATTGATATATAAGCAAGAACTCAGCAATACATGTACAAAGTACAGTCACTGCACTGGTGGAGTCGGGATGAGTAAGCAATGCAGCTAGCAATTAGCTGTAAACAGCCTGCCACCATCCTTTTCTACATGTTTGACCTGGAACCTTATCAGGTGTCAATATGTTTGGGATCAGAGTGTATTAGATTGGGTTGACTAAATAGAGGTGAGGCTTTTCAGTCCCCAGACTTTAAAATCGGGGTTTAATGGAAGTGCTGGGATGTTCCCAGGCTTTAGGCCAGGGGGTGTAGAGTATTACTCTTTCACCAAAACATGAAACCAAGTTTAGTACCTAAACAGCCACTTAAATAAACAGGTATGCACACCAAGTTTTTGTATGGTACTTGTGTTGTGTACTGTACTGTCATACAGTGAATGGCATTTGGAGAATTTTAGCAGAATTTTTATGAATGAAGCTCTCCTTGGAAGCATCAAACACCCTTTGCACTACCTTGCTGACAAGTTGCCTCTCTTGGCTGGTTACATCAGTACAACATATTAGATAGCTTTGAGGCTTCTGTCACATGACCTGCAACACACCACCTCATCATGCAGGAGTATCTAATTATTCTTGAAGATTCTTGCTGTTCAGGGTGGTGTTGTAGAATGACACAATGCAGCCGACAAATGGAAGGCATGTGGCACATAGAAACCTGTTGCAGGGGAATTGGATTGGTTGTCCTAGACACATTAGCTCATTATTTTGCAGATTACATTTGTGTAAATGACAATTTTGTATGTGATTTTTGTGGTGCTATAGCCTTAATATGTTGTACAGTATCAACTGGCCTGGCCTGGGTACTGCCACATGCTTCAGGTTTGCACCATTCAGCCACGTAAAAGGGACACTACATACTCTATGGTGAAGGAGGAAGGACTGAATTGTGAAAGAATTTTTTTAATTGCACACTACCTTACAGGTACTGGTGGCATGGTTGCACCAATCATGTGGTTCTAACAAACATTTGTAAAAGTGTCTGGCTTCGTGATGCAACTGTTACATGTTTCATCAGCACTTGAACGTGAATAACTTGCATGGGTGTTGGATCTCAGGACTGTCTTTTTGTGTGTCAATATAAAAAGCTGGCAGTAGCTCTTTATGAATTGTTGCTTGTTTGATGGCCTGAAACCACATAACCAGCTCAAATTCGTTACTCCTTTGTGCGTTTGTTTGCATTTCGTGCAAGGTTTGCTCTAGATCACTGTAACGTCGTAACATGTATGAATACGATACTAAAATAGTGTCCTTGCGCTAAACGAAGACCGAAACGTAGTGAATCACACGATGTCATAATGATGTAATTACGAACATGAATGTTGACAATATGTTAACATGATTTTTCCTGTGAGGCAGCCTTAACTACCCTGAGTTCCACGGCACTAAATAGAATTATCAATTTTCAATGCTCGGATGTTTTGACAACCCACCCTTCGGTTCCCCAATATTGTCGACAGAACAAAAAGGTTCTGACATGCTTAGTATGCCTCTGATATACTTACTTTTCATTAGTGTGAGAACTGTTTCACCATGCTCGAGTCACAACGTCCTTGTAAACCTGTCCTTCTCTGTCGAATATTATAATGCCTGCTCTTGGTATGTTTCCTACATCGGATCTCCAATCCGAAAGAACTAGCGAATAGCTGATCTATCTATCTGCCCGATTTCAAAAAGTTGCCGATAGCTAAGTATCTTCGTTCAAAAGTTATCACGCACGAGTCACACGATATAAAAATTACAAAATTTAATTCCGCGGTTAGAGGGTACGTTACGTTACATATTGCATAATACAATTCCGCGCATAATCGGTTAAATACACATATATAGAGAGGTTGCAGTGTCATCCCGGGAAGAGGGAGGCCATGTTTTTTGGTGTCCCGAGTTCTGTTACATGTTGTAAATAATCTGTTACACATTGGAAACATTCTGTAACAGAACTGGAGACACCAAAAAACATGGCCGCCGCTCTTCCTGAGACGACACTGCAACCTCTCTATACACTTATACATAACAAACACTTTAAATGTCAGTCAAGCGGAAGGAGGTTAGAGGAAGAGTTTTCACTGCAAGATTGCTTCTGACACCTAGCAAAGGAGTAAATACATGTAATAGTCTGCCAAGAAAAACATACAGATTTATATCTTAAACTTTTAATGATAGATCGTCACCTACGCGTAGGCGCGTTAACCTGCATGTAGGCTTTGCAAATAGCTTTATTCCAAACAATGTACAAACAGTCAACGCTTGAAATAATAAAAAAGGACCAATTATAATAAAGAGGTGCTACTTGCAAGCTGGCGGCAGAAAACAACGCCAGCCTGCTGCTAGTGCTTCGAACGCTCTGTTGGGGCACACCCATCATTTAGCTGGAGTTGTTCCGTTTTGCAAAAAAACTTATTAGAAGCATTCTTCGTTTTATAGGCAGATATAATTTTAACTGTTTTTGCCAAATACACACGATTTCCAAATTTTATACTCACTTTCATCAAGATCGTAGGCAATTTTTGTACGCTCCTCCAACTTGATCGTGTATCTAAAGAGCCAATGGTTGAATGAGCTCCAAAGCGAATGAAAAACGAAGCCCTATGATTAAGTGTTACTTTATTCGAGTTCAAAGTTTTATACGGCATTGAATGCGAGGACCATACGTTGCAATAGAACGCCTACACGTAGGCTAAAACAACACATTTCGCCTACATGTAGGCGTTTGTTCGATCTTTCATTAACCAACATGTAAGCATACTACATTTAACAATGTACAATCTCAAACAAGTAACAATCTGAAACAAGGCTGTCACTGGATGTTTCAAGCATGAAACAGTGTGTAAAACCTTGCTGTGACAAGCTCCTTACAACCTTCTTACAACCACAGTACAAGCGTGTTACAACCACAGTACAAGCTTGTTAACAAGGTCATCAATAGCTTGTCACCAGCTGGTAATTTTTACTTGGGAGCCACTGCACTTTATATCCCCTTCCTATGCCACTGACATGATGTGAAGATACATACTGTACTAGCTATAACTTACATTTTTTCCTACTGATATAAATGACCACCAGAGTTATAGCTATCACTACTGTAACGGATGGGATTATTGATGCAATTATTCCTGGAAAAAGAAAAGAAAAAAATGTACTAAATACCAAAACACAAGAAAATAAATGCTAACCATTAGATAGTTTGGGAGTAGGTGCACTGGTGATATCCGAAATGTTAGATATATTTCCTGTTGTCTGTACTGTTGGGCTTGGAGGAGGCACCTTGCCTATTGCAAAATGAGTGAGAAAATACTATATCTCATTTCTCGTTGTATGTATGTACATCTAGGTGTTCTAAAATTCATTAAACGTCAATACAGTAAGTACATTATACAAGCATGTGATGGGGTGGATATACATGTATATTCCACATGTGCCTGAATAACAAAATATTAACTGATTGCAAACTAACATGTCAGCTTCCTCTTTGGAGGTGTGTAGATAAATGTGGTTGGGTTTCCATTTCCAGCACCATTGACAGCAAACAATGTAAACAGAATTGTACCATTATAGTCCAAGATGGTTGTATTTTGCTCTCCATAGAATCCATTGTTTATTACAAATGATGGATCAGAGAGATCAAATGATGAATTACAAGACACACTAGGCCTGCATCCAGGTGGATTACTGATGGCCTTTGTAATGTTGGTGATATTGTTACCAAGTACATAATGAGATATAGTGGGAGGGGTTGAAACTTCAAGAGATGGTGGTGCAACCCAAAAGACCACTAAGGTAGTGTTGGTTGAACTAACATTGAACTGTAGTGGTGGAGAAAGGATGCCTAGATGGCAGAGATATAAAGAATTCAAAACCAGAATTTACATGATCAAAAATACATGTATAGTACAAAGCAGGTAATGACAACAATTGCATCTACATGTACATGCATGTACAAGAAAATTGAACCTTAACCACAGTGACTAGCCCAATACAAATGTCTAGAAAGACGATATGTGTGTATGTATACCTTCAATTAGATATACCAGCTCTGGGATACGATTGTTTTTTTAATTGGTAGAGTAGTTTCACTTTGGTAGGTATTACATGCGTACTGTACGTTGGCTATTCTTTAATGTCTAGTTAACTATTACGAAGAAAATATCTTCACACACACTCTCGCCGCCCCTCATTCCATACGGGGGAGGGGCATGACCCTGGCACCCACCAATGCTCGCCATTGGTTATAGTGTTCTGGTTCTGTACATGTCGGTCACACCTCCCCAATAGAGAATTAAATGAATGTTAAAGTAGTTAACTGCAGTTAATTACTCCAACGACCATACTGGTGCCGGTATCATGTACCTTACGTGTGCGCCAGTGTGGTGAGGCAACCCTGGCGCACATGTGTGGTAGCTGGTGACATATTTATGTGGCATTGGGCAGCTGAGCCACGTGTTCTCACAACAGTACTTTTTTTGCCTGCCTCCCTGTCCAGACATCCAGTTTAGATCTCCATCACTTTTGGGCGATGTGGTACTGTTGGGGGCAGGGTTCCCCGCCTAAAGTGACATACTAGGGGTGGATCCTCACACACAGTCTCACTGCCCCCTGGCTCCATACACATGAGAGGCATAACCCTGATACCCACCAAAGGTTGGCATACAATGTAGGTTGTAGTTTTGTCTGTTCTGGTTCTGAAAATGTCCCCCGTAGGGAATTAAGTCAATGATTTAGGCACCTAATGCCTTTACATGATATAATATATAGAAATTGTTTAGCTGATAACTCCTTTGTCTACTCTTACCCATTCATATGCACACAATCCTTTAGCAGTGCTACCAATACAAGTACCACAAAAGATACAGACAGCCTAGGCCTAGATATTTATAACATCATGTGCTTGAACATGGAAGGATTACTGCTTTGTCATTTCATGTACATAAGTTGCAATATTAATTGCTCTAGTTGATGTAATGAGTTGTGATTAGCTCTACCACTTTTATGCGTTTTTATAACAAAATGCTACATTGCATCAATACTATTACATGTACATGTAAATTAAGTGTTGCACAGTACCTTGAAGAGTGAGCCTCACTGGATTACTGAAGTGAGGCTGATATGATGTATCCTGCACTGCACAGATCACTGTAATGTTTCTGTTAGCTTTGGTGGTGGGAACAATGAGCTGAGAGTATACAGTAAGTCCATCTGGTGAAACAATGAAGTATGTAGGCTGTATTCCTCTACTGAGTACATATGGTGTACCATCTGTGTACCCATCCACTATCCAGAACAAGAATGTCCCATTTCCAGAACAAGTGAAGGTAAAGTTTGATGCATTGTTCTCAAATGTTGTATAGTCACTTGATGGTGACATTACAACACTACCAGCACCTAGTGTAACAAAATGGTTGTATCTATAATAGTGAAATCAGCACATAGTTTGATGCAATAGAAATCTGAACAATGGACATTTGTCATAGCGCACCATTAAGCTAACAACAAGTACCAGAA
This sequence comes from Eunapius fragilis, assembly GCA_963681505.1. NCBI lineage: Eukaryota > Metazoa > Porifera > Demospongiae > Spongillida > Spongillidae > Eunapius > Eunapius fragilis. The sequence goes on along the minus strand of OY811974.1, from coordinate 5,138,318 downwards.
TGTAGTACAAACACTGAAAATAATGTCATACAACAAGAATCAGAATGCACATGTAAAATATACGAATTCATTCAAAATAGTGCAGGTGCATGTATCAGGTGAATAGGCATACAAGAGCGTGGTACAAGTACTTACTGATGATGGGCATTAGAAGGAAAATAAGCTGGCACATGAATGAGATTGCCGTACACTTCTTTGTCCACATACATATAGATAACTGGAGAAGCAAAACATTATAAGGAATTATGCACTGCAATCATTTGAGATGGGTAAGACTACACAGGTGCTCAACATGTCTGTAGACTACAACAACCACAGCTAAGCCCGTACTGTTGTAATGGTAACATTTGCAATCCTAGGTCTTGAAGGTCCTGGCTTGGACCACCATTATAGCTTTATCTGGGTGGAGGGGGAGTGGACAATGGTGATGAATCAAATGCATGATCGTAGTGGTATTCGTAATGGGAATGGAAAAGCAAACTTAATCACACAACAACTATTATAGTGCATCCAAATTTGCTCTTACAGTTCCATTACCAATGCCAGTAATATGCAATCATTTTCTACTGGGCTGAAGTTGGACTCCCTTTCACTGAAAATAATGCATCAAATCGCAGGTTTGCTGTGCTCAAAAATATATGATAGGCAAATATGGATGTAGTAGGGCAATGTCTATTGTCCTGGACGTCCCTGCAGGGCATGTTTTTTCACCAGGGGGCACAGAAAACAAATTCTTTAGCTATTAGTCAATAAAGCTTTCCAGTGATGTTTAATGGTTTTGCATCGTTGTTCAAGTCCTTATCTGTTTGGATGGAAGTTTTGAAGCTCTATCTTCTTTGGTCGTCTAGTAGCAGCTCATTTCAGCCAACCTCCCGGTACAAAACATGCTTTCAGACACAACTTAGAAAATGCGTTGCATAACTTAATAACGAAAGTCCAATATCACCTATTTAGCTGGGTAAACGAAGTGGCCATTTACATGTAGAAGACTTGTATTCGAAGGTGAGAGCTTAGAACAACTCGCTTTTACCACATACCTATATATATAGCCGCCATTTAAAGGTCATGTGGTTTACAATTTTATTTACGTGTGTCATACATACTGAGTATCTGACTTAGACAAGCTACTTAAATGGCAGCTAATACAGTTAGATCATCAAAGCTTCAACCCAAACAGATAAGGACTTGCACAATGTGGAATAACCATTAAACGTCACTAGAAAGCTGAACTGACTAATTCCCAAACTTTCTTTTTTTCTGTCCCCCCTTGGTGGACAAACGTGACCCACAGGGGATGCCCAGGACAATAGACATTAAAGGCTGCTAAGATGAAGTTAATGTGCCGTGATACTTAAAAATGGTAAAGGTACAAAAGCAGATACAGTATCGGCCAATAGAAACTTTATGGATCGGCTTTGAAAGCAGGAAAGCGGGCAGTCCGAAATCATACCGCCTATTGGCCGCCTATTGTCCAACATATCTTTCGAACAGTACTTCAATACTTATAGTCCGCCGCCAATTTTGCTGCCCACTTACATGTTCTATCAGTAGGTCGACCGCGTAATCGTTCGGCAGTCGGTTGAGGGTCAGTCGACCATCATTCAAAGTTCGGTCAGCTGCCTAAGGAAATTATTACATTGCATGTTTAGGTTTACCCACAGTAAGGATCCGAGGACACTCTGGGCCGGCCCTTGTTGGGATGATTACGCACACTGAAATGCATGCTTATACATTTGACCAATCGCAGTCTTGGCTCTTCTATCCCGAATAGGTCCACGAAACGGATCGTTCTTTCCCTTTGGCTGTGCCATCCCGCACAATAAGTTTCATTGATGTCGTTATTAAAGGTCCTCAGACCCTTATGAACATGAACGATTCCACTGCGCGACAATATCACGTACACATTAAATGGCCGTGTGATACAAAAAGTTGGGGCCCTTTGTTTGCCCAGAGATAATACAGTACTGGTTTGCCATACTGTTTGCAAATACGTTATCGTTAATAATTAATGGTTTTAATTTTGGCCGAGGGGTGTGCTCAAGCACACAGAGCACTCTCCACCACTGCTTCGGCGTGCATAACTATAGAGCAGATCAATATTGCGTAATATGCCCTAAAGCGGACCAACAGCACCCACCCCACTTTTCATATCAGATACGACTCGTGCAGAGGTAATCATAAGTGCCCTTCAGTGGGTGTGGTTTAATTGACAACTGTTGAGATTTGTGAATTTGGACTGGGGACTATACAAAAAAAAGACCCACTGCCTCCAAAAGAGTAATTGTAACTATGACTGTGTCAGGTCAGCAAGGTAGAACATTACCAATGTGTGTGAAGGCCTGAGAGGGGGTCAACAGTGGGGAGGTGTCCTGTTAGTATCATACACACAATGCGTCCCCGTGCTGGCAATCCAACCGTATATTGAATAATTAGCCACTGGTTTTGAGGTGGACCGGACCAGAGTTTTGAGGCGTATTGGACGGACTTTTTAATCGGACTAGACAGAGGCGGACCGGAGTTTTTGAGACAGCCCGAACTTACCAGGACTGGACTTACACCGAGCGGACCGGACGATTTAACAGACAATTGCCAGATAATTGCCGAACGGACAATTGCCAAACTCCGACTACGGTCCAACTGAATTCCTGTACGACTACGAATCTGATTCATAAAGTTTTTATTGACCGATACTGTACATATTACAATAGAACTACATGGCTGTGTAAGGTAAGCTGCCATATTAGAACCGGTATTTAAACGGACTGTACAAGTCAAACGCATCATCGGAAGGACGTTTTAACACCACCAAGTGTCACTACTGATGGATGCGTACCATACCATCGTTTTAAAAAATATATCCAGCACCTTTTGTTCTGTATATCCACTCGCACATCTGAGGGGGAGGGGGGTTCGCAATGAGTGCCAAATTAGAACAGGGGGTGTGTCGTAGCTTTTTAAATAGTTTCAATCGTACAGACAACCAGCAACGCCGCCAACATATCTAGAAGTATCCGAAGTGAAGTTCTAAACACACAAAAAAATATATTTGCGTTCTCTGTCTGCAACTATGTCACTTTCTGTTAGTTCGAGGGGTAGTGATTTTAAAAAAGCCATGCATTGCAAAAACTAGCAAAAGCCCTCCTTTTCCCCATCTTTCTATTCATAAGTCATGAGACATCGATTTTAAGCTTAAAACTTTGTTATAAGTGGTTACATGGAAGAGCTACTTAAAGTAAAAGAGAGGCTTCGTGACCTTCATTGAAAATTACCGGAAGTGAGTACTAAATGAACCATAGCTTGCATGGTGGAAATCGGCATCGCTAAGTTACGGTTGTAACATAAATCTATGCAAGAAAGAATGAGTTTCAAATCCCTACCTCTTCTACAGCCCCCTGAGGATCGCTGGAATTCAGCAAAACAAAACTTGTTTACCTATACTTGGTTAAATTATTGTAATAAATACTATTGGAAAATTATTGATAGATGCGTGTATATCAGGTACACAATCGGCTATGATTGTTATGGCGTTCAGATCAGTGGTGACATGTCCTGGGCACTGCAGTTTGGCCTTATATTTACCAAATGCTAAGCCTACTTCCTTTGACCCCACGAACGGGTCGGTTCTGTGGAGCGATATCGTTTACATAAGTCCATCGCGGCATCTTTACTATTAACTGGGATAGATGCTTTCCCTTTCGCTGCCAGCCATTTCTTCCACGCTTGGCCTCCAAGAAATAAGGTTTACTAACTAGCTTTCGTACGTACGTGAAAACAAATTAAATACTTAAGGGCGTAGTTTGCTAAAGGGTATTATCAACTTGGTTATAGGCTGCAGTTATTCTGACCCCCCCCCCCCCCTGTTCCAATAAGGGGAACCTGTTCTAATATGGCAGTTTACCTTACAGCAGAAGAAAGTTTAATAATATGAAGGGCATCCTACCAAAACCAAGTAACAATTTCCGATAGATTTGTGTAGGTAATGGATCCTTTTGACGTTAGTCCATTTGTGTCCATTATGCAATCATTGGTAAATTATATTTGAATTTCAAAAAGTCATAACATTCATTGATTTGCATGTATATGAATATGGAGCAGTAAAATGTTGTTTTGCTATATAGTATTGGTCAAAATAAACATCACAGTTCGTCTTCGTACTACGATGGTGCGATGAAGATACGGCTTCCCTCATTAAGATTGTTTGGCTCTGTGTGTTTTAATAATAACTGGTTATCACATTGATAGTGTAAAATAATCCGTGCGTCATCGTCTTTTTAGCATTCTTGCACTCTAATTTAAATCATGGTTTACAGTGACTATTTGAAGCTTCAGATTATATTTCTTGCCCGCAATCGATACAAGGCGCTGACAATTAACAAAATGCTGAAGGAGGAGAAACTTCCTTATATGCGGGAAAACGTGTATCTCTTGACTTTCTCAAGAGGTACATGTATGAGGAAACAATCGATTGGTCGAACACAAGGTCTGGTCGATTATCCAAAGTGACGGCTGAAATCGAAGCGCTTGTGACAAGCGCTTCGATTTCAGCGGTCACTTTGGATAATCGACCGGAACCTTGTTTTCGACAAATCGATTTTTATGTATAAGAACAAATACGCGCTGACGATTGAACTACAGCGACTGTTGCTTTCTCAAAGCGTCATCTTCTCGACTAAACCACGAGCTCCACTAGCGTACTTATTAAAAAGAAGTTGTGTGCGCAAGCACAACGTGCTGCTAAATTGTTACACTATTTTAACACATGAAGGTGCCTATGGTTGGCTACGACTTAAGAATAGGCTTTGAATAGTTTTATTCTATCGTACAGCATAGTGCAACCATCGTAGTATGAAGACGAACTGTGATGTTTATTTTGGCCGATACTGTATATGGGACAGTTATGTGAAAATGGCCATTCGCGTACATTTACATGGAACGTTCAATGGGAAAATGGGTCTTGTGGATTAATAAATATAGCATAAAAATCAAATTGATATACCTTCAGAATTATTAACGCTATCGGGTTCGTATTTTTAACACACAATACCACACCATTAAGATATGTGAAAATCCATTTTGGTGCCTTACTCATGCTGAGTACCAACCTAACAAGGTCAGATACCCCCATAGGGTTCAAAACAGCCACATCTTTAGATAGGAGTGTCCAAATCGATTCAAATTCGGTACATACATAAAAGGGTACTGTCGCTATTGATTTTTTTTCTGTTTGTTAATATTTACTTTATCTGTTACAGAGATATAGCTGTGTGAAGTGCATGCACGGTTTCCCGCTCGATTTGCGCCGGTGGATTAGACTGTTTCTTATTGGCTGTGCTTAATAAGTTATAGTACAGTGTGCATATTACATACTGGTGGTACTCTTGCATATGTAGCTACATACGAGTCGCAATGCTTCATATCCGTTGTGTATGGTTTCCTGCTCGATTCGTGCCAATCATTTAGCACTAGCGTCACATACATTGAATGTATTATTTACGGGGAACATGAGATTTGATCCCCCCCCCCCCCCCCTTCTCACCCATCAATCCAACCCTTTTTACCAGCTCAAATTGAGAAGTCTTATATCCTTATAAACCTCCCAGTGATGCACACTCGGAATTATATAGTGAATGGTATATGGGATGTGTCACGGCTGTGTGTATGTGTGTGGGCATATGGATGCACATGGCAACATATCATCATCTCTGTTGCGTCTGCATAGATATTAGAGTATTATCTATGATATCAGGTCACATCAACTTAGAAAAAGAAGCCATGTGCGTGACTGCTCTATATAAACATTACAGAGGCCCGGTCTTTCCAAATTGTTTGAGAAGGTGCATTAATTGAAGCTATGAGACATGAGAGACCTTAAAAGACACCGCACTACCATTTTTGTGCTGATACGATTACGATCAGTTCCTACCACTAAAAGCAATAGAAGGTAATGAAATATGTAGTTAATTGGAACATGTAGGACCAAACATGAATATAACAAAAATAGTTGAGAAAGTTAGGCCAAAAGTACTCCCGTAGAAAAATAATTTAATAATACATGCCGTGCTGTAAATGCAATGGCGGTGGAGCGCGTTGTAGAGGCTGTTCTTGTGCTAAAGGTAAGAACGGATGCATCGACTGCTATCCAGGAAGGAAAGGTAAGTGTGTGAACTCTCCGATTTCGCCTTAGGTATCGTCGCAGCTGCCTTCGTGCTTGTCTGATCATGCGTCTCAATCTTCGTTACCTCCTTTCCTATCTACTATGTCTCCCCCTCCTCCAGAGCAATGTTCATCTCCAGATCCATTGCAGCCACCTAGCTCCCCTCCACGGTCCCACGCATGCATAATTAACCTGTCACCGCAGGCAGCTGTTGTGCCTGCCCACATACATCCCTTGTCAACTCCCGCTACTTCTAATAGGGTTTGATTACGACATCGGCTCCCTCCACCCGGGCTTTCTTTGAACGAACCCCCAACTCTTACAGATCTACAGCCACAGTCACAGCTGCTGCTGCCTCAATCACAGCTGCCTCAGGCACAGCTGCCATGTTCACAATCACATAATCTTCAGTTATCCCAGGAGACACCTAATCAGTCACAATCAGGTTCTCAGGTATTGCAAACGAGAGCCCTGTCTGGTCAAGGGATGTTTGGAGTTGATTGCACCGTCAATGTGGAAGGCTCACATGACAATTCATGCGCAGAATATTCTTCCAAGTGATATCCCTCTTGAGTGGCTGCAGGAGCAGGATTCTTTTGTTTGCCTCCATTGTCACCACATAGTTGCCAATTCTTGTTTTGCATCCCATTACAGGAAGTGCAGTGGATCAGCCACAGGTTTGGGGTCACCACAGGCCACAGTTGCCCTGACTTCAGCAGTTCTTGGTCAGGGAAACAGTGGTGTCAGGTCTGGATGCCCCCCTCCCATTGTTTAAGGAAGTCTGTGTCTGTTGTTTGCAGTGTGCCACAATTCGTCACATACCACAAAAAGCCAGACCATCATTTGCTCGGGTTTTGTCTGACACATTGAGATCCAAATGCATATCCAACTCAGGGGAGGCTTGGTTAAAACTATTCATGTTGCCAAAGTGTGTGTTACGAGCATCTCATCGAGGCGGCCGACGTCACAAGTCTCATTCCATTGAAGAGCTTTGCAGACAGTGGTCTGATGGCCACTTAGCTTCTCTATGGCAATATGCCTCTGATCATGCCAAAAAGTCCAACTCCAAACATCCTAAGGAGCAAACAAAGGAGTCAGATAAGAAAGCTCAGTCTGCAGTTTATAAAGCTAGAGAAGGGTTATTGGAGAAGGCTTGCAAGGTCCTTACATCTTCAGGCATTGCCCCCCAACATCCCGGAGACATGGAATTTGCTCCAGCAGAAACACCCTAAGGGCCCAATTCCTAACCTACCTGATATCCCTTTACCTCCAGGGACCACTGCTCTGCCACCCGAGTTTAATATAATGTCCGTTCTTCGTTCATTCCCCTAGGATACTGCTTGTGGCCCATCTGGGGTTGCGCATACAACATCTGATTCAAGTGATGTATATGTGTACATGTACATGTAATAAAGAGATGAATACAAATCTTAATTTTAAAATAATAATAATAAATGGGATGAGCACGAAGGTGACAGTGCTCACAGGTGCAACTCGGGTGTGGCCACGAAAAGAGAGGAATCCCCTTCTCATATTAGGGCTGCACAAGAGGCTGATCATCCCAAGGCAGCTTTGAAAGACACAGTGGATATTTGTCAAAAACCACAACTGTTGGACGAGGTTAGACCTAATAAGGTTCTCTCAAAGAACATGCGTAGGAAGATGGAGAGGGAGATCGTGTAGGCTTAGGTATATTCCAGTGTACTAAGAGATAGTGAATAGTTGGTGCATAAATGTATTCTCTCAATAATAAATAATTTTAAAAGGATTTAAAAATTTATACCAATTTTTGTAAACGAACAGTAAAAAGAACTGGTATTAATGACATCATAAATTTATACAGCAACGGATTGCAACACGATTATATACCACATTTAAACGTGCCCACAAGTACCGCGCTGGATCGCCTAACGTGTCCAATTCGGCTATAATAATGTGACTTACATCAAATGATCGTGATAAATCGCGGTACGGGTTACCGTTCATAATTACCAATGTGTCTTAGCGTGCTGCGTCACAACACGTTACACCACAATTTGACGACTTTTTTTTTCTACGGGACTGTAATCAAAGACAAAAAAAATATTCAAATGGGCAAGACTTATGAATATACATGTATGTAGCACACACACACAACATAACAATTTACAGGGTATACAACAATGGGAAAAGAATACTGTCTTATAGTACGTGTGACATGAGGCATGGCATATGCATTTACATGTAGCTGCAAGTGTGCGTGCCAGCCATGCAAATGAAATTAAAATGGTGGGCGTTTACAATATATGTGCCTGCAGAACGCATATCCTAACAATAAGGAAGGTTAACGTGTTCCAGCCTAGCTGCACTGCATGTGGCTTTAACTCGGCCATGCCTCTCCCCTAGCTGATACATCATGCACTATATCTCATGGCTCTGATGTACTGTTATAGGTTGTGAGCCAGTAAATAGCCACACAATGAGTGGCACCCAAAGAGTTTGACTGAATCGACAGGCACACAATTTATACCTGAGTTGTGTGCGCATATTGTACGCAAGTACCACATTGTGATGGTGATGGTACCCGAATCCATATATTTTGATCGCTTAACGAACCTTTGTACGCTATAGAAGAGAATAACTGACATTTGTAAAAAGCGAACAGATGGGTACATAAGTTGTTACAGTGGGTGTGGCACAGGAAGTTATTGTATATTCATGCGCTTGGAGGAATGATTGTAATAGATAAATGGTGCGAAATGAACGAGAAATGTGCAATTACTTTGCACAGTTGTATCTCCATAATTGATCAAGTAAAAATTAACTAACAGGACATTCCAATAGGTACAGAATCCCTCTATTCTTCTGTAGACTGTGACCCGTTAGGATATTTATTTTAATGAATATGGAGTCGACACAGTGAAATGGGACCTAACGCATATTTAAGGAGCATCCAAATTGACACATGCAATTAAAATGTACATATAAAATTCAGTCCATTGTAACTCCATGATGGACAAACAAATTTCGAGTGCATAAGAAGTTATGGAGGACATAGGAGTCTCCTAGAATATGAAATAATTTGAAAACTATATGCTATGTCCATTTTCAAGCCCTGACCCCATATATACATGTCCATAGCATAACATACAGTATCGGTCAATAAAAAGTTAACGCTATGTACTACTCTACCTTTGCAACGCAATACCTTATTTAGGTAATAAATTACGTAGGTAGAAAGTTGCGGTAGATCAGTAGAAAAATGCGTTGCCTTATGGCAACGCGTAACACGAAAACATATTGAGAACACGTTGTCAGGTTGGGCAGCTGCTAAAGCACGGGTACACAACCAAAAAGTTTCAGTCCTGAATCGAACTGTAATGTGTTAACATTCCGTAACAAGGGTAAACTTCGTCCTCGTAACAGTGCCTGTTATGATTTCGGGTTTAAACGACCCTGAAATTGAGTTATCGTTACGAAATGTAGCATCATGCTGTAACGATCAGTTAACGCCATCGATCTAGCTCTGAATTCGGTATCGTAACAGTATTAATCCAGTACAGTAACAGCTTGATACACTCAATAAAACTAAATAACAGCGCGCGCTACCATCATGAGGAGTAAGAGTGACGGGCTCTTGACGAGGTTTAAAGATGACCCATCTCCGGTAGTGAGTTTTTTAACGCGTCGTACGTCCATTTCCTGAACTGTTTAAAAGGGACCCTTCTAGGGTCTGCCACAGATCTTGCAAATAACCGCTGCATCATAGGCTATATACATGTACCCGGTAAATACAAAGTCATTTAAAAGCACATATATGTTCTCGTTCCCTTTATTAAAAGTCACAAGCCAGAGCATTAAGAAATTATTGAATTGCTCGCTATTTAATTTTTATTTGACGGATGCCCTATGCTTGTTGTCTAATGAAAGTCGAAGTGAAAGGTTTTAAATCTCTGCGGCTATTCCAATTGACTGGACCGCCAAGGCATAAAGTCGTATGCCTACATATTGGTTCAGGATTATCGGGATACAATTTGGCTCTAAATTCCAATTCATGCGCACTTACGAATGGACACGCAATGGAGAGGTACAAAATAACCGTTTAATGTAGATTGTTATTGTGATATATGCAGGATACTATTTCCGTGTCAGTGGAGGCAATTTGTGTAATTTGTGATAACCCTCTAGCATCACAACTTCTCAGTCATCTGGGAGGATCGGCCAAGAAGTACTGTCGGTTCTCTATGGTATGCAAATTATTTTGTGTGCGCGTCTTTGACTTGCATATTGTTTTTAGGCAGATTCCTCATTACCTTCCCTTGTGTTGGAGAGAAGGACTAGAGAAAGATGTTTTAAACAGCTTCAACTCGTCAGATTGGAAAGAACAGAAAGGTGGAAATACGCAAACTGTATGAAGTGAAAGAAGTGCTGAACCCTTTTCTTGAGATACCTGCTGATCTATACGAGTAAGTCATGTGATATGATATAATTCAATACATTTAGATGCTTCTATCAATAAAGATGTACACCTATGAGGTGCTCCATACAATATTACTCGTACCTTGGAAGTATTTTCTGAAGAGTGTGATGCCTAAGCTGTTGAAATTTCACCCTGAAATCCTTGCTAGGATCAATGCATTCCGTGCTTGGGGGTTTGGAGTCAAGATGCATGGTAACGTGTGTTGGCACCATCAGTCATTTGTAGGCAGGGACTACAAAGCTTGGTGTCAGATGGCTGTTTTTATGCTCCACCCACTGTACAAGAAGTTGAACATAACACAGGTATATGTTATAAATATACATGACTACTTTTACAATCATTTTCATTTGTTAGGTTTCTACATAACTTATTGTGCTTTCTTCAAACCCACAAAAGCAGAAGAATGTCAGCTCATATGCACTGAGTTAGTAGATTCAGTTATGAAGAACATGCCAGAGATGCAGTATAAGCTGAAGATTCATTTGTTTCTCCACCTGGTGGAGTGTATGCATATGTTTGGACCATGTTCGACTTTCAATGCAGAAAGGTACTTGTACGTGCTGATGTAATGTTCTGAACCAGTCATTTGCTCTGCATCAGGTGTGAATCTTTTAACTCTCGCAACAAGTGTGCTTAGAGCAGGGACATATCAAACTATTTTGCCAGGATTCAAAGTATTCGCTACATCTGCCAGGGAGGTGTCTTCAACGGCAGAGAAAAGCAAGTATACTCATAAATTTAAAACTGCTTATGATTTATTTATCTTTATAGGTGCGGGAGTGGTCTGAAAAATTCTGTGAGCATCCAGATGTTAAATTCAGTGTCGCCTAGTACCCTTAATGCTAATAAGGAGATATATATATTGCAGGAACAGCTCAAAAGGTTGTTTGACTGTTTGAAATACATTCCGTTAATTATTCACATTTTTTCAGACATCTAGCTGCAAACCTACTACTCTATCAGGGACTATCTTCACTGTGTCCATAACAGCACAGCTGGTTAATTCACTAAATTACATTCAGCTGTGCACACCAGTTTCACAGGTACGTGAGTGTTTGCTGAGATGTATGTTACGATGGACATGTGCTGGGATGTATGTTAGTGTGAGGTGTGCTGATGTGTAAGGGTGTGCTGAGATGTGTCAGTGTGAGGGTGTGCGTAGATGTGGGTTAGTGTGAGGATTTGCTGGGATGTGTTAGGGTGAGGGTGTGCTGAGATGTGTTAGTGTGAGGGTGTGCTGAGATGTGTTAGAGTGAGAGGGCTGAGATGTGTGTTAGTGCACATGAGGGTGTGCTGAGATGTTAGTGTGAGGCTGTGCTGAGATGTGTTTGTTAGGGTGAGAGTGTGCTGAGATGTGTTAGTGAGGGTGTGCTGAGATGTGTTAGTGAGGGTGTGCTGAGATGTGTTAGGAAGGGTGTGCTGAGATGTGTTAGTGTGAGGATGTGCTGAGATGTGTTAGTGAGGTGTGCTGAGATGTGTTAGTGAGGGTGTGCTGAGATGTGTTAGTGAGGGTGTGCTGAGATGTGTTAGTGAGGGTGTGCTGAGATGTGTTGGGGTGAGGGTGTGCTGAGATGTGAGGGTGTGCTGAGATGTGTTAGGGAGGGTGTGCTGAGATGTGTTAGGGTGAGGGTGTGCTAAGATGTGAGGGTTTGCTCAGATGTATTAGTGTGAGGGTGTGCTGAGATGTGTTAGGGTGAGGGTGGCTGAGATGTGTGTTAGTGGGAGGATGTTGTTATGGTGAGGATGGGTGTGCTGAGATGTATGTTGTGATGGATTGTGCTGTATTCACGCTCATTTTTGCAGTTTCAATATGGTGAACTCATAAGTACAGTGAGTGACACGACCAAATAGTGCTACACTATGTATTGTAATAGGATTTGAAGATCCAAATGGAGAACCACTGCTTAATCAGTTCGACTGTCCTTTTTACAAGCTATCGAGGACCATCTTCTTCGTACAAAGCCATGTTCACAAGGCTGTCTCCATGGTCCATGAATGTGGAGAAGGCTGTCAGTTTGTTGAAGCAAGCACTTGTCATTGTATTGAGAGAAAGGAAACAATTCAAGTGAAAACAATTTTTCAACATGACTGGACTCACGATTTGTATAGTTGAAATTTGTATTGTTTGTGATTGGTTTGCTTTTTATGATTTTAGTAGTTGTCAAATTGGTTAAAAGGGTTGGTTTGGATAGAGGGAAAAAGGTACTTTCATCGATACTGTAGGGCACTGTAATTATACTATCCCAAAACAGGCACTGTTACGGTACTGTATCGACACCGATTTCAGTATTTCTATAGACTGTTATTACGGCATCGTTATGGGAATTGCAACATTCGGTCTCGGTTCAGGTAGTGAAATATTAGGCGTTACGGGATGTACTTGGTAATCGTAACAGTCCGTTTACACGCACCGTTACGGGAAAATATTTTTGGTTGTGTACATATCCACCCCACGCATTGCGTCAGACAACACTGCCACTGTTTAGATCGTAGCGATGGTTTTTACAAACTACGTGAAGCAAAGGATTTTATTCTATCATCAACAGGGGCTTAAGAGTAGAAACATTAGGAATCTTTTGTTGGGGGAAGGGTTGATCATTAGCCATGTAGGTATTTATCGATTCCTAAAAAGGTTTGAAAAATGTGGAACTTTGGCGCGCCGCCGTGGATCTGGTAGACCTTCAAAGATTACTTATGAGGTGAAGAGGATCGTGGAGACACAAATGCAGCTTGACGATGAAACGGCCGCTGTTCAGCTTCGCACGCTTCTGGCACAGAAAGGTGCGTATTATTTGGATTAATCATCGATTGAGTTATAATAGTCCAAGTTTTCATAGGTCATAAACTTTCGCTTCGCACCATTTTGTGTGCGCTGAGAAGCCTCGGATGGGTGTTCAGGGGCTGCGCTTATTGCCAAATAATCAGGTACAACTTTAGGTACAGGTTCATAAATAGTGAACTTGTGTTATACCGCTTGCGGTTCGATAGGGAAGGCAACAAGGTCAAACACTTCGAATGGTGCCAGGAACATCAGCAGGACAACTTCTTCGACGTTATATGGACAGATGAGTCTTCTATTCAGTTAGAAAATCACCGAAGGACTAGTCTGGGGACCCGACTGATGGTTGTACTGTCCCCAGACTACCGAAGGACATGGTGTCGAAAGATTGGGCAACCGCCTAAACCGAAGCCGAGGTAATGAGTTACTGAACGTAAATGGTTAATACAATTTTAACCACGTATTGTTACGGACCAAAACATCCTGTCACAGTACACGTTTGGGGGGCAATCAGCTTGAAAGGACCAGCTAAACTATGCATATTTGATGGGATTATGGATTCTCCGCTCTATGTTAACATCTTGGAGACGACCTTGCTGCCGTTTCTAGCACGTAATTTTCAAACCTCGCATCGTTTCATGGCTGATAACGATCCAAAGCACACATCTACCTTAGCACAGCAGTTTTTGAAGGAGAAGCACGTGAACTGGTGGAGGACCCCTGCTGAATCACCTGACCTCAATCCTATTGAAAACCTATGGCATGAATTGAAGGAGTATATGCGGAGAGAGCTGAAGCCTAAAAACAAGGAAGAACTTATTAGAGGGATCAAGGCCTTTTGGAGACAGTGACACCATCTATGTGTGCTAAATACATAGGTCACTTTAAAAAAGTAATCCCTAAAGCTATAGAACTGAAGGGTGATGCTACTGGTTATTGAGTGCTTGAAGTTTGTAAAGCAATTGTATTATGTCTTGTTACCGTCATATACAAGCCCATAAGTAAAGAGGGAGGGGTCCATATGTCAGGAAATTGTTTTCATGTAAACAAGTAAGCCTCTAAACAGCTGTACATCTCACCTAATCCACTCACACCTCACTATTTGGCTTAGTGCATTAACCCCACCATTTCTCACTCTGTGACCACACCCATAGACCCTGTTTGCGACTTAGTGCATTAACCCCATCATTTCTCACTCTGTGACAACACCCATAGTCCCTGTTTGTGGCTTAGTCCATTAACCCCACCATTTCTCACTGTGACCACACCCATAGACCCTGTTTGCGGCTTAATGCATTAACCCCACCATTTCTCACTCTGTGACCACACCCATAGACCCTGTTTGCGGCTTAGTGCATTAACCCCACCACTTCACACTCAGTGACCACACCCATAGACCCTGTTTGCGGCTTAGTGCATTAACCCCATTACTTCTCACTCTGTGACCACACCATAGACTCTGTTTGCGGCTTAGTGCATTAACCCCACCACTTCTCACTCTGTGACCACAACCATAGACCCTGTTTGCCGCTGAGTGCATTAACCCCACCTGTGACCACACCCATAGACCCTGTTTGCCGCTGAGTGCATTAACCCCACCTGTGACCACACCCATAAACCCTGTTTGCCGCTGAGTGCATTAACCCCACCATTTCTCACTCTGTGACCACACCCATAGACCCTGTTTGCCACTGAGTGCAATAGCCCCACCATTTTTCACTCTGTGACCATACCCATAGACCCTGTTCGCGGATCAGTACTTCAACTCCACCACTTCTCACGATATCAATCAAAATTTACATGTGCATGTACAGAAGCACAGAAAATAATACATTTTAAAGTAAAACTTCTAGCTCGAGTACACCCATGGCCTATGCTAGCCACACATCTACTCCAAATAGGTTCAAAGTCACCAATACTTAACTAGTTTACTAAACAAAAATTGCTTTAAACTATTTTTTCTAAAACTGGCTACAGAGTCCTACTTTGGACTTAAAGTAATGGGCCAATGCACTGTTATGGGATGCACACAATATAAGGGTTACTCTGTAACCTTGCTGGCCATGAGGGTTTACCAGACAGTGCAATCTCATCCAGCTTCCCCAAAAGTGCCTCTTTAAGATCCCTGATGGCATCAACGATACTAGCTTCCATCTTTTGCACTGAGGGTTTAAATCTGACGGGAAATGCCTTACGTGACCAAATTCTGTTACCTGCTTTAACAACATTGGTGTCAGATGGATACATGGGTGAAGGTGGACAGTACGGTGATGGAGGCGGTGGTGGTGACAATAACCAGGATATAAGCCTTACTTATCTCAGCCTGATCCTAAGAAGACTTATTGTATAAGCCAGTAACAATAAATGCAACTAGTAGGTCGCTTCCATCACCGAACAGCAAAAACTTTTTTTGCTGTCCACCCGGGTGTCCAATTGTACACGCGGGTGGACACTCAGGACAATAGACACTGAAGCTACACTGCTGGCACGCCAATCACTACGCAAACTGTTTTGTTTCCAATGCCTCTACCAGATACATATAGCCAAATCTATATTGGCTCCAGCCCCTCCCATAGTTATGCAGAATATTTAATGGCTGCAATACATGTACACCCTTTAATGTACAAAATACTACATGTACATGTATATGTATGTGACTACATGTAAGTTTCATGCAGAGAAATGCTCCTGTTGTTGAGACTAAACTGTTGTGGGGCAGTTACCAAAGAATGGGACCATATTGAAGGCTAGCCCCCTCTTAATTAGTAGGGTCAAATCATCATCAATGGTAGAGCATGGCCTTGTAGTGCATGTAGGGAGAAAATATACAGGTACTAAAGCTACACTAGTTACACCCCTAACCAACTGGAGACACCCGTGGAACCAGTAATGGAGCATGGCTTGGGAAGGGAATGGTGTTCTGCCTGGCCCAGAAGGCTGGGTTGACCTTACCAGCAGGTCCTCTTTGAGGGTATCCCAATGTATGGATCCCCTCAAAACCATATACATGTATAGATGGTAGGTTGCACTGATACTTGATCGACATGTATGTCAGTGCTGTCTCTGGAGCAGCCTGAACACTGACAGCCATAAACACATTCCAGGCCTGCAAGCAGCTGTCCAGGTGAAAAATCCTACATTGCAAGCAGCCTTTGGACGGCGTAAATGGCATGTACATACTAGTCCTCAGGCTTTAAGGTTAGTATAACATGTACATGTACATGTACATGTACGTGTACGTGTTATATTAACTTGTACATGTCCATATATGTATACACACCTCAGCATGAGTTTACTCCCTTTCACAACACCATAAGAGTAAAATATAAATCATACCTTGTGTAGTTCCTTGTCTCTGCCAGGTCCATTGTAAGCAACTGAACATTTGCCACTATGTGCTCTGTTCTTTACCTTGTCTGCGTCAAGACGTTTTTTTGCCATTTGGACACTTAATTTTGTATTGTCTCTTACATGTGTACCTCTGCCTTGCTTGCTGGTTCTGTCTGATCCATGGTTTGCACATGATACACATACATGTGCTTTATTGCTGTTTGATCCCGTGTATCTGATTTGTCTGCCCAGAGCCATGTCTCCACCTGGATTCTTCTTTCGGTCTTGTCCTTCATCTCTGTATGGTCTCTTAACATCGCATGGTCCTCTCTGTACATATGGATAATTTGACAGCTTTGGAACATTGCATTTGATTTGACACTTGTCTCTGCCTGGTCCCTTGTCATTGTCTGGTTCCTTGTCTCTGCCTGATCCCTTGTCTCTGCCTGGTCCCTTGTCTCTGCCTGGTCCCTTGTCTCTACCTGATCCCTTGTCTCTGTCTGGTCCCTTGTCTTTGTTTGGTCCCTTGTCTCTGTCTGGTCCCTTGTCTCTGCCTGGTCCCTTGTCTCTGTCTACTCCCTTGTCTCTTCCTGGCCCCTTGTCTCTGCCTGGTCCCTTGTCTCTGTCTGGTCCCTTGTCTCTGCCTGGTCCCTTGTCTCTGTCTGGTCCCTTGTCTCTGCCTGGTCCCTTGTCTCTGTCTGGTCCCTTGTCTCTTCCTGGCCCCTTGTCTCTGCCTGGTCTCTTGTCTCTGCCTGGTCCCTTGTTTCTGTCTGGTCCCTTGTCTGTGCCTCGTCCCTTGTCTCTGCCTGGTCCCTTGTCTCTGTCTGGTCCCTTGTCTCTGTCTGGTCCCTTATCTCTGCCTGGTCCCTTGTCTCTGTCTGGTCCCTTGTCTGTGCCTAGTCCCTTGTCTCTGTCTGGTCCCTTGTCTCTTCCTGGCCCCTTGTCTCTGTCTGGTCCCTTGTCTCTGCCTGGTCCCTTGTCTCTGCCTGGTCCCTGGTCTCTGTCTGGTCCCTTGTCTGTGTCTGGTCCCTTGTATCTGTCAGGTCCCTTGTCTCTGTCTGGTCCCTTGTCTCTGCCTGGTCCCTTGTCTCTGCCTGGTCCCTTGTCTCTGCCTGGTCCCTTGTCTCTGTCTGGTCCCTTGTCTCTGCCTGGTCCCTTGTCTCTGCCTGGTCCCTTGTTTCTGTCTGGTCCCTTGTCTGTGCCTCGTCCCTTGTCTCTGCCTGGTCCCTTGTCTCTGTCTGGTCCCTTGTCTCTGTCTGGTCCCGTATCTCTGCCTGGTCCCTTGTCTCTGTCTGGTCCCTTGTCTGTGCCTAGTCCCTTGTCTCTGTCTGGTCCCTTGTCTCTTCCTGGCCCCTTGTCTCTGTCTGGTCCCTTGTCTCTGCCTGGTCCCTTGTCTCTGCCTGGTCCCTGGTCTCTGTCTGATCCCTTGTCTGTGTCTGGTCCCTTGTATCTGTCAGGTCCCTTGTCTCTGTCTTGTCCCTTGTCTCTGCCTGGTCCCTTGTCTCTGCCTGGTCCCTTGTCTCTGCCTGGTCCCTTGTCTCTGTCTGGTCCCTTGTCTCTGCCTGGTCCCTTGTCTCTGCCTGGTCCCTTGTTTCTGTCTGGTCCCTTGTCTCTGTCTGGTCCCTTATCTCTGCCTGGTCCCTTGTCTCTGTCTGGTCCCTTGTCTGTGCCTAGTCCCTTTTCTCTGTCTGGTCCCTTGTCTCTTCCTGGCCCCTTGTCTCTGTCTGGTCCCTTGTCTCTGCCTGGTCCCTTGTCTCTACCTGGTCCCTGGTCTCTGTCTGGTCCCTTGTCTGTGTCTGGTCCCTTGTATCTGTCAGGTCCCTTGTCTCTGTCTGGTCCCTTGTCTCTGCCTGGTCCCTTGTCTCTGCCTGGTCCCTTGTCTCTGCCTGGTCCCTTGTCTCTGTCTGGCCCCTTGTCTCTGCCTGGTCCCTTGTCTCTGCCTGGTCCCTTGTCTCTGTCTGGTCCCATGTCTCTGCCTGGTCCCTTGTCTCTGTCTGGTCCCTTGTCTCTGACTGGTCCCTTGTCTCTGCCTGGTCCCTTGTCTCTGCCTGGTCCCTTGTCTCTGCCTGGTCCCTTGTCTCTGCCTGGTCCTTTGTCTGTGTCTGGTCTCTTGTCTCTGTCTGGTCCCTTGTCTCCATCTTGTTCCTTCTTTCTGTTAGGTCTCCTCTTTTTACTCCATTCACTAGCCCTATCCTCCACTGGTTGATTCTGAATGGGAAAATATGTAGTAAATCACAATACACATAGATGTACATGTAAGTTGTACCTGCATACCAAGTGTACATGTGTATGATGGGTGAATTACAATGGAACAGTATAGTTTATAATTATAAACAATGGTGTGTTTAGGAGACAGGAAGATGGTACATGTGTATGCACCAAGTGTTAGAACTATCAGAACAATGGTGAGTTTGGATTTAAGTCAATACATCAAAGAGAGTATACGAAAAGATACACTAAATGGATACACGTTAAGAGGCAGCAAGTTTAATGCAAAGTACACTTTAAATCTGGTACACTGTATATATGAAATCATACCTACACAGGAGCATGGCCTATTTTTCACCCTGGTAGTTGCCATTGTAAGACACACACATACAGACACACACACCGCTCGCACCAGAGCAATCCATAAAATAGCTACAGTGTATGTACACCATTGATGACCCTAGCTCCCTCTAGTTCATGTTCCAATGCTTACCTCTATCCACCTCATCCTGGTTTTTAAAGCCAGGGAGGAGGGAAGAGGAATTTTGGACCACATGTGCTTTTAAACTGTGAAGTACATGTATTTACTATATAATTATAAGCACATGCTTGTTAGACTAATTAGTACATGCAAATTAATTAATTACATGATTGATGGTATTAAACACAATCTTGTACACATGTTGATTGAAGTAACATACTACAATAGGCCTATTTTATGCAACCTTTTGTTCCTTATACAGACCAGACATCTAAACATTATAAAACATGCATACATATACCGCCTACAGCAAGCATAGAGTAGTATGGCAAAGTACACATCAAATCTGCTGCACTGTACATGAAAATAGCATATACACAGGAGTATGGCTGGTATTTCTTATGTAGTGCACATTTATAAATACCACAAATGAAGTGGTAGTGATTGAGGTACTGGCTTCATGAATGATGGCAGAAAGGTTGGCTCTTTTGTAGGTTTTCATAAAACTGACACCTTTAACAATACTTAGTTCCATCTGCACATCAATTATTTGGATGTAATGAACACAAGCTAATTGACACTCCACTGGCTTCAAGATGGCAGTGCAATGAGTGGAACAGCTTGAACAAATAGTGTGGACCTGTAAAGCATTTGAATATTAGCTAATACAACTGCATGTGCACAGTAATTACCCTCCATTACTGATATGATGATTCACTGTACACCAATGATGTCGTTCATAAAAATGTAAACTTCGCATTTCACATCTACATTTACTGTATGTCAAATAGGCTTACATGTATACCAGTTTAGGAAGTTGAGAAGAGAGAACAGATCATGTACACAATACTTTGGGATAGTTACATTATAGCGAATGTCATGCACATACACATGTATGCATAAACGAAGGACAATCTTTCCGGAAACTGTCCCCTACATAAATACATGTATAAAAACGTCTTTATAACACATGACTGCTGCTATTACCAGTGTTCAAACCACGATTGTGCATGTAATTTCATGAATATGGTATTGCAAGGATGGACATAGAGGATATCCCATGTACAGTACATGTATGTGCTCACTCACCAGAGCAAGCTGTTCCTTCATCTGTTCCTTCATCTGTTGGTTCTCCTTTTCCCTCTGGTAATTGAGGGTTTAATAAAAATCAGTAGTGTTTTAAACTCCCAAATACATGTATAACATTTTTACGTATGCTTACATTCATGTACATTTATACATATGCTTCTCCTAAACTGACACATCATACACTATACATAGACCTACATGTACAAGCTGATTGATTACTCTGCTTATATATTTTGATAGCATTACATCCCTGTAAATGTTATTGAAATTGAATGCTTGATGCTGTACATTAACACAAATGTACACATGCTATTCACTAGACAGTCACTTCACTTTCAGTATCTAATATACAAGTGCTGGGCGTTAGGTAAACTATACATTAGTTAGATGTTTGGGCCCATCTTGCACCCTACTCCTTTGTATTGGTTGTTTAAATATAGCTTCCTGATGTGTTCAGACATGCAAGATATACCACCCAAGAAACTATCGCTCTATAAACCTTGTTACTTAAACCCAATAGTGTGTGTTAGGTAACGTTGCTTAGCCTTCGGCACTTGTAGACTAAGGATAACACATCCAAATTCCAAACCATAAAATGATCTACATGTATACTGTAGCTACCTCAATGATGGCCTTAGCTCCCTCCAGTTCATGTTCCAATACATTAGCTCTATCCTTTTCAGACTGATCATAAAGGTAGGGAAGAGGGAGGAGGAATGAGGGAGGATGGAGCGGGGATGAGGGAGGAGGAGGGGGGAAGAGGGAGGAGGGAGAGGGAAGGTTTGATTACACATAGATGTAAGCATTCCACACACCTACAGTACATGTAGTGATGTACATGTACATGTACTGTAGCAGACCACCTTGGACTTCGGGGTGTTGGTCCTTGTGGCAATTGGTTGGCAATTGGTAAGTAAAGCATGAAGTGGCATTAAGCAACAGTAAAAATGTGGATGCTAAAATATAGATGGTATTTAATTTAGGATAAATGTAGCAATGCACACTGGACCTGGCCTTGAAGGGTAAATGATGATAAATTAGTTACATTAGCCGTGTCATTAATAGTTATGGCAAAACAGTGTCATTAATAATTATGGCTAAACGGTGCCATTAATAGTTATGGCTAACAGTATCATTAATAGTTATAGCTAAACAGTGTCATTAATAGTTATGGCTAAACAGTGTCATTAATATAGCTACACAGTGTCATTAAAGGTTTATAGTAACAATGTAGACATTGCTCTTTTTTTTTAATGCGGTGTTACCTTGGGTACCCCCTCCTTATGACATGATATGATTTTGTATCTAATGTCACTTTATTCAAGAATAACCTATAACAGGTTTTTGTTATATCAAGATTTTGGCCCCCACTCAGGTTTCATCTACAAAAAAACCTCAAGTGTGTTGTGTATGTGGGTGTGCAGATGGGGGGGGGGGGGGAAAGGAACTACCCCTTGCCCCCAACCCCCTTGGTTAAGCTCAGGCCATCCAATATGATCGAGCTCTACCCATAGTGGAGACCCTGAGGTGGCTTTCTGCGATTCCATTAATTGCCCTTCACCTTGACCAATCCATGTTGCGACTTGGCTGCATGGACTCGTTCAATGTGTGTCTCATGCCATAGGTTGACTATCCCCACCATTATGATAAGCCTGCTAATCACATTAGGCTCAGTGATTTCCATCACTTAAGCTCACCTCAGTGTATTGCTAGAACCTTTGAAAAGGTTCGTGGCTCTGGACCTGTCCACCACCTATCCAAACCCATAACACTATACACAGCTTGGCTGCCCAGGCCACAAAGACCAAATATATGCCTGTGTTATGACACCAATTATTATGATCTGGGTGAGTGTTTCCACGTGTTGCTGAGTCCTAGGAACAGAGGCATCAGCTATAGACTGGCCTCTGCTTGTCATCATCTCCTTACACATAGCTAATAGATTTCCGGATGACATTTAGAGATTGACTGATTGTGTGTGTGTGTGTGTGCGTGCATGTGTGTGTGTGTGTGTGTGTGTGTGCGTATGCATGTGCGTGCGTGTGTGTGTGTGCCTGTGTGTGTTGTATGTGTTGTGTGTGTATCTGGCGTGATTTTTGTGTGGTTCTTGTACTCTGGAAAAGGGCTTACATGTACATGTATGCTTTTTCACTACCTTGCATGTCTGACAGTGAAATCATTGCTACCTATCACTAGACTGGCCTCCATAAAGTTTGTATTGGATTGAGTGGCAATAGTATTCACATCCAACTGCAGCCATGAGCTCCCATGTTCTAGCAATACACTGGAGTACAAAGCACACACACACACACACACCCACACACACATGCACACACACATACACACAACACATACGTTCACACTCTCACATACTAGATCCAAATGTATAAAAGACATGGAATACATGGGATTTCTGAGAGGTGGCGACCAGCCTATAGCTAATGCCTCAGTACCTTAGGGTCCATAGGACATAGCAAAAAGTGGAAATTGATGTCATTAAACAGGTTCAGGCATGCCAGCCTTGGCATGAGTGTGTGTGTGTTAGTGTGTGGCATGGGGAGGGATACCTTAGCTTCCAGGGCCTCCTCCCCCTTCCTTCTCGCATCCTGCAGCTCTGTACACAGAGACATCACCATGACTTCCATCAGTGTGATCTAACAGATGAGGACATCATTAGGAGATGACCAAACTAGACCACCAACTGACCCCATATTGATCCAACAGCCTATTGTACAGCTCCTTATGAGGTGAACAGAAATGTAATGGTACGAATGGCATGACATACATGGAACATATATACATTATAAACCAAAGCAACGTTCTTACAAATTGTAATGACTGGGGGGGAGGAACGCACAGCATAATTAGGTCAACTGGCCTACTCTCGCAATCTATCACGTGCTTTACAAAGCAAAAGTGGGATTTAATAATACTCCCGCTCCTTCAAGAATTGAGTAGATACATTATCCCCCATCCTTCTAAAGTTGCTGGCCCTGCAGATATGCATTACAGTACTGTACAAGTAGTACTAACCCTTGATAGATGTAAGCACATACATGTACAATGATTACTGTCACAATCAAGTGATACATTGTACATATGTGCATGTACACACATGAAGATACACACACATAAACACACACACAGATATAGACATACACACACGCCACTTCTCACCAGAGCAATCTGTTCCTTCATCTGTTCCTTCATCTGTTCCTTCATCTGCTCCTCCATCTGTTCCTCCATCTGTTCCTTCATCTGTTCCTTCAACTGTTCCTTCATCTGTTCCTTCATCTGTTCCTTCATCTGTTCCTTAATCTGTTCCTCCATCTGTTCCTTCATCTGTTCCTTCATCTGTTCCTCCATCTGTTCCTTTATCTGTTCCTTCATCTGTTCCTTCATCTGTTCCTCCATCTGTTCCTTCATCTGTTTCTTCATCTGTTCCTTCATCTGTTCCTTAATCTGTTCCTCCATCTGTTCCTTCATCTGTTCCTTCATCTGTTCCTCCATCTGTTCCTTCATCTGTTCCTTCATCTGTTCCTTCATCTGTTCCTTCATCTGTTCCTCCATCTGTCCCTCCATCTGTTCCTGCATTTGTTCCTCCATCTGTTCCTTCATCTGTTCCTCCATCTGTTCCTTCATCTGTTCCTCCATCTGTTTCTTCATCTGTTCATCCATCTGTTCCTTCATTTGTTCCTCCATCTGTTCCTTCATCTGTTCCTCCATCTGTTCCTTCATCTGTTCCTTCATCTGTTCCTCCATCTGTTTCTTCATCTGTTCCTCCATCTGTTCCTTCATCTGTTCCTCCATCTGTTCCTTCATCTGTTCCTTCATCTGTTCCTCCATCTGTTCCTTCATTTGTTCCTCCATCTGTTCCTTCATTTGTTCCTCCATCTGTTCCTTCATCTGTTCCTTCATCTGTTCCTCCATATGTTCCTTCATTTGCTCCTTCATCTGTTCCTTCATCTGTTCCTCCATCTGTTCCTTCATCTGTTCCTCCATCTGTTCCTTCATCTGTTCCTCCATCTGTTCCTTCATCTGTTCCTTCATCTGTTCCTTCATCTGTTCCTTCATCTGTTCCTTCATCTTTTCCTCCATCTGTTCCTTCATCTGTTCCTCCATCTGTTCCTTCATCTGTTCCTTCATCTGTTCCTTCATCTGTTCCTTCATCTGTTCCTTCACCTTTTCCTCCATCCGTTCCTTCATCTGTTCCTCCATCTGTTCCTTCATCTGTTCCTTCATCTGTTCCTTCATCTGTTCCTTCATCTGTTCCTTCATCTGTTGGTTCTCCAGTTCCCTCTGGTGAAGCTGTCCTTTGAGCTCCTAATATGATGATGGAACATTAGTGGTATAATGGAACCCCCACCTTCTCCTAACCCTTCACAGATCATTCCCTGTTGACACACTATAGCAGTTGACCCATCACTATATACATGTATGTACATGCACCATAAAACTTCTTTAGTTTCTACCATTTTGCCTGGAGTCTATACTTCGGGTCATTAACATCATGGAAGATGTACATGTATGATACATACAGTATCAGGGAGCTACCCAATGCATTTAGGAATTAAAGCATTGTGAATACCATTTTAAATATACACAATCACACTATATTGTAGACATTAATAGGTGTTAGTCAACGATACAACCAAGTTAGTCACCATGGGTTAAAAACTATACACACAGTAAACACCCACTGCCCCTTTCCTGCAGCACCAGACACACATGTGTAGCTCATTGGAATGCCATAGAGGACATTGACTTTAAATTAAAGATTTTTTGCATTTATTTCTACCATACCAACTACGTACATTCACCTCAAATTGCTTTGCTACTTCTACATGTATATGCCTCATGGCTGCCTGACAAATGGTGGCCCTAGCTCCCTCCAGTTCATGTTCCAATGCTTTAGCTCTATCCTGCTCAGCCTGGTCATAAGTGAGTATATAAAATGGGGCTCAGCTACTGTAGTTAAGCATGTACATGTACATGTATATGAAACTGTCAGTATTAATTAACATATGTGCTAACTCATTTCAATCCTGGTAATGATTTACTGTACCTGCAATTGTTTTACTAGTCCCTTCTCCCTAGAGGCAACCTGAGGGTATGGGAATGATTGACATGGGGCATGGGGAGGAGGGGAAATGGCATGCGGAAGAGATACCTTAGCTTCCAGGGCCTCCTCCCCCTTCCTTCTCACATCCTGCAGCTCTGTACACAGAGACTTCACCATAGCTTCCATCATCGTCAGCTAACAGATGAGGACATCATTAGGAGATGACCAAACTAGACCACCAAAGTTCTGACCTTACATTGATCCAACAGCCTCTTGTACATGTAGAGCTCCTTACAAAGGGAAAACAGAAGATACATGTAGTGAATGAAATGTAACATACTGGGAGGGGGGTTGCGTGGGGGAGACAAGTGCTCCTCCCCACTACACTACAAAGTACAATATTAAATGTTGCCCACTGCAAATTCAAATCAAAGCAAAATTTGAGATAGCGCAACAACCACATGAACATGTCCATTATGCCCCTCCTCCTTCTAAAAGAGCTCGTGTTTAAACGCAAATCTCCCTAACTGTGAATGCCTCTGAAAAGTCCTTAAACTTTTCAGGTAATAAAATGGTACCCATACATGTACCTGATTATGATAAGTAAAAGAGATTGTGATTACGACATACAAAATCACTACATATAAACATCTCGTTTGTTGGGGGAGGAGCTTAAAAGAATACATACTGCACACATGCAGCCCACATAAACACATCTACCCTCAGTGCTGTGGATGAATACATGTCTGCAAGTGTGCAGTACCATACACATGCTTACTGATATATCTCTAAAAGAATATTTCATATATGGATGTTCCTTTCCAACCTCATCCATTACAGTTACTGGGTTCAAATGATCTGTAATGTCATTACATGTCATATCTCTATCACTGAGAGCATTGGACTCACCATTGATTGGGTACAATAGTACCTTTGTATTGTGGTCCAGATTGTAGCTGACATCTGTTTGTACATCCTTCAACAGCTGCATAAACCATATTATTGATACACCATATACCATAACACTAAAATAAATGATCATTATATGCAGCAGAAATTGCCCATGCAATTATTTTTAAGCTAGTTTAAGTCAAATGTCCTCAGTCAGGTGTGTAATCCTATGCTGATATCCTTACATATCAACATTGCATAGTGAGATACATGTATGGCCTTCATATGGGTCACCAGTGTACGTATCAGGATGTTTGACTACCATAATATGACATGCCTCACATGCTAAATGGAGATACAACAACAGCCTTTGCTGAGTTCAACAAGTCTGTTGGCTGCTGTATTGGTAGGCACCTGACCATTACAGGTTTACAACTGACAACCAAGGAATGCGTTTTGGAAGATGTGATGTAGAGTTTGTATATATAGATCAACACAATACACAGTTTGGAGAGTTCATTCACTTCCTTTTTGTAAATGCACAGTATGACTATGTATGTAGATACATGTACATCATGAACACATAAATTATTAATTATAATGCACGTATGTAAACTCCACATGTCGCATGACGTGGGCTTAAGACACATCATGTACACGTTCATTCAGCAGTATTGGTATGATCAGCAACTATGCCAATCAACAAACAATACGTATTTTGACCACTGCATACTGTAAGAGGTGGGGTACATCAATTGATAACAAAGATGATTTCATCACTGCAATGATGTGTATGAATGTGTTGGCTACTGAATATGTCATGTGCCTAACATATGACATGGTTGGTCCAGAATTACTATTAACTTACATTGTGTGGTTTAGAAGCCATTTGCTTAATAGCATGCATTAAAAGTTCAGAGGTCAGTGTGCCTTCTTTCAACATCTTGACAATTTTTATCATCACTGCTTTCATCCCAGACATGAGATCAGGGGATGTTCCATCAGACTTTTCTTCTGGTACAGTCTTCTCTCCTGTTTCCTTCTCATACAATATATCCATCATGTCGTCTATTTCAGATGATTCATCGTATATGTCATTCTAAAGTAAGAAATGACAGTACATATCTCTACTTCAGCATCCACATGCACAGCATACATACAATACATGTACATGGACATATATTCCAATGATGCTAATAGCTAAGGTATTGCTGGGTACTCTCATATACGATCATTCAACCATGCTTCCTGTTTCCCTATTTAGTATAGAGAGTGTGGCGCGCCGAGTACAGCGCTGCAGGTGCCCCCGTAGAGAAAGATGGCGTCGAAAGCGTACGTGGCACCATTAAAGAGTTCGTCCGCGAGTAAAGTGGGTGAGAACGGCCAAAATTTGGGGGAGGTTTAAAATATAAAAGGTCCGCTGATTATTATTTTTCTTTTCTGACACAGGATACTGTTACTACAACTCTTGAGCAGTGGCGTAGCTATGGAAGGGCCTAGGCCCTACCAACCAAGTACGTGTTAAACAATAATACTCACCCCCGAAGTAATAAATAAACACCACTCACCAATGCACGCTCGAGAACACTCATACGCCGGATGAGTGCCATTTGTTGTCGTTTATTAATATTAACATCAGTATCGATCACGTTGGAAAGATGGCTACCGGGCGCCTGACTCAAAGTACTTTGTTTCAGTGTGCGGACTTTCAGATTTTTACAAATTCCAGTAAGCCTTTGAAAAGAAAATCAATCCAAGAAGACGTCAATAGAAGCAGCTGTAGCAGCGATGAAGAATTTAGCAGTTGTTCTTTGCACCCTGAAACAAAGAAGAAATCATTACAGCAGTCGAAGCAGTGCTGGTCGGACACAACGGACTCAGAAGATATAGTGAAACATTACGCTGCTCTGTTCTAAGTAAGAATCCTCAGTCTGACCCTACAGCCCCACTAATAAACAGCTCCCTATCTAGTACCCCAAGAGTCCAATCAGGTTGCTCTAAAGTACCAGATGATATTGCACCAACTACTTCATTCCCTCCTGTACAGCCTGTCTACATCACGTTCCCAGTTACTGTATATTCTGAAAAATCTAGGTCATTTAATCCTGCATGGTACAGTATTTATCCATGGTTAAAATACTCCATACAAAAAGATGCCTGTTACTGTTGCAGTTGTCGTTTGCTTGGTTCTGGACCTGGTTCCAAATGTGAAAAAACCTTCACACTAGTGGGATTTAAGGACTGGAAGCATGCTACAGGTAAAGGTGGTGTGCTGTCAAAACATGATGCCAGCTGTGTTCACAGAAAATCAGTTATTTCATGGAATCAATATAAAATTAATTCAAAACGTAAAACATCCATTTCAGACAGGCTTGGACTTGTAGATCTCAACAAACTACACAAAATAGGCATTACATGAAAACACTAGCTGAAATTATTCTCTTATGTAGCCATCAAGAGATTGCACTTCATGGTCATATCGAGAAGGAGCGTTCTTTGCCGGAGAGACAGTTGTTGCATTTCAAATTGGGGGAATTTCTTAGAAATACTG
Organism: Eunapius fragilis; assembly: GCA_963681505.1. Classification (NCBI taxonomy): domain Eukaryota; kingdom Metazoa; phylum Porifera; class Demospongiae; order Spongillida; family Spongillidae; genus Eunapius; species Eunapius fragilis. Next base: position 5,109,314 of record OY811974.1, on the reverse strand, counting down.
AATGCAGGTGCATATACAATCCTTGCAGATGAGACAAAGGACTGCAGTAAAAAGGAGCAGCTGGCCATTGTTGTGCGTTATGTTGATGTTGAAGCAGTGAAACTATTTGAGCATTTTTTAACCTATGTTGAGGCCACTGCTCTTGATGCTAGTAGTCTTTCTGGTTTTATTCTTGATACATTAAAGAAAGAATCAGTTGAATCTAGAATGTATAGTAAGTCAGGGATATGATGGTGCATTTGGATATGATGGTGCATTTGTCATGAGTGGACATTGTGCTGGAGTTCAGCGGAAGATATGTCAGGTTGTTCCTCATGCTGCCTATGTACACTGCTATGCTCACTGTCTCAATTTGGTTCTAGTAGATTGTACAAAAAGTGTCTCTGAAGCATCTGATTTCTTCTCTGTGATGGATACTCTGTACATTTTTTTTGTCCCGAAGTGTTACCCATGCATGCTGTTTTTCTTCGGAAGCAATTTGAATTACAACCAGACAAACCACCACGACAATTGCAGAGACTTTCAGATACACGTTGGTCTTGTAGGTACATAGCTGTTGATGCAGTTTGCAGTACATTTGATTCAGTTTTAGCAACCCTTGAAGCGATAGCAAATGGAGATGATAGATTAAGATCTACTGAAGCTACTGGTATTTGGACACCGGTGCAACTGTTTAAGTTTTTGGTATCACTGATCACATTCTGGCGAGTATTATCCTGCACAAAGAGTCTATCTGATCAGCTTCAGAGTAGAGAAATAGACCTAGCCAAAGCTGCTGATCTTGTTCTTGCTACAACAATCACTTTGAAGGAATTTAGGAGTGACAATCAATGGAATCATATATACAAGTACATCTTAGATATTGCCTCACTTTACAGTATCAAAGAAGAGCTTCCACGACCATGTCGCCACAAACAGATATCCTGTAGACTACAAGATGGAATAGTGCTGGAGTCTACTGGGGTGAGAGATGTATCATCTTCACTCCCTGAGCATTTTAAGACATCTCTTTACTTTACAGTCATAGATGCGATGTTATCTGAACTTCATCGTAGATTTACTGACAAAAATCTTTTGCACATGCGTGCAATTCAAGCTCCCGTGGTCACCCCATTTTCTGGAATCAAGCCGTCTAGCCCCTCTGGCTGATTCTTATGGCCTAGACAAATCTACTATAGACATGGAGTGCACACTAGCAAAGCAACATTGAATGGGAAAGAACTAGATGAAATTATTGATGTTCTGCATGAGCTATTTCCTTTAAGGTAGCATTTCCCTTGCTAGTAAAGTTACTTCAAATAGCTTTAACCATAGCAGTTAGTACTGCACATTGTGAGCGATCTTTCTCTGCTCTTAAGCGTATCAAGAGTTATCTACGGTCTACGATGACACAACAACGGCTGGTAGACCTTGCTATCCTATCAACTGAGAAAGAACTTTCACGAAGTCTTTCTTTAGACAATGTAGTTAACAAATTTGCTTTCCAGGATAAAAACAGAAGAATTATGTTGGTGTAAATTAAAGTGCATATATTATATACAGTGTAGTTTTATGTATCAAAAAAGCAATGGGGAACTTACAGCAGGGGCTGATTCAGGAGATATCATTGTGGCTAGCCACCCTCCCCCATGAATTTTTTGATAAGACTACCAATCTAGCAGGGCAATGCAGCTCCCATTTTGGGGCATTCATGATGAAGAGTTTTTGTTATCTGTATGAGTATTGTTATATGTTAATGTGTATATCATATTACATGTACACTTAATAATATAGTTGTATCTTTTTTACTACTGCATGACAATACTCAGCTATAACTGATCAATCATACAGATTCATTACACATCTCTCACTATGTTTTTGTGCGAATGATTGACACATATATTGACAACAGTCGGGCGTCCGGCCTGGTCGGATTTGCTAAAGACATGATAAGATATCTAAAAACTTCCCCCTCCCGCACCCACCCCCATTGAGTTATCCTGGGTCAGCCGCCCCCCATACCTCCTCGCTGTGCCCTACCATCCATATTATCCTGGCTACGCCACTGTCTTGAGACAACATTTGATGCGTTCAGTGAGAGGACCATTGGTCTGCCACATGCTATCTACGAGCTGGCAAGTGACCGGTCGACATCAGTGGTATCCGGTGTTTTGCTCATCCAAAATGTTCCAGAAGTGCACAGTATATGAACTGAAATGAAATTGTGACTTTGGGATTGTCATTTGTGTTGAAAATCGTTTTACAAGCAACACCGCTGTATGTATCGGGGTGGAGATGCATAGCGCTAGCGCTTGAATAGGAGCGCCCAACATATACTTTATGTAAATCAATCCATACAATAGTATAAAAGTCCACTAGCTCTTTAACGGGCGGAAGTCAATTATTGCCGTGGGCGGGCCGTTTAATTGTTATCGCGCGATAAAAGCGTACAAGTTTCTAACGTGGTTTTTCTTGGTGGTAGGTGACTTTTAGAAGATACGCTACCAGTTTAGGGACGGGAAAACGTTATAGAAGTGAAATATCTTTGTTGCCATGTTATGTGTTACGAAAGTAGATTGTACAACTGCTGCGCAAAATTGCGCACCCGCCCACCGGCATAGGTACGTTACGGCGCAATATTGCGCAGCTGCCCACGAAAGAGCACTGTACCAGTGTTGGCTGCGCATGCGCTCCTTCCCTATAGTCACTTTAGCCAGGCTAGCTGTACACAATGTCGCGAGGCAAACTATTTCGGTAAAATAGCATATCGATACACACGTACATATATGTACACCATTGATAACGATGATAAAGATTACAAAATGTTTGCTTTCTCTCTGACTTTTAACTTTCTTTTTAAACTAATAACTTTGCTTTTGATTGCTTTGTCATGTTCCAAGGGATGTGGTAGGCATAGTGAAGCCTTGAGATTTCTCAGGGCTTCTGCAGGCTTGATTGTGGGATTACGCTCTACTAATTCTTCAAGGTGTTTAAACATACTGCTTTGGTAGATTGCTTCCTCTTCCTTTTTTCATTGTCATCATGATCACAACCTGCATTGTCCTCATCACTGGCCTTCTTCCTACCAAACAACTTGGTAATTTCTGCACGTATTTCATTCTCCCCAGGTAAGTTGTAGTGACCAGGATAGTGACTGAAGCTCCTCTAACATAGCACATGGACTCATTTTGTCCGAGGAAACACGAGCTCCTTCATCAAACATCCTTTTTATGTTGTATGGTTCCAAGTATGCTCGACTATACTGAGCCCCTCGCTGCGGACGCCCAACCTTGGTGATTATGGTTATGATTCAATGGTTCGCTCCTCTAGCTCTGTTGCCTTTGCTACATGTATGTCAATTCTAGCCCTTTTCGCTGCTTCTCTTTGCTCGCTGCCAGTCGATAGTCGCTCCGGACCTTGTTCAGGGTTGCCCAGTACTCTGAGCAAGCGCCACTCCAGGCTCTACACCATCGCAAGCACATCCGCACCTTATGCATGCGCTGCCACACAATGGTCCCATGAACCAACTTTGCATTTGCAACGATGAGGCTGTTCAGAATCCATTGATCCCGTACATTAACTATTGGTGGTTAGTTAACTGCAGTATTTGGACTGGTCCCATAAGCTTCATCGCAATTGCTTGGTGAATGGGCAATTGTTTAAAGGATAAAAACGTAATTTTTATATCTTGCACAAGTAAGTACATGATCGGGAAGAGTTTTAGTATTCGTATTAGCATTCAAAATCCACTTTATACATACCTTTTTGAGTACCAAACCGCATTATTAAAGTATGCACATCTCTTCTACAACAAATTCATTTAGAACAGGATAGATTCTTAGTATAATCCGATAGGTTCTTATACTACTTATACTAGAATTTCATACAGTGCGTACGACTGCATTACTAGCGGACCTTTTTTTTTTTAAATGCCCCCAAATGGTGACCCGGATTACTCGCGGATGCGGTGTTAAAACCACAACAACAAAACCACCAAGACATGGTTCATAAGTACTGTAAAGTGGGTGGAACCATCAAGAATGTAACCCATTAGGGAGTACTCACAATTTTCAGTACACCTTATGCTGGTTTAATATGTTGCAATAAGTTGTTAAGCAAAGAAAGCATGACTACCAATATTTGCACATGTGGGAATAAAAAAGAGATAATGTGGTTTTGTGTAATATTCATTATTGCCATGTCATGTGACTAGGTGGTGCGTAGGTTGGTGACCCATGTGACTAGGTGGTGTGTACATGTACATTGGTGGTGACCCATGTGACTAGGTGATGTGTACGTTGGTGACCCATGTGACTAGGTGACATGTACGTTGGTGTGTGTGTGTGTATTGAACATGTACAACTTGTGGGAATAAATTTAAAAAATCTCAAAAATGTTTTTTTACTGGCTTGCACTCGGTTCAAGAACTTAGTGAATTGAGCTCGACCCCATTGTGTGCTCAATGAACCACTTAGTGTCTGCTGTATATGGCACTTATAGACAAGAGGATGATCAAATTTTGTGATTGAATTGGACAGCAAAAATAGGCTACAGCATTTAATAAATTCATACCAAACAAGTTAGGGATCTTATAATTATGAATATGTGAACACAAAACATTCGACCAGTATTGCAGTTACCAACCATATATATATATATGCACATGATACAAAGGTACCTATAAATCATAAACCACGTGGTAAAGGCACATTTCCTAGGGACTTGTGATTGCTATAAAGATGTGTTCCCAGTTTTGAGAAGTGAACTAACACCATTTCCTCACACAACCACAACAGGTACACGTACCATCAGGTGTGCAAGGAGGCATCATATCATTATTCTTCCCTATAGCTGCAGAATGCCTGGATCAGGCAAATGGTTCAGGTGAAGTTTTCTACCACAACACTAACACTAAATGGGCACTAAAACCATGCATTTGTGCTTGAAAGACAACAAAAAAAGGTTTTTGCTTCAGTACACTTGCAGCAATATAATGTGGGGCCCTATTTCGTAATAGGAGGTACCAAATCGCTAGGGAAATGAGGGGGGGGGGTGGTGGTGGAATCTAACTAGTGTGATGTGCTCGTGTGACTCATGTAAACATTGGCTTTGCATTGTCCCGCCACCTTTCTAGACATTTGACTGACTAGCTGCAGTGTACGTGTCCTTATCCATTAAATTTTTTTTAGACCTAACAACTTTTTTTGCCCTTGGATATAGCTGCTTGATCGTCACTGACGAATAAAAGCATATCTAAATCCCTTGTATCGTAACCGGTACAACAATTGGTAACATACCACTGTTTGTAGGCAGCGATTCGATATTATGACTATCGCCTGAAATCCCAACAGTAGATCTGTTTAGCCACAATAAATATTCCACAAGTTTACTCTTTTACAAACCGCAACACTCAGATCAAGACTAACGTGTGGAAATTACAGGGTCATACAGGTTTGAGATTATGAAATTCCAAACTAATTCAAGACTATTTAAATTGTTTTCAAAACTTCACATTCAAACACGAGATACAAAAACAGTTTGGGGAAACAAATGAAGTGAGATTGTCGCACTCTTTACCCCACAAACAATTTTGATGCAATAGTACTATCAGGAAACATCTTTGGAAATAGTGTGCTAGTATTCTGAACTCTTGAATGATTAGTGCTTTTCAACAACAGTCAGTGCGCAGTAGATTTCACAAGAATCCATGGAAGATACATGTAAGGGTGCTGCCAAAGGTGATCTGCAGAACAATGCTATTATAAAGCCAAAAACCATTCCACGTCAGAGTACTGCTCACGCGGGACATATCAATAATTAGCGCACATCGTATAATGCCGGAAACGAATAACGCCCGCGTAATAGTATGTGCATAGCGTACGTACTATATAGGGTTCTCATCGTGACGTCACAGTCGCTATCTTGACAGAGCGTACAATATAAAATACATATAAAATGGTAGCCATCTTGAAAGAGAACTACGGCAATGCGCGGGCCGGATTACAATGATCATGTACCATTTCTGAGAACCCTCAATTGATCACTGGAAGACATTTCTACTACTCTTGGTAGTCCTGGTGCAGCCAAGAAAAATAGCTTTCTTTGGGCTTATAATTATAATCCATCAGATAAGTGTGCTTCTTGCCCTTCATGTGGCCTACAAGAGCAGCTTCACCAATACTAGCGACATTAATTCTTCCAAATCTTACAGTGTGCTTTGCTCTTGCTCGTTCAATTGCTGCTATCCAGTTTTTGTACTATTCCTTTTGTATCCAACCTATAAAGAATACAGTTACCCATGCAACGCTTCCTCGTCAATAGATAACACCTGAGATATAACAAGCAGTCTGAAGTACTGCGATAGTTAGTAGGAAAAATTAGGGCTTAGACAAAAACAACTATATCAGTATGGTACCATGATGGTTGTACAAAAGGTGTGTGTCGCCGAATTTTCTGCTGTGGTATTCAAGCGCTTTGAAAATTGCATTTTTGTTGGCTATTCCACGCATACATGTACATGTACTTATTCGCTGGGACAAAAGAAAGGGTCATATGGAAAGGTAAAACTCACTGAACTCACTGCCGGACAGAGGGACCTTGTTGGCACGCTAAAAAAAGTGTTCCAACCGCTCTACTTACATGTAACTAACATAGATATGTAGTTAATTATTTTGCATGTTATGTAATAGACCAAAAGGCCTTCCCCCCCCCCCCTCCCCCCCAGGGGACAACCAAAGGGAAGACACATTATTAGCATGCGTGGGCAAGGAAATTTTCGGCTTGCAATGAGCCCTGGACCCACCTACAAAGCTGAAGGACAAGACATGTGGTGAATTGATGGAGATGCTAAGGGTCCACTTAGCACCAAAACCACTAGTCATTACCGAAAGGTTTCAGTTCTACAAAAGGGACCAAAAAGAAATGGAAGGTACTAAGGCTTACGCCGCTAGCCTGAAAAAGTTGGCTGAACACTGTGACTTTGGAGACATGCTCTCGGAGACTCGGACGCTTTAAGAGATAGACTAGTATGTGGCATGTGGGATGGAGCGGTGCAAAAATGACTCATAGACAAGGCAGACCTAACATTTGCTAAGGCTCTAGAAGTTGCAGAACTAGAAGAGATGGCGGCAAGGGATGTGTCCCAGCTGCACAAAGGCCAGCCATTGGACGTCCACCACATGTCAGGGTCATCCAGACGAGGAGGATATAGAGATGCCCCTGGGACACCTGCTGGGCTTGTTATCGATGTGGGAGAAGCCACTTACCAAACCAATGCAAGTTCTGGCTAAACCAGTCTCTTACAGTTTGCGGATAAGAGTGCAGACTGGAAAAAGAGAGACTGGAAAACGGGGGGAGGGGGGGGGGGGGGATGGGGATCATTACACCCATGTCTACCAGTGAATAGGCTACCCCTGTGGTGGTTGCACCTACATGAACAGTACATGTAAAAAGGATGGGTCAATTTGGCTGTGTGGAGATTTTAGAATGACAGTGAATCAAGCATAACGGTTGACAAGTACCCCTTGCCGTTGGTCAAAGACACATTTGCATCGCTGGGTGGGAGTACAATGTTCAGTAAGGTGGACCTCCAGCATGCCTACATGTATCTTCAAATAGAACTTGAAGAACAGGCAAAGGAACTCTGCACCATTAATACACATAAGGGACTGTATAGATAAAACCATTTGGATTGTCCTCAGCGCCAGCAATGTGGCAGCACACGATGGAAATGATACTACAGGTGTTTGATCGATGACATATGTAATAGTTGCAGGCTCCAGTGAGGAGCCACATTCCACAATCTGGAGCAAGTACTGGAAAGACTAGAAAAGACACAACTGAGTAATCAATACGGACAAGTGTGCTTTGTTTGGAGTTCTGTGGACATCACATCGATTGCATAAGACACAAGCGAAGATGAGAGCCATTACGGAGGCACCAGCACCAAGAGATGCCTCCCAATTGTAAGTAAACTACTACAATTGTTTCGAGCTGCTAATACACTGGCCTCACTACATCGGCAGTTGCGGAAGAATACCAAGCGGTGTTAGTGTAAGGAATGCATTGAGTCCTTCACAAAGGTTAAGACTTAATATGATTGGATCAGACTTGGTTCTCACCCAATTCAACCCGAGAATTCCCTTGGTACTGGCTTGCGATGCAAATGCCTATGGTCTGTGAGCATCCTGTACCATCAGACTTAGGTGATGATAAACCAATAGCATTGCATCCAGGACATTGTCAAAAGCAGAATTAAATTATTCTCAGATCGAAAAGTAAGCACTCCCACTGGTATGGGGGATTAAACGTTTTCAAAGGTACTTATAGAGCAACCACTTTAATATTGATAACCGATCATCAGCCTTTGGTCTCAATCCTACACCCGGACATGGCACTCCAATCTGTGATAGCAGCCCGACTACAGAGGTACATGTATGCACTAGTATTATCAGGATACATTCGGTACAGAAGTTCTCACTGCAACGGGAATGCAGATGCACTTTCCCATCTACGGAGGCTACGGAGATGGAAAGGCAAGACAGAGAAGAGTTGGACGATTGTCTCAAATTCAGACTCAACCATTTGAAACAGATTCCAGTGACAATTGCAGTGTTACGAGATGCAACATCTAAGGATCCTGTGCTATCACGGGTGTTAAGAGTATATCCAAATGGGTTGACCAGTGGACATACAAGAAGAACTGAAATCATTCTGAGATAAAAGAGGAACAAGGCTGCCTACTATGGGGAATTAAGGTGGTAATACCTACTAGGCTACAAAGATAAGTGCTGGATGAAATTCATGGTGGACATCTTGTAGTCTTGAAGTTGAAAGCCCTCACGTGGTCATGTGTGGTGGCCATGAATTGACAAGGATATTGAGTTCAGCACCATGAACTGTGATGGTTGCTGCAACCATCACAGTTCATGGTGATACAGAGCAGAAATAGTAGATAGCCACCATGGGCCAGAACCAGATATGGGGACAAAAACCTCAGCAGGCAGTACACGGAATAGTGGAGGTCACACCCAGGTGAAGTCAAGCAAAGAGCCAAGGGAGGAGTTATCTGATATCCGACCAGGACCCAGGGTGGCACAAGGATCAGGACAAGTAGAGGGTAGCAAGGGGACCACCAACCTCAAAGCCATGTCTGAGAAAGTCACTACTCCATCTGTCACACTTGCTGATGAGCTACAACAGACCCACCCATGCAGGAATACCACAAGCGAAGTCTAAGGAATGCCCCATTGATGGAGGAGCTACAACAGACCCCCTCAGGAAGGGTGGTCAAGCCTCCAACTAGATACTGTGATGAGAGCCATTGAGAACGGGATGAGAGGGGGAATACTGATATTTAGATGTGTGTGTATCATGTGCACGTTGTGTGTAGGCTGTTACTTTGAGATAGTGATTCTGAACCTACGGCGAGCTATGGGTTGTGAAAGTGGGTAACCCTCGAAACACCCCTCAGCTTATAAGCGAGTTTTTCAAGCTCCCAACCCTAAGTAAGTTTCATTTCAGAGTTATTCTAAGAGAAGATCGTAGGTGCTAGCTGTATCAATTATGTGCTTGTAGCCACATTTTTTTGGGCCAGCGATGTGTATTTCTGAAGTTGATTGACAGCTAGTACCGCTCAGTGCAGTTTATATCAGACTAATCGTAACTCTTTTTTGAGGAGAGTTATTCCAACAATTTTTGACGGGGGGTGTTTCATCATACCCAAGGGCAAATGTGTAACAGGTCTCCATATCAGTATCTGAAGGTGGTTGATCTGTGCTGTACTCACCGACCCTTACCTATACACAATGTACATCACTCAGCACTACAGTTATGGCACTGCACCATACAACAGTGCATGTATTATAGGTGTAGCTGTCTTGAGCCAGAGGACTGTTCGTGATGTTAGCATGGACACTTTACTCAGCTGCAGATAGTTTGTACCAGGACACCATACATTCTGTGCAGATTTATACCCAGCAGTATAATATTCATGGGCTGGTGTAATATGGCTAAGTACAGGGGACACATACACAACTGTAAATTGGTCCAGATATATTATTAGAACTGGCTAATATGTATACTTATCCAGTGAGCACCACAGAGACTCGACTACTGCTGGGATTACTACAGTAATCATGTAGGTGGACTATTGTCAGTTAAACTACTCCAGGGGATGTCTTTTGTAAATTCTTTTACCATTCAGTCAACTGATAAGTGTGGCTTCTACTCAAAAGGGAAGCTGTCTGTTGTTTGCACCCATAACAAAGGTGAGTTGAGTTAGTGCCTGTAACAGCTTGTCACACTCACTTTTGCTATGGGTGCAAACAGGTGGTGGACAGACAGTATACATGCACACGTACATTGGTGTGTCAGCCACACCCATAACCCTTGTTGTCCATACAGGTGGAACATACCCCAGGTAATATGTTGAGCATGACACTAACTAAATTGGGTTCATAAGTTGCATGCAACATAGTTGGCTAGTGCATGGTCACCTTGTAAAAGCATACATGTAAAAGATGAAAGGGGTTGGTTATTTGTGAGTTAGCTAGGTTATAATGTTTCATGCATTTTATATTTACTCACTTCGTTCAAGCTTTATTAAATGATTGCCTTGCAACACCTGGATAGGAAATGGGGGAAAGATTAGATACACAATCCACGCTACACATCACATAGTTATATAAACATTCTAGGTGTTTGTTGATTTACGCGCCAGCCTGTTGTTTATTCACTCCTGAGAAACCCCCAGGGCTAGCCATCGCGGAAGTTATTAAAAGCCACAGATGACTACCCTGTAACCCGCAACTGGCAGTTAGAATCACACCATCTTGATATTGACATAAGCAACTCGTAAGACCAGATCTGCGCTCTCGTGGAGATATTATCTCTGGTATTGCTGCCCAAACTGTTATGACACACGAAAACAGACATCGCATGCACATCAGACGTTCCCAATCTCGTTTGATTATGAACACGAGCAAAGTAAGTGGTACGTACTACTGAGCCGTTGTGAAAATGTCAACATACCTATTGGTACTCCGCCATCACTCATGCACCGCCGCTATCACTCATGCATTTCACCAGACAGTCACAATATACATGTACAAGATCACGTGAAATACTACTATCACGGCTGTTACATTACATTGAAATTTGGACAATAGGTTCTCGCCCACTATGAATTTTAAGTACCTAGCAACAGGGCTCATTACTTCCATAGCAACGACTATAGGTGAAAAGAGGCCTGTGTACATGAAGATATCGTCGGAGTTTTCACTTAAAGCGCAACTACATATGCAGTAAGGACTTCTCCACCCGACAGTGCTAATTTCTAGCAATGATACCTTGGCGAACACGTGCCACACTGCAAAACGCTCATGAGGTCTTAACGGGTGCGGTCAACGGTGCTTATGTTTTCTAAAATTTGCTCTTATATTTTTCGACAGGAAGCGCCTTGAACAAAGTAAAGGGTTTGATCTTGCGTTTCAAGTAGCTTTTACGTTGCTACGCGGCTTCGTCTGTCCATTATAGTCGGTTGAAGTATAGCGCCATTTTGGATTCTCTAATGACGCACCTCCTGTGGATAAGATGATGATAATAGAGAGTTATGTATTCGTTCTTCTTTTATTAGGCGGTGGTACTGCAGCTGACATGTGCATGTGATGTAATGGTCTTGCATAATGTTTTAAGCCAAGCAATAGTATAACTATTTCTGATTCATGCAGTGTAGGTGCGTTTTGACGAATTGAATTTAGCATGTATGGTTAAGCACCTTGCTCCCCCATTAGACCACAGTGGTATGTAGATTCCCATTCCAACATGTGCACGGTCCTTACTTGATGGCCTGACTTATTAGGAATAGATCACAAGAATTACATTAATGCTGTCTGAATGCTCCCTCGTGCTATAGCTTGCTTTTGGTTTAATTCCAATTGTGTTAGAGTTGATTGTTTGCCCAAAAGGGGGCAGGCAACAACCATCCAGTCGGGTGCATAGGGGCGCTGACCCCTTGCCCTGAGCCTGGCTGGAACCAAGAGGTGATGCTGGTCCCGGCTCTTTAGTCAGCTCACCCGTGACACTGGTTGAGGTAAAAGGTGGCTAGGTCAGGGGTAGAAGCCCGAAGGGTGCTGCCTGCCATTGATGTGTAAGCAAGAACACAGCAATACATGTACAAAGTACAGCCACTGCACAGGTGGAGTCGTGGATGAGTATGCAATGCAGCTAGCAATTAGCTGTAAACAGCCTGCCACCATCCTTTTCTACATGTTTGACCCGGAACCTTATCAGGTGTCAATGTGTTTGGGATCAGAGTGTATTAGATTGGGTTGACTAAATAGAGGTGAGGCTTTTCAGTCCCCAGATTTTAAGATCGGGGTTTAATGGAAGTGCTGGGATGTTCCCAGGCTTTAGGCTAGGGGGGTGTAGAGTATTACTCATTCACCAAAACCAATTAAACCAAGTTTAGTACCTAAACAACCGCTTAAATAAACAGGTATGCACACCAAGTTTTTGTATGGTACTTGTGTTGTGTACTGTACTGTCATACAGTGAATGGCATTTGGAGAATTTCAGCAGAATTTATATGAATGAAGCTCTCCTTGGAAGCATCAAATACCCTTTGCAGTACCTTGCTGACAAGTTGCCTCTCTTGGCTGGTTACATCAGTACAACATATTAGATAGCTTTGAGGCTTCCGTCACATGACCTGCAACACACCACCCCATCATGCAGGAGTATCTAATTATTCTTGAAGATTCTTGCTGTTCAGTGTGGTGTTGTAGAATGACACAATGCAGCAGTCAAATGGAAGGCATGTGGCACATAGAAACCTGTTGCAGGGGAATTGGATTGGTTGTCCTAGACGCTCATTATTTGCAGATTACATCTGTGTAGATGACAATTTTGTATGCGGTGCTATAGCTTTAATACGTTGTACAGTATCAACTGGCCTGGCCTGGGTACTGCCACATGCTTCAGGTTTGCACCATTGAGCCACGTAAAAGGGGACACTACGTACTTTATGATGAAGGATTTGAATTGTGAAAGAATTTTTTTTTTATTGCACATTACCTTACAGGTACTGATGGCATGGTTGCACCAATCATGTGGTTCTAACAAACATTTGTAATAATGTTTGGCTTCGTGACGCAACTGTTACATGCTTCATCAGCACTTGAACGTGAATAACTTGCATGGGTGTGTTGGATCTCAGGACTGTCTTTTTGTGTGTCACTATAAAAGGCTGACAGTAGCTCTTTATGAATTTTTGCTTGTTTTGATGGCCTGCAACCACATAACCAGCTCAATAATCCAATTGACTTGTGCTTAGGTTCCATTGTGGCTGTAGATTGCTCGCGGTGTGTAAATTATTCACGGTTTTGTAAGAGCTCTTACGCCTAATTTGCAGGCGCGTAACACGATGCCGAATTCATCAAATGATTCACTGATCCTTTCTCTTTCTTCTGAGCATTTTACAGCTCATTTAATAAGAGCAATTTTTTACAGTATGAAATCGAACTCATGGCATTTTTAGTTGTGTTGAGAAGAGCCTGTATGCGTGGCCACAAGTACATCGTAGTCGTAATAGTATTCGATTGCGCAAATAGTCCTTAAATATTTCAGATGTTTACTAAACATAAATTCCTTATTGGGTTTCGCATTGGTACCAAAGGCCAAGTGCAGGCAATCTCCGAAGTTAAGTGTCAGTTAATGAGCTCTATGGCGGCCATTTTTTTAGACATACCGTAATTCAATCCTTACGATCTAATTTCAAAACCTATTGTCACGTACGGAACAGCCGTGCTATCTTGGTGCACAGGAAGTGATTGTAACAATTGTCAGTGGCGGACGCAGGATTTAAAGAAAGGGGGGGGGTTGTAGTGGAGGGGGATCACCAAAAGGGGGAGGGTGCGGAAGGGGGATGTGCCCCCTCCCGCGCGAAGCGCGGAAGCTTTTGAAAACGTTAATTCGGTGTGCTAAAATGCATGAAAAAATTACGAGTTTCTTTTACTTATGCCGCATTTTGCGTATTATGTAATAGGAGGAAAGGGGGGGTTGCAACCCCCCCAACCCCCCCCCCCCCCCCCCCCCCCCCCTCCGTCCGCCAGTGATTGTACTAGTATTGTGCGCATTAACGTTTCTCAGAACCTAAAAACCAATAAATATCGATTAGTTTCAATCCGGAAAGCCAGCTGTGGTACCTCCGGAAAGATACGTTACCAACTCTACACCTTGGTTACTGCAAAAGGATGCATATTCCAAGGAGCTGCACTGCCATAGGTTGTGTGACTTGTACACCTGATATGAGTACAGGGGGGGTCACCAAGCCATCAGAACTAGAAATGGCTAGTATTTATATAGTTCATACATTCCATGTGCTAAATGACTTAAATGGGAGGCTTTGCATTTGGTCAAAGCAAACACACTGTGTGTGTGTGTGTGTGTGTGTGTGTGTGTGTGTGTGTGTGCTTGTGTGTTTTCTTAATTGCCCATAGTTTCACCAAGATTCCAGAACTAAGAAATGGCTAGGAGTGGCGAAGAGATCTCATCTAAATTTTAAATTCTGGGGGTGGTATACCAGTTGTGTCTAGTACTTCCCACCACCACCCTCCCTAATCCCTACCCCTTCCCTCCCCCCACATACAACATACCAGTCCAGTATGTACTACACTCCAGTCCAATACACCAGTCCTGTATTACAACATACCAGTCCAGTAGATACATCTCACCAGTCCTGAATTACAACATACCAGTCCAGTGCATTCAACACACCAGTCCAGTACATACAACACACCAGTCCAGTTCATGCAACACACCAGTCCAGAACATGCAATGTTGTGCAAGAAGGCAGTAAGACATAGTGCATGTTAAATCATATTTGTACCCTGATAGTGAGCATGCGTTTGTGTGTGCATGTGTGCAAATGTGGCATGTTGCATGCGTGCACATGGGCCCTCACCATTGAGTTTAATCAATTTTGCAATGAACAAAGAATACACTAATATGCATCTGTGCTATAGAAAGGTCACCTATAAACCAAATTCGACCCCCCCTCTTCCAGAAGGCTGAGTACAACCAAGGATTATGAGCTATAATCCTTGGTACCGGCTGTTACAACCTGAGTGGACAGTATACACGCGATGCGGTGCGGCTAGGCAGAACGACAACAGACAATTGTATAAAAGATCTGATCAACAGAGCATGTGTGTGTACATATATAATAAACATTGACCAATCACTAAAGGCCATACATAACTGGCCAATACAATAACAGTAGATAAGGATCTGCACTGTCATTGCGTAGTGCTATAGCCCACGTATCTGGTCGTAGTGCCTTTTCACTTTACCCCCATCTGACAATTCCACCCAGACAGACACAGGACCTCTGATTCCTGAAATCACACTTTGGTCCACTTCTGTGGTTGAGAGCCCAAACATGATCTCCAACCTTGAATGTCCGCTCCTTTGCCCCTCTGTTGTGATACTTACACTGCTTTTCTTGGGTAGCCTTCACCCTCTCCTCCACACCAGGATGCAACAATGATAAGTGGGAGTGCAGCCGTCGTCCCATCAGGAGCTCTGCTGGTGATACACCAGTAGTGATGTGAAGAGTGATTCTATACTGAAACAGGAATTGCAACAGGCGGCTCTCCACTGACTTCCTCTTGTCTGCTGTTTTCTTAAGAGCCAACTGCATAGTTTGTACTGCCCGCTCCACTAGCCCGTTAGAGGCAGGATGGTGCGGGGAAGTTGTAACATGCTTGACGCCATTACCCCGCAGAAAGTTTTCAAACTCCTGGCTTGTGAAAGCACTGCCATTGTCAGTTACAACCGTTACAGGCAAGCCATGACACGAGAAAGATGCTTCCAGCTTCTGTATAGTCACGGCTGAGGTAGCAGACTCTACTACGTGAACATCCAACCATTTGCTGTGTGCATTGATGATCAAAAGGAACATCTTGCCTTGGAAGGGGCCTGCATAATCAAGGTGAAGTCGACACCATGGCATTACAGGCCATTCCCATGGGTGCAAGGGCGCTGGTGCCGGAACCTTCAGGTGGACTTGACAGATCTCACACCTCTTGGTTCTGTCCTCTAGGTCTGCATCCAACTTAGGCCACCACACGACACGAAGCTCCTAGCAAGTCTCTTCATCCTAGAGATACCTTGATGCCCAGCGTGAAGTTCCTCCACCACCAACTTATGACCTGGTTCCGGTACTATCACTCTTGGTCCCCACAAAATGCATCCATCTTGTAAGCTCAGTTCTTCTTTCCTTTGCCGGTATGGTCGGAGTTCCTCTTCACGTTCCTTCTCTGGCCATCCTTCTGTGAGCTATTTCTTCACCTTTGACAGGACAGGATCCTTCTCAGTCCACTCTACTATTTGCTTAGCATTGACAGGGGAGGCATCCAGTGTTTCCAGCAGCAGAACTGTCTCTCCTGGTAGTGGGACTTCTGAAGGACACTCTGGAAGTGGTAAGCGGCTCAAGACATCAGCATTAGCATTTTCTTTTCCAGGCTTATGGACAATTCTATATTGGTAAGCACTCAGGATCAATGCCCAACGCTGCAGTCTAGCAGAAGCCAGGGGAGGAATTGCTTTGCCTTCCCCAATCAGGTGCTTCAAGGGCTTGTGGTCTGTGAAGATTGTGAACTGGTGACCCAGCAGGAAATTGTGGAACTTCTTTACGCCAAAAATGATAGCTAGTCCCTCCTTATCAAGTTGCGAGTAGTTCCTTTCAGCAGGTGCTAAGGTCCTCGAAGCAAAAGCTATTGGTCGCTCACTGCCATCTGGAAAAGGGTGTGCCAGGACTGCCCCAACTCCATATGGTGATGCATCACAGGACAAGATCACCTCCTTCTTGCTGTCAAAGTGTGTGAGTACTTTAGAAGAGATCAGCAGGAGTTTTGCACAATCAAATGCCTTCTGATGAACATCCAACCACTGCCAAGGCTTGCCGTTTTCAAGGAGCGAATGCAATGGAGCCAATTTGGAAGATAGGTTAGGGAGAAACTTGCCGTAATAGTTCACCAACCCTAAAAATGACCTCAGCTGCTGTACATCAGTGGGTACTGGAACATTTTTGATGGCTGTGACTTTTGCCGAAGTGGGAAAATTCCCTTCCTTTGAGATGCAATGTCCCAGGTATTCCACTTCTGCCATCATAAACTTGCACTTCTCTGCCTTCAGTCTTAGCCCTGCTGCCTCGAGTCTCTTCAACACTTCGTCCAGGTTCTTCAGGTGCTCCTGCTCTGACTCTCCCGTGATGAGGATGTCATCAATATATGCCACCACACGCTGAATCCCTTGTAGCAGACTCTCTATAGTCCTCTGGAGCTGATGCCACTCCGAATGGTAGCCTATTGTACCTGAAGAGTCCCTTGTGTGTGTTAATTGTGACATAGTCCCTTGACTTATCTTCTAAAAGGTAGCTGAAGATAGGCATTTGCTAAGTCCAACTTTGTGAAAGCTTGTCCACCTGATAGGGCTGCAAACAGGTCCTCGATGCGTGGTAACGGGTATTTCTCAGTCTTGGCAAACTTGTTCACCGTCACCTTGTAATACCCGCATATCCTGACTGATCCATTCTCCTTGAACACTGGAACAATGGGAGCTGCCCACTCAGAGAACTGCACTGGTTCTATGACTTTTTCCTCTACCAATTTCTCCAATTCTTTCTCCACCCTTGCTTTCAAGGCCAAGGGTACTGTCCGTGGTTGGAAAAACTGTGGCTGTGCTCCAGGTTCCATGTGGATTTTGACTTCCATTCCTCTAATTTTCCCTAGTCCCTCTTTGAAGACATCTCCGTGCCTCTGCAACACTCCTTTCAGTGCCAAGGTAGCAGCACTGTTTAGGTGAAATAGTTCTCCCCAGTTCAGCTTCAGTTGCTTCAGCCAATCTCGGCCTAGGAGACTCGGTCCTTTTCCTGTCACCACCAGTAAGCTTAGTCTCATCTCCTGATCACCATACTCCACAGTCACGTTTAGTTCTCCCAATACTTTGATGACTTCTCCTGAATAGGATCGTAATGTCACATTGGTTGGGCCTAGCTTAGAAGTCTTGTCTGTCCACAACTTCTTGATTGTTACTTCACTGATCAGGGATACTGAGGCACCTGTGTCCACCTCCATCTGCAGTGAATACTTGCCCTCTACTTTTACTGTGACCAGTAATGGCATAGTACTTGCATCTCTCCCTCCTCTCAGTTTGAAGGTAGTGTGGACTGTGAGACTATCGTCAATCACCACTGTGTTGGCTTTGCGTGGTTTCTGTCCACCAGATTTCTGTGTTTTACATCCTCCTGACCTGCCAGTGCCAGCAGATGTCTTTGCCTTCTGGCATACCCGAGCCGTGTGACCCTTCTTCCCGCACGAGAAACACTCTGCATCCTTGAACTTGCAGACTAGAGCCAGATGCTTGCCTCCACATCTATAGCAAGTTGGATTACCTTTCCCTTTTGCGTGCTCTTTACTGGTATCTTTCCCTCCCTCTATGAAATGTACCAGCACTGCCTGGGCTGACTGCAGATCTGCTGCGCCACGATCCGCTGTTTCCAGAGCCTGGGCTATTTCCGTTGCTTTCTTCAGGGTCGGGTTCGGTTCAGCCAAGAGCCTCCGCTGTATGTTAGGGTCGTTTACCCCAATTACGATACGGTCGCGTAGCATCTCTTCTAGGCTATTTCCGAAATCGCACTTCGTAGCCAACTGGCGCAACTCCGAGATGAACATGGCTACTTTTCACTGGACTGTCGCACTCTCGAATTGAACTTGAATCTGCTAATGGTTATGGCTGGAGCCGGATTAAAATGGTTGGTTAACATCTCCACCAGTTGCGCATATGTTTTGTCCGTCGGTTTCTGAGGGGATACGAGAATTGTTACCAGCTTGTACGTTCTGGGCCCACAAACACTGAGTAAAATAGCTCTCTGCTTCGCGGCATCCTCCACATCGTTAGCAATGAAGTACTGGCTCAGCCTTTCTTCATATGCCTGCCACTCCTCGGTAGCGCTGTCGAACTCTGCCATTCCTCCGTGAATCGCCATGACTGCCAAAGTTGACCCTCGTCGCCAAGTTTGTTACGACCCGAGTGGACAGTATACACACGATGCGGCGCGGCTAGGCAGAACGACAACCGACAATGCAATTGTATAAAAGATCTGATCAACAGAGCGTGTGTGTGTACATATATAATAAACATTGACCAATCACTAAGGGCCACATTTAACTGGCCAATACAATAACAGTAGATAAGGATCTGCACTGTCATTGCGTAGCGCTACAGCCTCCTATTGTCCACACCGGCGTAGACTGCGGGGGCTATAGCCCCCCACTTTTAAAAGTATCGGGGCTGAGCTGCAGAGCCCCCCCCCCCCCCCCCCCCCCCCCCCCCACACACACACACACACACATCCGTTAAATGAATGATTAAACAAGTTTATACTAGTGGGCCCGTATCGAATCATTGTAAAGTTATTCAGGAAGAAATAAGGCAAGTGCATATTCTTTTGATGAGGCCAATTAAAGTAGCACTGCATAATAATAATACACTTAATAATAACTACTTATAAAACAGACTACTACAAAGTACCTAAGCCTAACTAATGTTTCAGACATAGTCTACTCAAATGTTTGGGGCAGACTTCTCATTTATAATGTATTTACTATTAATCAAATGTGTTAGTAAATATGGTATATGTGACATCAACACAATAGTAAATATAAAGGATTCATTTACTATAGCGGAAATGTCACGCATCCAATATTTACATATTTGCACCATGTTTGAATAGTAGTAAATACAATGTAAATTCAAATTGTTATGCAGTGTAGGCGCGTGCATGGTAGGTGCGCATATGTGATTGGGGGACGTAGCACGCATTATAGGAGTGGTCCGCCAAATTTAATATATGATTAATTAAGCCGTTTCTGAGTTGTCCTGAGATATGTTTTAACCCGCCTTAGAGGTGGAATATTTACTAAAATAAGATGAAGCACCTTTTTCACTTTAAATTGACACAAAGACTGTTTTGACCCTGAGAGAGAGAGAGAGAGGAGGGAAGTAATCCTTCACATCTATAATAGTCAGATCTTGTCTCAATGACTCATTCTCCTCCTCAAAGACCTGCTGGAACTGTAACCCAAACATGATGAGTTGTGCCCCAAAAAGACGATTGTTTTAATCATCACTATGCATAAAAGCTTTAGATCATCTTCCAACCTTCCTTGCTTTATTGCTTTTATCAAGAGCTTTCAATTGCTGGTGTTTTTTATATCCTGGTTGATCAAAATGTTCTGGTATGGCAGTAATGATTAAATTGTAATGGCCCTGCCTGTACAAGGCTTCAGGACCTGCATGATAATCACCATCAGACTGACCATTATCAAACCTCTTGGGCACTGATTTTCCTGACTCTAGCAATCTAATGTTCATCTACATTTAGTTTGAATAAGCTTATCCCACAAAAGAGTGTATTATTGCGCAGTGATTTTATGTAGCATCATCACAATGATCTCATCCGCAACAGGCATATAAAATTTATCATTTTTTACATGCCAGTCTAATTGCAATCCTATATGCGGTATTTACAATACATCAGTGTAACCATATAGATTGAAGAATACCGAATGCCTGGATATGAAACGCGGAGATAATAAAAATCACCCGCGTTCCGGCACGTGACACATTTGGTGTATATGCATGGCGATACCAAGGCCGAAAGTATCAAAACCTTAGGTACAACTTTAATCACTATACATGTACGTGCGTTCCCTTCAACTGATCTTATTAACTGCGTAGATGTGTCTAAATGCTATCTAGCTTGCTTTTTCCGTGCACGAGAGGTACCGAAACATATATCGGTTCGCGGACCGTTAAATGAATATAACCCACAAAACTAGAAGACATTTGCACATAACGCGTAACTTTTGTCTACCTTTGACAGTACGCGTTCCACACATAAACTCATTCTTAACATTTAAAAGCAAAATTGGACTTTGCTGCGTGTGTCTAACTCACACATGCACAATGTACCGAACCACGATGGGTGCGCTACCTGTTCACCAAGCAGTTGTACCCACACACTACAGCCCCTTAAGCTTACAACAGATATAGGTTCGTTCCACAGAGGGAATAATGCACTGTTTGGCTTATAGAAATGAATGTTTGGAAGCTTTTCTAAGTTGAGATATATGTTCCGAAGAGGCTGAAATGACAGATACGGTACCTACGTAGAGTATGCTTAGTGAATTGCATGAACAATATTCACTAACCTGGAAAGTAAGGCAAGTGGAAGGACGAAGAATGCCGAAGATAACGATTTTTGTGTTGAATAGCAGTGAAAAGTCTTACGCTACAATCGAAACACAGTTCGTTTCAAAGGGTCCGCCGGCTACAATTGACAATTGAATGGATCACGTGACGCTTTTCAACGAGTAACGAGTACACAGCTATTAACAACTTACAATAGTGAATAAACATAAAGAGTCCCATGGTCACGTGATCGCTCACATCACCACATCTCCTCTAAATCTTGAAGGAGGTCTTATTGTGGTTCGAGTCAGAATATAGTACTCGGAGGTGGTTGTGTTGGAATGATAATATTCTTATTTGAGATCACTGTATGACTCTATAATGTAACCTAGTTCCAACCAACGGTTTCTATGTCCAGCACGAGCTTTTAGCTATGACAGGGCAAAAACTATGTGCTTGAACAAAGGGCATACCAATGGGGTGTGGTCTAAGCAGCCAGGGTTACGACACCTGCCAGTATTGCTGTGCAAAATTCCAGTGCTCACTGTATTTTGAAGAGTGTAATAATTACAATGGTGTTGTCACACAACATTTTTTATGCGTTTTGGACCCACCTTTTATGCCAAGCTGTTAGACCGCACCCACTGCAGGGTACTATTGCTTAACCCCTCTATGCCTAGCAGCTTAGACCATCGCTGGGCACTATTAGCGCAGTTTGCTTAACCCCATTGCATATATGTCTAGCTGCTTAGACCACGCCCACTGGTGTAGTACAGTTTGCTAAACCCCTACCTCTTTTTGCCCTCTATAAGACGTCTCTAACCCGTTCGTCATTTATAGTGCAATGAATATACAGCTTGGTCATAGAGCAGCTCGCTCATACAGAAAATAAAGCGTATACATTGGGACTAAGCCAACTATTAGTGTTCATAGCGGTTGCTATGAACACTGATGGTTTCTTTAGCTACCAATGTATATGCTTTATTTTCTCTATGATCGAGCTGCGAATTTTCTCTATGATCGAGCCGGTATTGTAAGAGGTAATATTAATTAGGGACATATTGATAGCTACCATAGGGAGCACTGATTAATACATGGGGTCGAGTTAGCGAATACGGGTCTAGCGCATATTATAAAATTTTATGCATCACGTTTAAATCGCTATAACCTCAACGTTATATACACTTCCTATTTTCAAAACTTCATACTACACCATTTCTCTACGATAAAGGGTCTTGCATTGTGCAGCTGTCACCTCGACCGCGGAAAAAGAATTTTAATCGTACTCAGTAAACCAACGTGCTTGTGACCTCCCCTATCGGCGTGTCTTGCAGCTCAAAACTTGTGACGACCTTGGTAGAACACATAGTTTGGTTTCACGGTAGGTACGCAACATCATACCTAGCCTGTGCCGTACATTCGAACGGAACAAGAACATGCGTTTTAATGTCTATTGTCCTGAGTGTCCACCCGGGGGGTACAATTGGACACCCGGGTGGACAGCAAAAAAAGTTTTTGCCGTTCGGTCATGGAAGGGACCTAGTGGCATTTAACGGTACCGACTTATAGAACAAGTCTTTCTAGGATCGGGCCGAGATTAGTAAGACTTAAATCCTTTCGATACCCGTAAAACGAGCCGTGCTAGCGGACCTATCCATTACCCTCCGTGCGGTACGTACATATCGTATACGAGCTACGTAAGATAAGTTTTTTTGCCAACGTTCATACAGATAGTAAAATTGCTGTTTCTCTGGACTAGTGTTTGTCAACTAAAACTTTCAGCTGTCTGTTTAGGCCTATGTTTAAAAGGTCATGTACGAGTATAGTCTATACGCGTACATGTCCTTTTAAACATAGGCCTAAACAGACAGCTGAAAGCTCTCAATCACCTTTTGTTGAAAATACGTGTATTTTTGTGCAAACAAAAGAGGAGAGCTAAATAACGAGACAACGAGTTAGAATTCTCCCGCGTTCCTAAGACGGTTCCTTACAGTGATCCCAAACAAAAGCGGGCGTCTGCTCGTGACGGTAATTGAAGTGGAGTGGGGGGAGGGGGGTGGGGGGCACTTGCCAGTATTAATAATCGATAAAAAATGATAATAAAAAAATAAAGGAAACTAGTAAAGAAAAACATTCTCTAACGAGAAAGTTGGTGGGATATAGGAATTGGAGGCAATGGTGGTGTAAAAAGGGAACAAGATTTTGAGAAAAGGGTAATGAACGAAAATCCTATATTTAGCACGTGTAAATGTAACAGAACCAAAAGAAGTGCTAAACATAGGATTTTTGTCTCATTAACCTTTTCTCAAAACCATGTTCCCTTTTTACACCACCATTGCCTCCAATTCCTATATCCCACCAACTTTCTCGTTAGAGAATGTTTTTCTTTACTTGTAATAAATTGAATTACCTTTGTTTTATTATCCTAATGGAAGCGGGGGGAGGGGGGGCATCATTTACGATCAGGCCCCGGCTGGCCCCCCTATTCGCCAATTCGGTAATTAGTATTTTATGGTCTCGCGGTGGTTGAAGCGGCAGTTGTTATCTGACATTTCTTCTAATAATTTTATTTGTATATGGGACAGTTCACGCGAAAATTGCCTATCGCGTTTATATTTATAAAGTTATAAAAATGACTCACTTTGAAATCGCTGCATCTCCCGAACCGTAAATGCTATTGACTTCCTATTTTCAACACTTCATACTACATCATTTTCCTCTGGTAAAATCGATTATAGGCTCTTGCATTAGCTTTGTGCCAGTGTTTCAACGTCCGATACCCCTTGGGGTTCAAACCCGCCATATCTTTCAGCAGGAAAATTCAATTCACTCCTAGTTTGGTTTGTACGTAGAGGGATTCTGTACCTATTGATTTGTTCTGTTCGTTAATTTTTTCTTTATCCGTTACGGGGATACAACTGTGCAAAGTAATTGCATATTTCCCGGTCGTTTCGCGCCATTTATCTATTACGAGGACATGAAATGCAATTACTTCCTGTTCAATAACTATGTTTCCGCCCATCTATACAATATTCAACAAGTACGCGGCGTTTTCGCTTCTTGCAAACGTCTGGTTATGTTTCCCTTTTTGGCTTCTTCAACATAGTGAGCAGAAGCTAAAGATACGTAATACGTGGATTCCGCTGCCATCAGCCTGCGCAACACGGTACGTACTCTGTAGCGCATGCACGTAGAAATCGAGCGTGTTGGCTCGGTCAAACTGCTTCATTTATGCGTGCACAACGCTGCAGAGCATAAAAGTGCACGGTGCCTAGGGCTAGCTTAATCTGAAACGCACCCTTCCTTTTTGACTTCTGCACACGTACAAATATATATACAACATGCACCCCCTTGTAGCTACATGTATTTACCAACATGTAGTACTCTCATTGGCCTACTAAAATAAAATCTCTTTTATCTTCATTGGTGAACCAATTATATTTGGTTCTACAAAATAATATCCATACAAAATAAAATCCATAAGTCACACACACACACACACACACACACACACACACACACATGCACACACTCACATTCATACACAACCTCAGATCACAGTAATTGGTGTCATTTAATTCTGTCAGAATGCTCCATCTTGCTCAGTTTCCAATTGGTGGTGTGCTTGGCATAGTTGATTGTTTGCCCAAAAGGGGTCAGGCGACAGTGGGTGTGCTGTCCCCCTACCCTGAGTGTGACTGGAACCACCAGAGTGATTGCAGCCCACCCCTACCATCCTTTGTATATACATGTGTGAACGGCAACCTTACCAGGTGTCAATATTTTGGGGGCAGTGTGTTAGATGGGGTATGAGGGAATGAGTTAAATGGAGGCAAGGCTTTCCCAGACATTTAGGCTCAGGGTAGAATGAAAGTGAGGTTTTCCCAGAAGATACTCCAGGCTAGAATTTATATTTAGCTGGGAATTTAGTGTTACAATGTGCACTTATACACACACACACACACACACACACACACACACACACACACACACACACACATGTACACACACACCATGGGCAGTCAGTCATTCACGCATCAACATCAATGCTTTGCTATTTTATTTCCTAATTGTCGACCCATATACAAACATTGTTTTTAGCTGTCATCCTATTCATCACATGACATCTATTGGAGCCGTACCTTTGTCTAAATTGTCTTGTGTATCAATGTGCACGTTTATGCATGCACACACATACACACCACACACAAGCACTAGCACACACACGCATGCACACAAACCCACATGCACATGCACGCACATTCACGTACACACACAGGAGTCATGCTTCAATCACAAACGTGTGCATATGTACACATTAAAATGGCTTTGGCAGTCATTCATCACACACACACACATGCACACACACACACATACACAGAACTGGCCTCTGCTTTGTAAAATTATTATCTAATTTCCCTGTTGTCTCTTTTTGCTATGAGCACACTTACTAGATGTGAGACGGCACTACAAGAATGCACACTTATGCACACAGGCATGCATGCACAAACACACCCACTCACACAAACAAACACACACACACACATACACAAGTGCAAACCACCCACTCTCCATTCTGCTTGGTACACTCACACTTGTACCTCCACCATTAGAGCCTGTTGGTCCTTAATTTACCTCATATGCAATTTTGATTTTTTTTTTCTTCTTCTGCTCCTGTTTGGCTTCCACTGATGTACCCATGGCCTTCACTAGATGCTCATGTCCCATGATTCTAAGTACTAACTTGTCAGGTTGAGTAGCACCAGCAGCTAGGTAGGTGCACAACCATGCACCATCACCCTTAGCCGTTGAGGTTTTCAATATACAAGACATGTATCCAGGCTAAGAAGAATCTCCGATGCTTGGAGAGATAGTTTCTGAGCTGGCTTTCTGTGATTCCATTAATTGCCCTTCATCTTGACCCATCCATGTCTGTGTGGACTCATCTCATGCCATAGGGGTTGACTACCCCCACCATTATGATAAGCCTGCTTATCACATTAGGCTCAGTGATTTCCATCGCTTAAGCTCACCTCAGTGTATTGCTAGAACCTTTGGTAAGGCTCATGGCTCTAGGCCTGTCCACCACCTATCCAAACCCATAACACTATACACAGCATGGCTGCCCAGGCCACAAAGATCAAAAATATGCCTGTTGTATGACACCAATTATTATGATCTAGGGTGAGTGTTTCCACTTGTTGCTGAGTTCTATGGACAGAGGCATCGGCTATAGACTGGCCTTGATCTGCTTCACCTCCTTACACGTAGCTAATGGAATTTCCAGATGTCATTTAGAGATTGATTGTGTATGTGCTTGTGTGTGTACATGTGTGTGTGTGTGTGTGTGTGTGTGTGTGTGTGTGTGTGTGTGTGTGTGTGTGTGTGTGTGTGTGTGTGAACCTGTGTGGTGTGATTGATACATGTACTCTGGAAAAGAGCTTACATGTACATGTATGGGTTGGAAGCCTTGCATGTCTGGCAGTGAATATCATTGCTAACCTATCACTACTGATAGTGGTTGGACTGGGCCTCTGTAAAGTTTGTATTGGATTGAGAGGTAATAGTATTCACACCATTTCCCATGAGTTCTACCAATGCACACACACACACATGCACATACACACAACACGTACAAAGCACATACGTACATACATACATACATACATACATACATACATACATACATACATACATACATACATACATACATACATACATACATACATACATACATACAAATGTATAAAAGATGGAGTAAATGGAATTTAGATTTCTGAGGCAGCTTATAGGAGATGCCTCTGTACCTTAGGGGGCTTGTCCAAACTATGTTTGGAAAAATTAGCGTCATTGTGACGTTAGGGGGGGGGGGGAGAGGCTGTGACGTTAAGAAAAAATTTTTTGTCCGCAAGTATTGTTTTATAATACGGAACATCTAGCGTTGACTCCAGTGGCAGCAGTTACGTCTATTCAGACTACACTGCACATTGAGTAATGTTTCATGCTACTAATCTAACAAAAACGCTATGACGCTTAGAGGGGGGGGGGGTTAATATGTTAACGTCACAATGACGCTAATTTTTCCAAACATAGTTTGGACAAGCCCCCTTAGCAACAAGTGGAAAATTGGTGTCATTGAATAGGTTCATGTTTGGCATGCCAGCCCTGCTGTAGGGTCATGGCATGAGTGTGTGTGTGTGTGTGTGTGTGTGTATGTGTGTGTGTGTGTGTGTTTGTGTATTAAGTGCACATGGCAACACCAGACATATGTAACTAGATGTTTAAAAAAATAGGTTCAAGTTCTGTTCATCATCTCTCGATTTAACTCCCTAACAGCGGGGCTACCCAGGCCACAAAGGTCCGAACTTGTACTTTTAGTGTTTGTTTATATAGATGTATAAATGTTTAGGTGAATGGCAAGGTGCTGAGGTGTCTCTGTGTATACCCTGTCACTATGTACACTGTGTTCAGGTTTCACTGTACACCCTGTCACTATGTACACTGTGTTGAGGTGTCTCTGTGTATACCCTGTCACTACATACACTGTGTTGAGGTGTATACCCTGTCACTACATGCATGTACACTGTGTTGAGGTGTCTCTGTGTACACCTTGTCACTATGTACACTGTGTTGAGGTGTCTCTGTGTATACCTTGTCACTATGTACACTGTGGTGAGGTGTCTCTGTGTATACCCTGTCACTATGTACACTGTGTTGAGGTGTCTGTGTACATAGTGACAGGGTATACACAGTGAAACCTGAACATTCACAGTGTACATAGTGATGGGTTATACACAGAGACACCTCAACACAGTGTACATAGTGACAGGGTATACAAAGAGACACCTCAACACAGATAAAGCACTTTGCGATTCACCTAAACATTAAACCAACATCTACATAAACAAACACTAAGTACAAGTTTGGACCTTTGTGGCCTGGGTAGCCCCGCTGTTAGGGAGTTAAATCGAGAGATGATGAACAGAACTGGAACCTATTTTTTTTTAAACATCTGGTTACATATGTCTAGTGTTGCCATGTGCACTTAATACACACAAACACACACACACACACACACATACACTCATGCCATGACCCTACAGCAGGGCTGGCATGCCAAACATGAACCTGTTCAATGACACCAATTTTCCACTTGTTGCTAAGGTACAGAGGCCTCTCCTATAAGCTGCCTCAGAAATCTAAATTCCATTTACCCATCTTTTATACATTTGTATGTATGTATGTATGTATGTGTTTTGTACGTGTTGTGTGTGTGTGTGTGTGTGTGTGTGTGTGTGTGGTGTGTGAATACTATTACCACTCAATCCAATACAAACATTACAGAGGCCCAGTCCAGCCACTATCAGTAGTGATAGGTTAGCAATGATATTCACTGCCAGACATGCAAGGCTTCCAACCCATACATGTACATGTAAGCCCTTTTCCAGAGTACATGTATCAATCACACACACACATGCTCACACACACACATGCTCACACACACACATGCTCACACACACACACACACACACATGTACACACACAAGCACATACACAATCAATCTCTAAATGACATCTGGAAATTCCATTAGCTACGTGTAAGGAGGTGAAGCAGATCAAGGCCAGTCTATAGCTAATGCCTCTGTCCATAGAACTCAGCAACAAGTGGAAACACTCACCCTAGATCATAATAATTGGTGTCATACAACAGGCATATTTTTGATCTTTGTGGCCTGGGCAGCCATGCTGTGTATAGTGTTATGGGTTTGGATAGGTGGTGGACAGGCCTAGAGCCATGAGCCTTACCAAAGGTTCTAGCAATACACTTGGGTGAGCTTAAGCGATGGAAATCACTGAGCCCAATGTGATAAGCAGGCTTATCATAATGGTGGGGGTAGTCAACCCCTATGGCATGAGATGAGTCCACATAGACATGGATGGGTCAAGATGAAGGGCAATTAATGGAATCACAGAAAGCCAGCTCAGAAACTATCTCTCCATAGCATCGGAGATTCTTCTTAGCCTGGATACATGTCTTGTATATTGAAAACCTCAACGGTTAAGGGTGATGGTGCATGGTTGTGCACCTACCTAGCTGCTGGTGCTACTCAACCTGACAAGTTAGTACTTAGAATCATGGGACATGAGCATCTAGTGAAGGCCATGGGTACATCAGTGGAAGCCAAACAGGAGCAGAAGAAGAAAAAAATCAAAATTGCATATGAGGTAAATTAAGGACCAACAGGCTCTAATGGTGGAGGTACAAGTGTGGGTGTACCAAGCAGAATGGAGAGTGGGTGGTTTGCACTTATGTATGTGTGTGTGTTTGTTTGTTTGTGTGACTAGGTGTGTTTGTGCATGCATGCCTGTGTGCATAAGTGTGCATTCTTGTAGTGCAGGCTCACATCTAGTAAGTGTGCTCATAGCAACAAGAGACAACAGGGAAATTAGATAATAATTAAGCAGAGGCCAGTTCTGTGTATGTGTGTGTGTGCATGTGTGTGTGTGATGAATGACTGCCAAAGCCATTTTAATGTGTACATATGCACACGTTTGTGATTGAAGCATGACTCCTGTGTGTGTACGTGAATGTGCGTGCATGTGCATGTGTGTGTGTGCACGTGCATGAATATGTTTAAAGGTGCAAAAGGCAACAAGAAGACCTGTTGGTAATTACCAGAGCAAGGAAACACAAATTTACACAAATAATAAACATGTGACTGCAGTTGCAAGTGTATGCTAGTGCTTGTGTGTGGTGTGTATGTGTGTGCATGCATAAACATGCACATTAATACACAAGACAATTTAGACAAAGGTACGGCTCCAATTGAAAAAACATGTGATGAATAGGATGGCAGCTAAAAACAATGTTTGTATGTGGTTCGACAATTAGGAAATAAAATAGCAAAGCATTGATGCTGATGTGTGAATGACTGACTGCCCATGGTGTGTGTACATGTGTGTGTGTGTGTGTGTGTGTGTGTGTGTGTGTGTGCATGTGTGTGTATAAGTGCACATTGCAACACTAAATTCCCAGCTAAATATAAATCTAGCCTGGAGTATCTTCTGGGAAAACCTCACTTTCATTCTACCCTGAGCCTAAATGTTTGGGAAAGCCTTGCCTCATTTAACTCATTCCCTCATACCCCATCTAACACATTGTCCCAAAAATATTGACACCTGGTATGGTTGCAGGTCACACATGTATGTATAAAGGATGGTAGGGGTGGGCTGCAATCACTCCAGCTAAATGCCAGCTGCGTTGCTTACCATGGGTGTACTTATAAATGTATTGCTACAGGTGTTATTGTTTATACATCAATGGCAGGTAGCACCCTTTTGGTATCTACCTATGCCTAACCACCTTACCTTGACCAGTGTCAAGGTGTGGGCTGACCAAATGGTAACCATGGTTCCAGTCACACTCCGGGTAGGGGGGACAGCACACCCACTGTCGCCTGACCCCTTTTGGGCAAACAACCAACTATGCCAAGCACACCACCAATTGGAAACTAAGCAAGATGGAGCATTCTGACAGAATTAAATGACACCAAAGGCTGTGATCTGAGGTTGTGCATGAATGTGAGTGTGTGCATGTGTGTGTGTGTGTGTGTGTGTGTGTGTGTGTGTGTGTGTGTGTGTGTGTGTGTGTGTGTGTGTGTGTGTGTGACTTATGGATTTTATTTTGTATGGATATTATTTTGTAGAACCAAATATAATTGGTTCACCAATGAAGATAAAAGAGGTTTTAGTAGGCCAATGAGAGTACTACATGTTGGTAAATACATGTAGCTACAAGGGGGTGCGTGTTTGATATATATCTGTACGTGTGCAGAAGTCAAAAAGGAAGGGTGCGTTTCAGATTAAGCTAGCCCTAGGCACCGTGCACTTTCATGCTCTGCAGCGTTGTGCACGCATAAATGAAGCAGTTTGACCGAGCCAACACGCTCGATTTCTACGTGCATGCGCTACAGAGTACGTACCGTGTTGCGCAGGCTGATGGCAGCTGAATCCACGTATTACGAATCTTTAGCTTCTGCTCACTATGTTGAAGAAGCCAAGAAGGGGAACAGAACCAGACGTTTGCAAGAAGCGAAAACGCCGCGTACTTGTTGTATATTGTATAGATGGGCGGAGACATAGTTATTGAACAGGAAGTAATTGCATTTCATGTCCTCGAAATAGATAAATGGCGCGAAACGACCGGGAAATATGCAATTACTTTGCACAGTTGTATCCCCGTAACGGATAAAGAAAAAGTTAACGAACAGAACAAATCAATAGGTACAGGATCCCTCTACGTACAAACCAAACTAGGAGTGAATTAAATTTTCCTGCTGAAAGATATGGCGGGTTTGAACCCCAAGGGGTATCGGACGTTGAAACACTGGCACGAAGCTAATTCAAGAGCCCACAATCGATTTTACCAGAGGGAAATGATGTAGTATGAAGTGTTGAAAATAGGAAGTCAATAGCGTTTATGGTTCGGGAGATGCAGCGATTTCAAAGTGAGTCATTTTTATAACTTTATAAATTTATACGCGATAGGCAATTTTCGCGTGAACTGTCCCATATCTATATAGATAAACACGATCATAACTTTATGCTGTGAGTTGTGTTGGTTATAAAAATCATATACATGCAAGTCAGTGCAATAATGTAATTATATGGGACAGTGTCCAGCAAAATCAACAGTTTTTCAAGAAATTTTTTGATTTTCCGTGAACTTCACAGAGGTACTAACAAATGGTCCTTACGCATCCTAAATTGGACAATCCATCATAAAATTATTAGGCACTGAATTAGTCATACATTTCAATGCGAGCGTTACTTTTCTTTTGCTTGCCTGGAAAATTAGAAAAAGTATCACGTGATTTTGCTGGATGTTCCATATATACAACTGACATGCACGTAGTCATAAACATGTTTCAACCCATGCATGTGGGAGTATCAGCACATCTTGTGTGTCCATTGTAATCCTCGCACGTCCAGTTAAATAAACCATACGCATTTTGAACTGCAAAAGGCCGGAGAAGTGAAATGGATGGAATTTTTAACTTGTTGTACTGCAATGTTTTGGTCCCACGTTCCTAGGCCTGTTCTCATGGGAGTACTAGAATGATGCATTAGTGAAGTTGTCTGAATAATGGGTTCCAGGGTTGCCGAAAGTCAGGCCAGGGTCCGGCATGTGACCTGAAGGTCAGGCCAGGTCTCCGGCCCGTGGCCTGAAAGATCGACCCGAAAGATACAGTTATTAAATTTCATGTTAAAATTATTAAATATTAATCAAAATAGTAAGTAAACACCAAATTGGCCTAAAGATACATGGAATATATACACCTACAGATAATTATCATAGGAATACATTGTATAAACAAGTATTTAACTAGTAAACTATGTAACTATGTATGAGTCAACCAACTAAGTAGAGGTCTGAGACTTTAGCACGGGGACCTGCCCTTGCAAGAAATGCTCTGGCATTCGAGCGCACAAGGGAAAGGTTTAGTCTGGAATAAATGCTGTCCAGAGTGGTGGAAGTGGAGGAGTTATTAACTATATATGAGACAAGTACACGTGACGCACGTGACGTTTATTCATTCGTTAGCGCCGTCATTAGCGCTATGAATACAGCTTCAGGTGATTGTGGTGGGACTGGTGGCTCCTCTGTAGCAGATATATCCCATAAACTTGTGTCTCCTATAAACCCAGACCGGTGGGTTTATGACACTGATGAGCTTAAAACACATAGTTGTATGTGTAAAACACATAGTTGAACCTTCAGAAGGTGTGACTCCTCTCAACTTCTCGCGTCACCTTCTGAGGTTCAACTATGTGTTTTACATCAACGGAAGGTCATCCAATTATAAAAAATACATCATGGCACGCAGAAATCATTAACCTAACAAGAACAACTTCAAAAAAACGCGTATCTCAAACTGTTAAGGACTTGAAGTGATAGGCGTGCTGCAGGTTTGAAAATACGCCGCTTATCGTGTAAATGATACTTGAACAACAAAAAAAAGGATGGCAAAACTCACAATGCTTTCGAGGTTATGTAGAAGAAATGATAAAACGCTTACAAGTAGTAGATCGCTAGAACCAGAATTCCGCCTCTTTTTGTCAAAATTGAAGGTGTGAACAACTGTATCACGGTGTGTATGTATAGAAGTATGCGCTCACGTGAGCGGCTTCCAATCCCTCTCTAAATAATCTATGTTTTTACTTGATCCGTTACGGAGATACAGCTGTGAAAATTAAGTATGCATCTTTCCCGCTCGATTCGCGGGATCCAGTGACCACTAGCATACACGTATAGATTATGCGTGTACAAGGGAGGGGGGGGGGGGAATCGGGTAGTTAGGGGTTGCAATGCCGACTTTCATGTAGGGTTCCTTTCCTTCTTCCGCTAAAGACAGCCCCTTCCCCTCCCCCCCCCCCCCCCCTCCCCACCACCACTTTCGTATCTGGCCAGAAACGGACAGAAGCCCCATGACCCATCGGCCTGAAGCGCGCGCGCACACACACACACAAACACACAATATATAATGGTGAGTAAATGCGTGAGACTCGGCAGGCCTACACGTCACGTTTACTTTCACCATCATCGCTGTACCACTCGTCGCTATCAAAGCCACCATCACCACCTTCGAAACTGCAAATGCAATTACGATCGTACCTTTCGAACTCGTATGCGCGGAACCAAACGAGCCGAGCTCGTCTTCAGTTGTGTTGATATATAACATTATATACCAGCAATCCTTCTCAAACAGCTTAACGGACCCACCTATATAATAGTACGTTATACACATCCACGGGGCGCCTTTGTGGAGCTGCGCGGGCTATAATAATTGGTTTCTGACAGAACGGGGTGGCACTAATCGGACACTCGCCACAGTTGACGCACATATATACATAAACTGATATGAGTACTTACACAGACCTTTCGGTTCGCCTTGTTGACTCACTTTTCCGTATTTACAAACTACGTCATAGGTGGTGGGCACATACATGATTTCATCAAATGTTAATTAACGCCACGCCCATATTATACATGTCTCACAAAGGTATAATGGCACTTTTTGCTGCCTATCCATTATAATTCTATTTTTTGCTGCCTATGCATTATAATTCTATTATGGGGGGAGTACCCGTGTTGGTTTTTGGCCAGAAGCAAGCGCTTGTCATATATTTCTTTTTCAAAACGCATTTATATATATGTAACTGGCATTATGCATGTTGAATGATGATGAAGGTGCTGGTGTATATTTTTCGGAGGCTGCAGCAACATTAACTATCACCAACTGCACGGGTACATTATCTTTGTGGCATGCAGCTTACATCACATATATATATATAATTATTATATATATATATAATATAATTTATATATATATATATATATATGGGACAGTGTCCAGCTAAATCACCCTTATGGTACTTTTTCAAAATTTCCAGAACAAGCAAAAGAAAAGTAACGGTCGCATTGAAATGTATGGCTAATTAAAAATTCAGTGCCTAATAACTTTGTGATGGATAGTCCGATTTAGGATGCGTAAGAACCATTTGACAGAAGCTCATGGGTGTTCAAGGAAAATCAAAAAATTTGAAAACTTGAAAAACTAGCCAGAAGGGTGATTCTGCTGGACACTGTCCCATATATATAGATATGGGTATACCACCCATGCATGCACTTGAAGGTCATGGAGTGTAGGTGTAATTAGCTGCTTAAATAACCGCACTTCCCACCCCCTCTTTCAGAGGGTTTGGATTTACAAGTGCAAGGTAGTAGTATATAGTTTGGGCTGGCGATCTATCCCTCTACAGGGCTGCTAGTGCATTAATTCCCACGAAATCTAGTATCAGTTCTTATCTTATTCTGACGAGTACACATATAATTACAAAACAATTAAAGCATTAATTCCTTTAGGAAAGCAAAACAGGCCCTCATGTAATAAACAATCTCAGTATACGTAAATAGCACTGACTTAGGATTGCACACAGAGAGGAACAATATGTTGGATTACGTACATTAATATTCATGGCGCGGGGGCTCATAATGAGATTCATTACAAGGTGCACTTGCTTAATGGAGCCATAAAAGGAGAAAATCTGGTTGGTAAACAGTCCCATGCTAGGTAAGCAGACAGCTCAGTGCTGATACCATAGATACATTTCATTAGAACATTAACAGGTACAAGCAGTTCACAAAACTGATTGTACTAACTGCAACCACATCAGTCAGGTCCTCCAGAGTAGGTGTGTATTGTCTGTAATCATGATGGCTTGAGTTTCATACAATTTAGGATGCAATGTATTCTGGTAATGTTCCAGATGGAACATTGAGTCCTCTGCCGTTTACGTATTAATTCACACCAATCCACTATGAGATGCTCGCTATGGCAATTGGGTGAGGAAGCATGGGAAAAGTTCCCTTATTGTAAACCATCTTTCAGTTGGCCCCACAAGGCAAAAGGTGAGGGTATCAGGGAGGCTAAACATCACCTTGGTCAGGTCCATTGCAAAGGTTATACTACCAAATGTAGACGGTTGTTAATATAAATAGCAATGTAGGTTTGTTAAAATAAAATCGTAAAAAGGTCATGTATATAAAGAATCAATTTTGTCATGGGGGGATGGGGGGAGTACGCATTAGAAAAGAAAACCCAGTTTTGAACTGTATGTGTCATGTTCAAACACCATAACTTGATTGGTTTACAAATCTTGATATCTTCTCACTCTTCCTTTATATAAATATGGAAGCCATATAAGAATCAAGCTTACTAACGTTCTGTACACGTATCTATTATTGCAATTTTAAAAATAACAGGCAAGTAAAAACATGCTTTAGTAGGTCTATGTATGGGTATATGATCTTAAAGCTGTGCTTATACAGTAGGCCAACACAACTAGAAATGTTATTTTATTCTTTCGTTCTTAATTAATGTCCCACCAATGTCAGCTAGTGTGGTCACTGGTGATGTGTTTGTCTTCTTTGTGCCCACCTGTTATGTCTCAACTTATGTCACATGTCATGTCACATCTCCCACATCTGGTATTTGCTGACAGTAAGACTCCATCAATAGCTGCAGGGGCGGGACACATAAGTTCTGAAAAGGAGGTCAAAGGTCCACCCTCCCTTCAAGAAATGCCAGATGTGCCCATGAATGTCGAGGGGATAAATCATGGGGAATACAATTTTATCCCCCTTCAAGATACCTGTTTTCACGATTTGTGTAAACTTAAGCACTTTAAATATGTTATTTATACTCATACACATGTTTGGCGGTTATCATTGATATGCGTGACCCGTCTTCACATCTGTTGGATCCACCACTGGAACTACTGAAATATGATATGATTGGCATCATATGTGGCACATATGTACTAGCATTACTTTGGGAAAATCACCTTCCTGCCCTTCTTACTATTTAAAGCAGTCATGTGCAACAGACCACAGAGGGAGTGACTAATTGGTGTGCATGCAGTGACGTGATTGATCTGTGTAAATCAGTGAATGGTGGGAGTTAATAACGTACAGTAGTGAATTGGTATGATCACATACATGTGAACAGTGATTCATATCTCAATCTCAAGGCATATGGATACCACCCTGTGGGCAATATGGTGACTTTGCATCATGAATTGGTCATGGACTGGAGAAACGCCAACATGTGTGTATGTGAGTGTGTGTGGGTATGTGGGCCTGGATTATGAACAGTGCCTTAAAAATCCATTTGTACATAGTGCTTGCCATGCATGCATGCACATAGCTGTATCAAATGATATGCAATACTAGCTATGAATACACTAGTATGTGCTGACTTTGCATGTTTTGGAGAGATAACCAAGAATATGCAGTGCAAGCCAAGTTTAAAAAATAAAAAACAGATGTATGTCCAACCCCCACCCCACGTTGAACACAAATGACCAATTTAAAGAAACTCCAGGAGAAAGGGGTTGAAAGCGAGATGTTTTATGTTTAGTTGTGTTCATATCAATGCGCACTAGAAACCCCCACATACTTCCTAGCTGCATAAGCAACACTTTTAATATAGGTGCTGGTATATTTATTAATAATCATGCCTTCATTTCGTAAAACTTTTATTAGGGTACTTTTCATTAAGTTAGACACTCATTTGGACCTGGTATAAGCCATGCAGACAAAAATCACGTTTGAGGCAAAATTGCAGGATCACTGAAAAACTTCGTCCCTGGTTAAATGGTTAAATCAGTCGATTAGACCAACGTTATGAGCGTTCACTGCAAGGAATGGTGTGCATTGACATTCTGTAACTCCTCCCTCACCTCTCCCTTACTATCATAACCATCACAAAGAACAATCTTACTGACACAGATTTTTGCCTGAGTAAAAAGATTGCGCATGCACGAACCCTTTTTTACAAAGGACCGACTTGAAAATATAAACTTCATGGTCACACATATACCCGCTATATTCATTACCCTCGGTCACACGGCTGAATATGTCTCAGTGTTTCAGACATGCACCGTCCTTTCACACAGACCCACGACACAGCCTTACTTGCTTTCATTCATCACGCCCCCACCAACAATGCTTTACTATCAGGTGGGTCACATTTGATCCCTCACACCTGCATGCTTCAACACCAGAAAACCTTGACATGCAATTCAGTGTCTGCTTTGGCGTCCGCCTTTGCATGTTGCTCGCTAAAATCCGTCAGCTGATAGTTGGTTTCTCTAAGGCGATCGCGATATCTAATTACTGCCTGGAAAGCTACCGAATGACCAATCAATCCATTCCACTCGACAGTTAATCTCATCATGGGTTACTTCGGGCAATGTTAGGACCACTTGTTAGTCAAAAGCCTTCACCGAAAACATCGATTCCTGTGATTGACACTTGCTTTGAATTGAAGGAATTCAGGCACGGCTGTGCTGAACTGAGTGGAAATTAGGCCTATTATGTCCTAGCAGAAGTAGTTATCGACCCGACCCCGTTAGCAACACAGCCTAACAACCACAAGACCTCTGGAATGCAATGATGTACACGACACGGCTGTTACATTACATTGAAATTTGGACAACAGATCCGCGCCTACTATGAATTTTAGGTACCTAGCAACAAGACTCATTACTTCCATAGCAACGACTATAGGTTGAACGAGGCTTGTGTACATGAAGATATCGTCGGAGTTTTCGCTTAAAGCGCAACCTACATATGCAGTAAGGGCTTCGCCACCCGACAGTGCTAATTTCTAGCAATGATATCTTGGCGAACACGTGCCACACTGCCAAAGGCTCACGAGGTCTTCACTATGGAAAAAGACAGTTATACACTGGGTGTATTTGTACTATATACGCAGTTATACACCAAAACGTATATAGCTGTTATACAATAAGTGTATTACAAGCGTATAACAAGTGTAATACTGTTATGCTCAGTTATACACATCGTTGAGGTAAGTGTGCGGTAAGATTGTGATTGCAGATACTACAGCGCTTGCACATTTACTTATTCATCGTTATCGCTGCACGTGCTTGGTATTTTAAATCAGAGACTGCCTCCTGAACGAGAGGAGGCAGTTTTATAAACACGTTGAACCACCGCGATCGATGATAAGTACAGTACGCGGCCTAGAATGTAAGTTGATGACGCTTCTAGCTAGCCTCATTTACGGAAATTCATGGACTTTGAGTTCTATGGACATAATATGTGGGGGGCGTTTCTGTGTGGTATATCACTTTGGAAGGAGTGCCTGGCTATTGTGGGATGTGGGAGGTGTGGTGTATGGAAGGCGTGTCTGTATGGATTGTGGGAGGTGTTTCTGTGTGGGCATGAAACGCGTGTCTGTGTGGAGTTTAGGAGTAAGCTGTGTGTTGTGACATGGGAGGTGTGCATGTCAGCAGTGTGTGGTGTGGAATATTACATTGGCAATGAACACAGCTCCCCAGAGAGAGGAGGGCTGGACCCCAGCTCACTGCGAGGACAAATACAGAACGTGCCTACCGCTAGCAGGGAGTCCTGCTGCCACTGAGGAGGTAATGCCTGCCCCTTGATAAGGTTATGGGGAGGAAGTTGCCAAACACTGGATAAGGTCTGCTGAGTGCCTTCCACCATGGCGGAGAGTTCAGCTGCCACCAATGAAAGAAGCGTCATTGGTGTTGATTACTATCCCTGGAGCAAACGCTCCAGGGTTGAGAGTGGCTGAGCATTGTGAGGAAGCATTGCATCGTCTAACTGTTCTGACCATGTAACCTGAAGCCATTATGTATTCTTGCACATGCGCAATTTGGAGTACTTAACACTTACACCACGTGTTCTGAGCCACTTCTTTTTCTCTGGTTTCAGCGTACACTAGCTGTAGTTGTTAGCTGATTTATAGTTGTGCCTGTACTGTGCCCCTTGATTCCCTGTAATCATATTCATTTGAAATCCTGATTTCCGAGAAAACACGACAGGATTTTGTGGCTTAGTCGGCAGGATGGCAGAGACAGCACAACTGATCGAGCTACTGAAAAGGCAGATAGATGCGCAGCAGAAGCAAATGGAGGAAGGAAGAAAACAGACGGAGGCGCTAATCGCTGCGTTTATTGGACACACGGACAATCGGGAGCAACCTCCAAAGGCGCCGTTAGTTGTCATTCCCAGTTTTGTCCCGTTTGATCCAACGGCAGAATTGTGGGACGATTACTGGGCGAGGTTCCAAACCTTTGTGGGAGCTAACTCAATTCCTACGGATAAACAAGCGCACGTTTTCCTCACGAATCAGTCGAGAGTGAACTACAAGCTTCTGAGTAACCTTGCCTCCCAGCAGTCACCAGCTAAGGACATCAACGCTCTTACGCTGGAAGAGATTGTTGAATATATGAAGGGCCAATTTGACCCAACGCGATACGTCATTCGCGAGCGGTTGAAGTATTGGTCCTCCATGTGCCGCAAGCCGGGAGAGTCAATTCAAGAGTTGGCCACACGAATCCGTCAGGACGCTGTTACGTGCGATTTCGCGGCCATTAAAGACCCTCTGGACGAGGCAATGCGCACCCGGTTCATGTGCTCCGTCAGCAATGAAGCCGTCCTGAAGGCACTCTTCAAGTTTAAGGAGGAGGAGCTTACCTTTGCCAAAGCAATTGCAGTTGCAATGGAGACAGAGGAGGCAGCCAAGGTGGCAAAGGAGACTGTGTATGGGACGAAAGCAAGCGCTGTCGGCAAGGTCAATTCTAGTAGACGATCTCCTTCACCTGACTCAGGAGAACACCCTATACACCAAGTCCACGGCAAGGAGAGAGACTTCCCAAAAGGGACTTGTCCACGATGTGGGAAGACAGACCACAAGTCGGTTGATTGCCCCTTCAAAGAAGCCGTATGTCGGTACTGTAAGAAGCTAGGACCCCTAGAAGCGGTCTGTCTGAAGAAGCAGAGACAGACCCAACCTGTAAAGACAATCTCTAAGCACCATCGGATACAGACAGTCAAGGTCATCGAGGCAGTTCCCCAACTTCAGCAATCTGTCCAAATCCAGGGAAAACAGTTCGTTTTTGAGGTTGACACAGGTGCTGGGGACAACTTCTGCTCTAACGACGTATGGTGTGATCTGGGAAAGCCTGCGCTGTCACCTGTCACAGGACGATACGAGGTAGCAAATGGACAACCACTACCCACCTTGGGCACATTCACAACAGTTGTCTCACTTCAGGGTGGGGACAGTTCCCAGGGCAAATCAGTTGATTTCATTGTTACCAAAGTTCCCCGACTCAACCTTCTGGGTCGCAGTGCTATAGTCAGGCTTAACGTG
Organism: Eunapius fragilis; assembly: GCA_963681505.1. Taxonomy (NCBI): domain Eukaryota; kingdom Metazoa; phylum Porifera; class Demospongiae; order Spongillida; family Spongillidae; genus Eunapius; species Eunapius fragilis. The sequence continues at coordinate 5,068,308 of OY811974.1, read as the reverse complement.
AACATACCTGCACTTCTGGGTCTTCCAGCAGAGAAGCAAGAAGGTCCCATATCAGTGCGACCCATCTTCGATGATTTGAGACCAGACCCAACCCTACAGGACGCATGCAGACAACTCTGTCCAGAACTGTTCAAGTCTAAACTTGGGTGTCTCAAGGATTTCCAACTGGAAGTCAAGTTCAAGCCTGAAACAAAACCCATCTTCTGCAAACCACGTGTAGTTCCCTTCGCCATCCAGGAGGACCTCTGCCAAGCCTACGATGCGGGAATTGCAAGAGGGGTGTGGCTTCCAACCCAGTTCAACGACTATGGAACACCCGTGGTTCCTATTCGCAAACCAAGCCTTCCCGGACAACCGGCTAAACTTCGAGTCTGTGGGGATTACTCTGTCACTGTGAACCAGCAACTGGAACCACATCGTCATCCCATGCCACTTCCAGAGGATCTGATGCGGAAGTTAGGGGGTGGCTATTGTTTCTCGATAATTGATTTGACAGATGCCTACAACCAAATCATGCTGGCACCTGAGAGTCAGAAGCGATTGGCACTCAGTACCCACCGAGGAGTCCTACTTCAGATGTGACTCCCTTTTGGCATTACTTCGGCACCTGGCTATTTCCAAGAAATTATGGACAAGCTGACCAGTGACCTCCAAGGTGTAGCTGTCTATATAGATGACATTCTGGTCAGTGGGGCCACGGCTTCTGAACACCTGAAAAACCTTCGTTCTCTGTTCAAACGCCTGGAGATTAAAGGTCTTCGTTGCCGCCTGGAAAAATGCATCTTTGCCCAGCCTTCGGTCGAGTACCTTGGACATATCGTTTCTCAACAGGGGATCGCCAAAGGACCAAAAGTCGATGCTGTCAAGAGGATGCCACCTCCTGAATCTGTTTCAGGTCTCCGCTCTTTTCTTGGTTCGGTGCAATTCTACGGCAAGTTTCTGCCCAACCTGGCTACAGTCACTGAGCCGCTTCATCGTCTGACTAAGAAAGAGGTTCCATGGAAGTGGGACAGAGAGGAACAAGCAGCTTTTCAAAAGCTCAAAGACCTGTTATCTGCTGACACCATTCTGGTCCATTTTGACCCTTCTCTTCCCATAGGGATCTCATGCGATGCTTCAGAGGTGGGCTTGGGAGCAGTTCTCTTCCACAGGTACAGTGATGGCAGTAAACGTCCAATTGCCAATACCTCAAAGACCCTCACAAGCAGACAGCGTGGATACAGTCAGATACAGAAGGAAGCACTGGCCATAATCTTCGCCTTGAACAAGTTCCACCAGTTTCTTTATGGTCGTACATTCATTTTGGTCACGGACCACAAGCCACTGATTGCTCTTTTTGGACCAACAAAAGCAACTTCGGCTCTTGCTGCTAACAGGCTTGCTCGCTGGGCTCTGATGCTCAGTCAGTACAATTATTCGATTGAGTATCGAAAAACGTCAGACCATGGCAACGCGGACGCTCTTAGCCGCCTTCCAGTGGGGCCAGATGTCAACTTTGATGGGGAGGAAGGTGATGCAGACATGGACACTGTCTGCACCATCAAGACTGTCAGCCTTCAGCTAAATCCTACTGACCCAGGAACACTGGCTAAGGAGTCAACAAAGGACCCGCTCATCGCCAATGTTATGCGCTATACGCGAGAAGGATGGCCACCTAAGGATGTATCAAACGGAAGTTTGCAAAATGATACGTTGGAGATTTTTCGCAAGTTGTCCGTTTCTCTCTCCACAACACATGGTTGCCTTCTATACAGATCAAGAGTGGTGATTCCCCCAAGTCTCAGGCCCCAAGTACTGCAACTTCTTCATTTGGGACATTTTGGGATGCAGCGAATGAAGTCTTTAGCACGCACTGCAGTCTATTGGCCAGGGATGGATGCCGAGATAATGGACCTCTGCCATCGGTGTACTACCTGTGCCGAACACCAGAAAAAGCCACCCAAAGCAGCAAATCACCCCTGGATGCTCCCAGAAAAACCATGGAGTCGCGTGCATGTCGACCATGCCATTAACTTTCTGGGAAGCAATTGGCTAATCCTCATTGATGCCTACTCCAAGTATCCTTCCATCCATCCCACCACTTCCACATCCACTAAATCCACCACGGAGTTGTTAGAGCAAGACTTTGCACACTTTGGCTATCCACATACCATTGTGTTGGACAATGCAACTTCATTCTCCTCGGAGGAGTACCAGGCTTGGTGTCGAGAGAGAGGCATCATTCACCTCACAGGGGCTCCTTACCATCCTGCCACCAATGGTGCTGCTGAACGTCTGGTCCAGACCTTCAAACAGGCTCTCACCAAATCATCATTGCCACCACGAGCTGCGCTACAGGAGTTCCTAATGCAATATCGTCGGACACCTCGGGCAGAGGGCTATTCTCCAAGTGAATTGCTGAATGGCCGTCAGATCAGGACCAGAATTGATATTCTCCTTCCTTCTCCAGCACACACTGCTCAAGGCAAGCAGGCCAGGGAAGCCACTAAGTCTCAAGCTCAAGAGGTTCCTCCAGAGAGAGTCACTCCCATATACTTGATAGGCACACCATGCTATGCTCTCTATTGTGGTCCCAGACGAGAGAAAGAGGCTAGATGGGTTCCTGCTGTGGTTACTAAGGTGTTTGGCACCCGCAGTGTCAATGTGAGGGTATTTCCACGTGGTGGCACTTGGAGTCGACATATAGAGCAGCTTCGTCCACGTTACGGGACCCAAGAAGATACAGACCCTGGAGGTGATGTATCAGCTGCCCCAATGGAACCATTTCTAGGTTCACCAACCATAGAGGTAGCAACCTCGATGCCGGACACCCAAGTACCTCTCCTTCCTACAGAAGAAGCAAAGATTACGGCTCAACCCATGCAAAGGCACCGGAATCCTCGCCTTCCCACTGGTGGAGAGTACACTCGAGATAACCCAAGAAGGTCAACTAGACAACACCACCAACAAACCCCTTCAGTTAGAGGGGATATCGCCTCTCAGTAACCAATGGAGGACTTCAAGGCTGGCAGGGAGGTGTTCTGACCATGTAACCTGAAGCCATTATGTATTCTTGCACATGCACAATTTGGAGTACTTAACACTTACACCACGTGTTCTGAGCCACTTCTTTTTCTCTGGTTTCAGCGTACACTAGCTGTAGTTGTTAGCTGATTTATAGTTGTGCCTGTACTGTGCCCCTTGATTCCCTGTAATCATATTCATTTGAAATCCTGATTTCCGAGAAAACACGACACTAACCCACACTGGCGGAGCCAGGATTTTATAGTAGGGGGGGCCATCTAAGGGAAGGGAGTAACTCTGTTGATATCAGTAGCGGGGGCCAAGCATTGACATCACTGTACAAAGTGAAACCTAAATCGTAGGGGGGGGGGGGGGGGGGGGGGGGCAAGCCCCTTCCAGCCACCCCCTAGCTCCGCCACTGCTAACCCAACAGGTCTAGTGGTATGAGGAGAGGGAGATGGTGCATTTCAGGTGCATGGAAGGGTTGCATATAAGCTGTGTGTGGTAGAGTTGTGCAGAAAACTGTTGTGTATGTGTAATGTTCTGTTGTGAATTCAGTAGTATGTTGTGTTGATATGTGTATGTGTAGCAGTCAATTGTGAGTGTGGCAATTGTAGAAAGGAGGTGTTGGTGAGTGTAGAAGGCTGCTGTGTGGAAGCAATTGCATTTGGGGGTGTTTACTTATGGGTGTAAGCAGTTGGGATGTCAGTGCAGGTGTAGGAAGCATAGGGGCCATAAATGTACACATGTGTTCATCTTCCAACGCCTATATGTTACACAGGAACTGTGTGATCTTTTACAAGTGTCTTTTCATGCTCTTAACCTCTAATGTTACGTTCTTTCTAGAGTCATCCATTGCAACTGAGTGCTTAAAAATCCACAGTTATGCAGTAAATTGGAACGTTTGTTACTTTCCCCATCTCCCACTGATGGAAGTGGGTATGAACACAATTGAAAATAGCAGTGCTGCTGAGTTTAACTGACGATCTGACATGTGATACATACGACACTATCCAAGGTGAGAGAGCCTTTCAATACACATTGTATTGCCACACAAGGTGATTCATATGGCTCATAAGAAAGTACTGCCTTCATGTAGTGGGTACTATTAGGTATGTCACTGTCCATGCGTTAATTTTACATACACTGGGTTAGATGTTCTCATCCAAGGTGCCATTCTCTTTTTTGTTTTGTGTACTACCTGAATAAGTGTTTCTAAGTGGGCACTAAATAGATTTGTTCTCACTAGTTAATGCGTTTGATCACTTGCTGTATTAACACATACGTACATGTAGGTCATAAGCATCCATACCACTCAACGTGGAGGTGGCTATTATCCCTCCCCTTTCCCAAAAGATTTGATATAGGGGTGGGGCTATTACCCCCTCCCCCTTGGACTCGGAAGACCACGATGGCAGGTACAGTGAAGATTCTGGGTAAGTGGAGGTGTACAGTTTGTGTTGGAGGGTGAGGGTGGGTGGAGGAGTACTGGAGGGGTACAATTGTGATGGTGAAAAATTAATTCAAAAAATAAGTGGCGTATAACGCAGTCTAGCAAGAGTACTACTCAATATTAGTATATTTGGCCTTAATTCCTTCTGCCCCCCCAACGTTATTGTATTTAGCCAATATGAGGGGGACCCCCGGCTGTAGCATATTTTAGCCCCCCCCCCCCCCCCCCCTCCTCCCCTCAGGCTTAATGAAACTGTACATCTATGATATGATGTGTGCCTCTGCGATATGTGCTGGTATGTGTGACTGTGCCATTACAAACATGCTTTGGTTGTTCTTCAGGTTGGAGCTGAACATGTGTAGGGATGAACTATCAAGACTTCCATCCTCACAAACTAAGACTGATTGTTCTGCATTCTTGTACAGCTTAATGAATCGATTTCAACCCTTATAGAATATTTTAGTTGTACAAACGTGTACTGGACTATTGACATGCATGGCACCAACAACATGCTATTAACCCTTTAAAGGCCAAGGGCATAAATATATGCATGACAATCTGTTCTCATGACATTGTTACAAGTCATGCACATCTTTCTATTCAAGGCTTGGGGATGTCTCTTTCAACTCGTCTGAATGAAAGCGTGCTAAAAGACCAAATGGTGTGAAAGAGCTAGGATGCAACTGTGGTTGATGAGCTAAACATGTACACCATGCTAGACTCCATCGTTAAGAGGGAGGATCTGGGAGTTGTGATAAAGAAGCAGTGTGGGGACTGTGCTTACAAATATAGTAATAATTTGCATCACTTTGCAAATTACTACTGCGCAACATAAACTGTTAACACTGTACTCCCAGGTCCACAGTAGGTTTGCACATTTTTTATTGCATGGAGGAGAGGTGATATGTTGGTTTAGTGCATGGCTGCATATGCACGTCAGCAATTACCACGGGTACATGTGTGATTTGTTAGTTCTAAATGTGCAGATTATTGCATGCATATTGTGGAGTCCCACCTCACTGGTACCAGGATTTTATAATTCATGATGTGGCTACTTAGCATTTGATTGGCACTTCATTCAATACCATGCATTACAGTGCAATAAGATACACATCAGGCGTTCAAAGGGTTAATGGTATTTGATGTACAGTGCACATTAACCCAGCCAGGGTGTATGAAGAACGCTGTTAGTTTGCCCAAGTTAGGGCAAAGCTGACCCTCTTGGTGGAAGAGTGTGGAGATCAGGGGAGGGAGGATCCACCAGTGGGATTGGACTAAGAAACTGACTCCCACAGTCTATATAGACACTCTACTTTATTGGGAGGGGGTGTTTTTATATTACTTGGATCTTCTGTACAGTACACTATTGGTATGATGTGAGATGGCTGTTTCAAACTGAGAATCCCATGGCTATCTCAATCTCTCATGAACATCTCCATTACACACACACACACACACACACACACACCTAATCATATTCATGCTGTCAGTAACCTCAAGGTCGACCTTACCATGCAGGTAGCTGCAAACCCTATGTCTAGACATGTCAACAAGCCATAAATGGAAGATATTTGGATTCATATAAGCACACTAATATATTCATCTGAAATGGGTTCAATTCTGATATGGAATCAGACTTTCACTTAAAACTTTTACACTTTTCTGACAAAATGGAAGCTCGGACAATAAAACACATAGAAGCAAATGTGTATCATCTTACCACTTTCATATAATAAGCAAAAAAATATGTATGTCTTACCCCACCCCATCCCGCCTCCTCTATTCCTATACCACACCAAGCTCAATCCATGTATGAGTGTGTGCATACACTACTAGTGTTGGTCAGAACAGTAAAAAATAGTGCATGTAAGGAATGGTTTTTACTTTTTAATTTTTGCACATGAAATGCATGGGAGGAATAATATAATAAATGCCACAAGCCTGAGCTGTAAATGCTTTGAGATTGTAACAACTGAGGGGATTATATATGTACCACATGTTGCATTAGAAAGGATCCCGACAACATATCATCAGAGCTGGTGTGATTAACAACATATCAGCACAATATTAATACATTAACAACTTTGAAGTATAAAACAGTGGAATAGTATATGTAAATCAAGTAGTAATATTAATATGACTGATCCTATGAAATAAATAATAATCAGTTTATTTTGTTTTACAAATACAGTACAGCAGGATATTCATACACAGGTTCACTATAATATAAATGTACACAAAATGCTAATGATACCTGCTTTGACATATTACAGTAGGATAAATGAAACAAATAGCTATAGACCATAGTACCCCTATATAATACATCTTGCATGATTGCTATGTGAAAGGACTCAGATGGCAATGAATTAATTATTATTATTTTTATTATTGTATTGCACACAGACAGTTATGGGACAGTTTTTACCCTTCTGGCTAGTTTTTCAAGTTTTCAAATTTTTTGATTTTTCTTGAACGCCAATTAGCTTCTATCAAATGGTTCTTACGCATCCTAAATGGAACTATCCATTACAAAGTTAATAGGCACTGAATTTATAATTAGCCATATATTTCAATGCGAGCGTTGCTTTTCTTTTGCTTGTCCTGGAAACTTTGAAAAAGTACCACAAGGGTGATTTTGCTGGACACTGTCCCAAATAGTGTACAAATCAGTACTTAGGATCTAATTACTTCTCAGAATACATGCGCTGTTGGAACACATCCATACACATACGCGACTAGTATATATATGTATATCGATCCGATTGTACTCTTCAATATACATGTGTTACATGTATAGTCAGAAATCAGAACCCCGATCATGCTATACCGCCACGTTCATTTATGCTGCAGATCATCGCGACCTGAGCCTGTTTCTATTTTTGTAGTTGGGCTCAAAGGACTCAGATTTAAGCGAAGTATAAATTTGAACGTGCTTTATAGCTTGAATTGGGTATGGCCAGTCGAATCACTGGTGACTCAGGAATGATATAGACTGGGTTATTAACTTTACAAGCTGTATATGTTGTCATGCCTCGTTATTATGATGCCACGCCCTCTTTACTTACAACACAAGGTTGGATATAGACCCACTTGTGATTTAACCCGATTCAGTGAAGGAAGAACATCAGAATAGTTTTTTCGCATTCAGCAAGCCGTGAAGCAACGGCAGTTTAAAGACTAAGAGGGTATGGCATATTAATGCCTCCAAGCGTGCCCGTCGTAATTGATAATATTGTTCGTATACCTTTGTGTGAAAGAAACTAGGTGAGTCAACAAAGAGCCCTGCATGTCTGAATAATAATGTGGTGAAGCAAATATTTCTATACATAGATCTATACTGGTTGTTTACAATATGACAATATTGTCTCGAACATGTCATATACGGTATAGTGTGCGCGCGTGTGTGTGTGATAGTGGGCGGATTTATAAAATTAACCCTTCAAAATAGGATGATACTCAAATGCTCGTAACAGACCCTGGGCCTTTCAATTTTACTGTCTATATATACTAATTTATGATTTTGGCGCGCAAAAATGGCTGGTGACTCTCCTTGCATGGCTGGTCCTAGACCTGTTCTAGACCTGAACAGGACTCGGTAACTTATCTCGATCATTTTTCTGCTTTGTTCCTTTGCGAGGTATGACCGCTACCAACAGGTAATGTACTATTCGAATGTCCTCTTCGTATTCTTATTTGCGTGCGTAAAATATGTGATCTAGGTTATGTGACACATTCAGATTTACTTCTACGAGCTTTGAGTCACATGCTTCTACTTGTGATACCTCGAGTGCTGAAAAAGGTATGCCGCAAATCAATCGTTGGTCGTTGCTCTGTTTGCTTATGTTTCTTAACCTGTTTCACGCGCAAAAGGAAAGGAGTAACTTGCTGTGTCACTCGGTAGAACAAAAGGTGGTAACCCAAAGGTTAGCATGTTTTTTTTTCTATTTGTTGTGCATGTGAGTTATGCCTGTTGCATTAATCAGAGAAGGGGTACATCCCCCTCGTTGGAATGCCATATGAAACATCTGAACCATCGCGTAAGTGGTCGTTTGAACCGTCATATTAAAACTTTGCTTTTGCTCTTATACATATCCATGGAAATCGGCAATGATTTCGACATAGTCTCCTAGCAGCTGCGTCCTCCGCGTGATCATGCAACCTGCAGCGCAGGGAACTACAAGTACGTTTTTATATTTACTCGCCTGCCAAAGTTTGTTTTACTTTACTGCAGCTTTGGGAAAGCCACTCAAAATACTCATCAGAGGCTGAATAAGCAACGCGTGTTCTGGGCTCTCCGATCGCCGCCTACGCCTTGTGCGCTTCTGAGAACATTTCACTCTTTTTTGTTTGGCAATGTGTATTGTGTATTGTAATTAAAATCCTGAAGAATGCGAGTCAAGGGAACAAAAAAAGGCGGGCTGAATACACGAGAATAAGTGGGTTGAAGAAAGCGGTATGTGTAGCCATGTAATGTCCGGACAGTGTAACCAAGTATCTGCGGAATCGGTTGAAACAACAAATGTAACCACAATAGAATACTCCTAGTTATACACCGGGTACTCATGTTATACATACACGAATACACACCATACTCATGTTATACATACGTTATACTGCATGTGTATTCTATTGTTATACAAAAATGCAGTGTATATAGTATCCATGCACCTTGCGTGTATAACATGCGTACACGAGTGTATTGCGCGTGTATAACAAAAGAATTCATGCGTTATACGGTACTGTATGACTTCGATTTTCCACAGTGTTAACGGGTGCTGTCAACGGTGCTTATGTTTTCTAAAAATTGCTCTTATATTTTTCGACAGGAAACGCCTTGAACAAAGTAAAGAGTTTGATCTTGCGTTTTACTGTGTACGCGGCTTCGACTGTCCATTATAGTCGGTTGAAACATAGCTCCATTTTGGGTTCTCTAATGACGCGCCTCCTGTGGATATGATGATGATAATAGAATGTTATGTATTCTTTTATTAGGCGGTGGTACTGCAACTGACATGTGTGATGTAATGTTAAGGTAATGGTCTTGCAAAATGTTTTTAAGCCAAGCAGTAGTATTTCTGATTCCAGTGTATAGGTGCGTTTTAACGAATTGAATTTAGCATGTATGGTTCAGCACCTTGCTCCCTCATTAGGCCACAGTGGTATGTAGATTCCCATTTCAACATGTGCATGGTCCACACTTGATGGCCTGACCTATAGTAAGAATGAAAGGAATAGCTCACAAGAATTACATTAATGTTGTCTGAATGCTCCCTTGTGCTATAGCTTGCTTTTGGTTTAATTCCAATTGTGTTTGAGTTGATTGCTTGCCCAAAAGGGGGCAGGTAACAACCATCCAGTCGGGTGCATAGGGGTGCTGACACCTTGCCCTGAGTCTGACTGGAACCAAGAGGCGATGCTGGTCCTCTTTAGTCAGCTCACCCCATGACACTGGTTGAGGTATAAGGTGGCTAGATCAGGGGTAGAAGCCCGAAGGGTGCCTGCCGCCTGCCATTGATGTATAAGCAAGAACACAACAATACATGTTCAAGTACAGCACTGCACAGGTGGAGTCGGGATGAGTGTGCAATGCAGCTAGCAATTAGCTGTAAACAGCCTGCCACCATCCTTTTTCTAATACACTCTGATCCCAAACATGGACACCTGATATGGCTCCAGGTCAAACATGTTTGACCTGGAGCCATATCAGGTGTCCATGTTTGGGATCAGAGTGTATTAGATTGGGTTGACTAAATGGAGGTGAGGCTTTTCAGTCCCCAGACTTTAAGCTCGGGGTTTAATGGAAGTGCTGGGATGTTCCCAGGCGTTACGCTAGGGGTGTAGAGTATTACTCATTCACCAAAACATTGAAACAAGTTTAGTACCTAAACAATCACTTACATAAACAGGTATGCACACACCAAGTTTTTGTATGGTACTTGTGTTGTGTACTGTACTGTCATACAGTGAATGGTATTTGGAGAATTTCAGCAGAATTGATATGAATGAAGCTCTCCTTGGAAGCATCAAACATCCTTTGCACTACCTTGCTGACAAGTTGCCTCTCTTGGCTGGTACATTAGTACAACATATTCGATAGCTTTGATGCTTCTGTCACATGACCTGTGTAAGGGTCTGGGAACCCTTATGTAAATTAATTACGTAAGTCTAATTACGTAACAGTGAACTAGTTAACATAGGAGCTTGGCGTGACGTTGCAGCAGTTAGGAGAGAACAATCCGTGTTCGCGGACCCCTTGTAATTGAAGGCAAGAATCCGATTGGACGATATGTATGTTCAAGACTATAGAAATGTGTGGTGGAGTGTGTATAAGTCAGGATGCGCCTACCTATCAAGGTTATATACCCCTACGGTCAGGAACATAGCGCAAGCCGTCGAGTCGCGCTCCGAACGGAACGAGTCTAACGAGGGGAACCTCTTACAACCTGCAACACACCACCCCATCATGCAGGAGTATCTAATTATTCTTGAAGATTCTTGCTGTTCAGTGTGATGTTGTAGAATGTCACAATGCAGCAGTCATACGGAAGGCATGAGGAAGGAAGGACAGAATTGTGAAAGAATTTTTTATTGCACACTACCTTACAGGTATTGATGGCATGGTTGCACCAGTCATGTGGCTCTAACAAACATTTGTAAACGTGTTTGGCTTCGTGATGCAACTGTTACATGTTTCATCATCACGCAGCACTTGAACGTGAATAACTTGCATGGGTGTTGGATCTCATGCATGCACAGCAATTCGGCCGTCCGCACGCGGGTGATTACAAATTACGCATTCAGACATGCACCCGTGCATATCACAAAGCGTGCACTCACGATATCGATTAACGTAGTCATGATATTTTTTAAACTTCACCGTCCAACCCGTATACGGAAATTTAATTAAACGCACATTTAACCCTCTCCAAGCGTGTATTAAATTTGAATTCGAATATCACCTCTCTACGCACGCTGAGTCTGCAACTGCAGTCACCGTGACACAGGCACTGCACACATGATGTATTCAATGAAGGTCTGTGCGTACACAATCGGCTGTTTTGTCTAATGCCTAAAATTGAAAGCATTGTGATAACACATGCGTAAAAAGCATTGCTGACCTATCGCTGCTGCTACAAAGGGGTGACGCAAGGCTAGTTGTTCAGTGGCTCCACCATTATGGTGTTCTAATCTATGGGTCTTGTCACTCTGATGGGTGTGGCTATCTCGGTGTGCTTAATTCAGGGGCGGATCCAGGATTTTGGGAAGGGGGGGGGGGGTCTGATAAATATATTCACAACTGGGGGAGGCATGCCCCCTCCCGTGACAGCAAGGGGGTCTGGGGGAGCGCTGATAGCCCCACCAGTGGGGTCTGGGGCTTCACCCCAGCCGCTTTTTTGCTTTTTTGCATTTATTTAGCATGAAATTCACAATGAGAGCCTGCATGGATAGCGACGAGAAAACTCTTAAATCTTTACAATGCTATGGTTCCTACTGCTCAGCAATTCAATTCATGACGGAAAACTTTTGTGAATTTGTGACCGAAGCGTGCACGTGACCATGCACAAGCTATACATGTCAGTCTACAAACGTTAACGACTCATGTATGTTCTACTCTAGTATTAGTTTGTTTAGCTCTATAGCTACCCGTTAGGAAAAGAATCTGAGATCCATCCCACTCACGTCTTTTGATCGCTTACCTCAATTGCTGCTCACATGCACCGATCGCGCGATTAAATATAATTAACTACATGCATGCACACATGCCGTTATGTAGGAGGATTTAATTAGATCGATATAGACCCCGCTTGGCTAGAACGATTTGCAAGCTTGCATATCCAAGGACGGAACGCTGCATAGATTACAGTATGCATTACGTCATTCTCTTCATATAGGAAAGGGGGGGTCCGGATCCCCTGGACCCCTCCGGCTAAATCCGCCCCTGAACTTAATGCTATGCACACTTACATGTCCCTGTGTACCTTGTCATGCCCTCCCTCCTCTCCCCTCCCAACAGGATTCTGAGGAGGTCATGAGGACGACTTGGACCCAGTGACAGCAAACATTGAGTATGTACAACAGAACATTCTTGAGTTGCAAAATGAGCTGATAGCCGTTGAAGACGCAAGGGTGGTAATGATGAGCGAGTTGGAACAGCATCATGATCCATTATCTCCCCCACTCTCCCCCTTCCCTCAGACCTGTGAGGGTGACACAGTGGCGGCTCATAGCATCATTATGTCCTGCAATCCACGGGAATGCAAGTACATTGTAATAGTGTGCACTATTCAGAGTTCGCGCATGCGCATGAGAGTCAGAGAGCCTTGCATCTTTCTCGTAGCTAGCCTGTTTGTCGTTGTGATTTTGTACTATGACTGTTGTAAATTACATCTAGTTTGAGATACAACATTTGGCGACGAGGGTGGGATTACGTTCCTTTCTTCGGATGGCAGCTGTTTTTGGCAAGTTGGAAGAGTTCGTCAGCTCGCGAGAATTGTTGGCACACTATGTCGAGCGGCTGGGACAGTTCTTCGCAGCTAACGATTTGAAAGATGGCGGTAGGTGGAGGGCCATTTTCCTGTCGGCGGTGGGAGTTTCGGCGTATCGGCTTTTAAGGAATTTAGCTTCTCCTAAAATACCGGGCGAGGTCCCGTATGATGATCTCATACAAGTGCTAACCACTCATTTCTGCCCTGCTCCTTCGGAAATCGTTCAGAGGTACAAGTTTCATCGTCTATTTAGACAACAGGGTCAGTCGGTAGCTGCTTTTGAGGCGGAGTTGAGAGCGGAAGCGGAATTTTGTAATTTTGGAACCTCGTTGGAAGAAATGATCAGGGACAGGCTGGTATGTTGGATCAGCGATGAGCAAATTCAGCGTAGGCTGCTATCCGAGAACAAGTTGACGTTGACCAAAGCCTTGGAATTGGCACAGAGCATGGAGCTAGCTAAGAAGAGCACAGAAGTGTTGTCTACAGCCAAAAGTGAAATTGAAGCGGGAGCTGAAGAGGGTGGCGTCCACGCAGTCACAGCTGCACGCAGTAAGCCAGGGAATTTGCAATGCTCCTGTTGTGGCAAGAGGGGTCACGTACAAGGGAAATGTCGTTTTAAGGACTATAAGTGTCACACTTGTGGTGCTCAGGGTATTTGCAGAAAATGTGTAGAGACTGCAAAGCAAAGAAGATCGAGATACCATCAACTGCAGTTAGTTGTGTTCAGCAGGATTCAGAACAGCAATCAGAATTTTACATTCAGCAATTATCATCACACAAGCCATTGGTAGCGGTGTCAGTGGTGGTCGATGGGGCAAACATAGACATGGAAGTTGACACTGGTGCAGGTGTTTCCTTGGTGTCAGAAACTACATTTAGAAGACTGTGGCCACACAAAACCTGGAAAAGCTCTTCAGTTCGGTTGAGAAATTATTCAGGTGAACTTGTTCCTGTACAGGGAGCTGTAGATGTTGAGGTATTGTTTAAGGGCCAGAAGTGGAGTTTAGAATTGTTAGTGGTAAAGGGCAATGGTGCTAGTTTGATGGATAGAAGTTGGCTGTTAGTCATACCATGGATTCTAGAAGAGGTAAACACTATGGTGGGGGACAGCTTAGACGAAGTGATCAAAAAGCATAGTCCGCTCTTTACAGAGAAGTTAGGTACTCTCAATGGTTATAAAGCGAAGATTCAAGTTGATCCCATGGCAGTACCCAGATTTTGTAAGGCTAGGTCCGTTCCCTATTCAATAAAAGTGAAGGTAGAAGAGGAACTTACCAGGTTGGTAGCGGAAGGAATTCTTGAGCCAGTGACATTCTCAGATTGGGCAGCCCCTATTGTAGCAATCCGGAAAAGTGATTAACAGTCTGTACGCATTTGTGGTGATTATAAAATGTCAGTAAACCCAGTGTCCAAGTTGGACTGTTACCCAATTCCTCGTTTAGAAGACCTGTTTGCCACGCTGTCTGGGGGTGAAAGCTTTTCAAAGATTGACTTGAGTCAGGCATACAATCAGGTCTTGTTGGATGAGTATTCGAAGCAGTACACGGTCATCAATACGCACAAGGGATTTTTCCACTACAATAGGCTCCCTTTTGGAATTAATTCAGCACCAGGAATTTTCCAAGGAGTAATGGAAAGCCTACTGCAAGGGATGGATGGTGTCATAGTGTACATTGATGATATCCTAGTTACAGGTAAAACAAGAACGGAGCATATTAAGACATTGGATGAGGTGTTGGCTAGATCGGGAAAAGCTGGTCTTCACCTTAATATGGGAAAAATGCGTATTTCTTGCACCCTTAGTATTCTATTTTCGGTTTTTGTATTGATTCGCAAGGACTTCATCCATTACCAGAAAAGTAAGGGCCATTCAAGATGCCCCTAAGCCAAGCAATGTGACTGAGCTAAAATCGTTCTTAGGCCTTGTGCAGTATTATAGCAAGTTTCTTCCAAACCTTTCTATTGTGCTAGCACCACTGTACATTTTATTACGCAAGGGTTATGAGTGGAAATGGGCAAAGCCAGAGGGGAAAGCATTTGCAGAAGCAAAAAAGCTGCTTACATCCTCACAACTGTTAGTTCATTATGACCCAGCATTACCTCTTGTTTTAGCATGTGATGCTCCATCATATGGGATCGGAGCAGTATTGTCTCATAAATTAAGTGGTGGATCAGAGAGGCCTATTGCATTTGCATCTCGTACATTGTCAGGGGCAGAACAGAAGTATGCACAGTTGGAAAAGGAGGGATTGGCATATAAAGAAATTTCGTTCTTATCTTTATGCGCGACCATTTGAAATCTGTACAGACCACAAGCCACTGGCTACCCTGTTCAACCGTTACAAACCTACATCACAGCATGCATCTGCTAGAATCCAGAGGTGGGCCCTTATTTTAGCAGATTATGACTATAGCCTAGTGGTGAAGTCATCAGAAGCAAATAGCAATGCAGATGCCCTAAATCGGTTACCCTTGGCTGAGAGACCAGCACAGACAGAAGTGCCAGAGGAGTTGATTTTACTAGTGGAGCATATTTCACAATTACCTATTACATCCAAACAAATCAGAACCTGGACTCACAGAGACCCGGTGCTTAGTCAAGTTGAACAATTGCACTTACCATGGTTGGCTAGAGTCCTGCCCCAATGAGGAATTGAAGTTATTTTGGCAGAAGAGGCATGAGTTATCAATTCATGATGGCTGCTTACTGTGGGGTTCACGGGTTGTGGTTCCAAATCAGGGCAGGAGGCAAGTACTTTTGGAATTACACCAAGGTCATCAAGGTTTCACCCGAATGAAAAGTTTGGCTAGGATGTACGTTTCGTGGCCAGGGCTAGATGCAGACATTGAAAATGCAGTAAAAGGTTGTGAGAGGTGTCAAGAAAATCAGTTACATCAGCAGTGACAGCAATAGAACCTTGGAAATGGCCTGCTCACCCTTCCATTTAGACTTTGCAGGTCCATTCTTGGGTAAACAGTTTCTCGTCATTGTAGATGCACACACAAAATGGCTTGAAGTGCACATAGTGCCTTCATTGGCAGCAAGTCCAGTCATCCAGCGATTGCGTAGTGTGTTTGCTCAGTTTGGCATTCCGCAAACTATAGTGACAGACAATGGGGCAACATTCTGTAGTGCAGAATTTCAACAGTTCCTGGAGTCCAATGGTATCGAACATTTGAAATCTGCTCCATATCATCCCTCATCTAATGGTTTAGCTGAAAGGGCAGTGCAGACTGTTAAACAGGGTTACGGAAGCTAACAGAAGGGAGCTTATTTGATCGGCTGTCAAGATTTCTATTTGCATACAGAAACACCCCCCATGGCACTACTGGAGCATCACCAGCTCAGCTCATGTTTGGTTGTCCTATGCATTCTCATCATGACCTCTTAAGACCAAATATTGCAGCAAGGGTGGTTAAGAAACAAGAGTATCAATAGCAGTATCATGAAAATGAGAAGACCCCAATTCAGTTTGAGTCTGGTCACAAGGTGTACATAAAGAACTTTAGTGGATCAGGTCCAAGATAGCTACCAGGAACAGTATCAAGATGCGTTGGGAAGGTATTTTATGAGGTTTTAACAGAAGAGGGTGTTACCATGAAAAGACACAAAAATCAGTTAAGACCTAGAATTTAGTTAACTGCATTCCTACAAGATACTGGCCTAGCAACGTCTCCAGGAAGAGAAGACGAAGAGGAACATGAACATGAAGTACTAGAGGATGTGGTTGGAAGAGAGATGGATGGGGATAAGGAAGCAATAGAAGAGGAGGTTGAGAGAGATTTGGAGGGGGAGAACGAGGCAACAGGAGACAGGAATGAGCTGCTTGAGCCTGCAGAGACTGAGCATACCTCGGATGAAGTCAAACATCGGTACCCAAGAAGGAATAGGAGACCACCAGATTATTATTAGTGTGGAAGTAATGTAATAGTGTGCACTATTCAGAGTTTGCGCATGCACATGACAGCCAGAGACCCTTGCATCGTTCTCGTAGCTAGCCTGCTTGTCGTTGTGATTTTGTACTATGACTGTTGTAAATTACATCTAGTTTGAGATACAACATACATCATGGAGCATCTCCATCTTGTAGACTATATGTGCCCAGCAAACATGAAGCATGGGGAGAGGGGTGGGGGTAGGATTATAAATAACATTTATTGGCATCTACTGCACCATATCAGGGCAATGCCCTATTGCAGGGGCGAGGGGGGGGGGGGGGGGGGGGACGTACGTGTACTCTACACAAACCCCCTTCATAATTCCTGGATGCAGACATGTCACATTCCCATTTTAACAGTTACAAACTTTTGATCATTATAAGGAAGTGGTTTCTGTAGGGGGAGGGGTACATTGTGTGACTGGTGATGAAGGATGGCCCAATGCTGATGCAGCATTTGGCACCTATTTGATGACACTGCATTCCACAAGAACATTTTAAATTGCTATCACAATAAACTTATGTCTACATGTTTATAGGTGCAACTACAATGTATTATCCCTACATGTATGTGTTTTGCAGAAGCATGTACAAGTTTTTGGCTATGTACTAACCATGGTCATCGTACAAGTGTCACCAGAGCACCTGCCTCCTCCCCCTCTTTCACAGGGTGTCACGGCACAGCAGAAGGAAGCAGACGTGAAGGCTCTGGAAGTGCAGCTCAAGGCCTCGGAGCAGTGTGTGGAGGTGATGACCTCCATGAGCACACCACAACTACAGCCTCCTCTCTCCATCAGCAGGACTGTCACCAGGGCAATGCACCATGTTGCTACATTGGGTCCTCCCCCTCTCTTCTTATTGCATGATGGTGAGTTCACAAGCTCCGAGGAGGGCAAGCATAGCGGCTCAAGCAGTGAGGTGTGTGTAGCCCAGACCAAGGTCTTCATAGTTTGGAAGGTAAGGGAGGAGTGTTCTAACACTAGCAATGGTGTCTGATATTGGGAAACATCTATAGGGAGGGAATAATGGTGGGTGGGTGGTGGAGGTGGGAGGGAGAGAATAATGGAGGGGAGGTGGGAGGGAGAGAATAATGGAGGGGGAGGAGGTGGGTGGGAGGGAACAATGGTGGGTGAGGGGAGATGAGGGGAGATGAGTTGCTCGAACACCTTTGGATATGTTTCTTTTCCATCACCATCCATCACCACAGTGCATGCCCACTTATCACTGAAGTGAAAGGTGTGGGCATGTAACATAAATATGGATGTATGCCATTAGGGGTGCACGCATTATGGAAGATGTCAACACGTGCCCTCGTTTTAGACCAATGAATGTACCCTGCCCACACAGGGTGCGAAAGTGAACGTTATCCGACCTCAGGTTAGACTGGTGATCATGGTGTGTTGTGTTTTCTTGTTATTTAATTAGAATAACACCTGGTTGTAGGTGTGGCTTCAGACTGTCCTCGTGTTGGAGTAATGACTGGTACCTTGCCCACACAGGGTGGGAATGTGAACGTTATCCGACCTTGGGGCCATGGTGTGTTGTGTTTTCTTGTTATTTAATTACAATAACACCTGGTTGTAGGTGTGGCTTCAGACTGCCCTCGTGTTGTAGCAATGACTGGTACCCTGCCCACACAGGGTGCGAATGTGAACGTTATCCGACCTCAGGTTAGCCTGGTGACCATGGTGCCTTGTGTTTTCTTGTTATTTAATTAGAATAACACCTGGTTGTAGAAGAAATGTAAATGGATCGTGGCAGCGAAAGGTACGTAGCGCATATTTTTTTCATAATTCTTATTACAATTATAAGAGGTACTTATGTCTCTACAACTTCTTTCTTGCGCATTGGATATTAGTCTGTCCATCGTGGAGTTTACAGTGGCCTGAATTTTTTATTACGCGTACATTTTTATTGCAAACGTCAACTTTGATGCACTTTCCAGGAAAATTTAATTGTGAATCAAGTTGTGAGGTTTACAACGCATGCGCGTCTGCATTCACGCCACGTGATGACCATTTTTCGTTGCGAGTCGGTAAGTATAGATCAAAAAATGTTAATTTGTGCGATTTTCAGGATCTGATGACCACTGTACTGTGGATCACCACTACATCTTCCACCGCTAGTCAAGTAGGAGCCATGCAGCTTATTGGAAAACATCGTGGGTGCGCAACCCATATAGCCAGCGCCAGGTGAGTGGTTCTTGTGAAGGTCCCCCCTTCCTCTCGCACCTATATTTTTACGGTACAGATATTCAATTAACACCTTATTGACACCTAGTACCTCAATGACATAATACATTCCGCAAACACTAATCAGATATTCTGCGAGATGAACACGCGAGCAAATGCTATTCTACCGGAACACAAATTGCAATGAACACTTACAGTAATGAGCGTTTCATATTTCGCCGGTACTGGTCCACATCACTCTTGTAAATTCTCGTTCTAGCTGGGCCTAGTTTAGGTTCAGTGTAAAGGGGATAAGTACATTGGCTTCACTCCCCCTATCCTAGCATCGCACACCCAACTAACGCCCCCCATTTTCTAACCCTAAGTGAATCCAATGTACTTATCCCCTTTATACTGAACCTAAACTAGGCCCAGCTGGAACGAGAATTTATAAGAGGGGTACTAGTCACTGCGCGGAAGTATACCATATACAGAGTAGCGCAGACACTGCATACTAAGTCATATACGGATACGTATGAAGAAACTCTAGTATCCGGACACATATGGGGACTCGTATATGAGAAGACTAGTATGAGGAACAGAATGCTGTGCAATATTCAGAGGGGCCGAATGCGGAGCAGTAAGAAGGGGAAATGCGGATCGATTTAACAAGTGGAAATACGTATGCCTGTAAGGTTCTTGTGCAGCATTCAAAAAGAAGCAACGCGCTTGTCTGCGGACAGCTGTGATGGAGCTAGCTATAATCCTTGGTCAGCAGGCATCACTCATAATATTCTTTTTTTTTTGATTATATTACACAGCCAATAATGTAGATACAGAACATATCTGATTAATGATTGGGTCAGAATGTAATCATATCTGTACCAAACTATGTTATCACATATTGATACATATATGTTCAGCAGTCATCTGGTACAGGTTGTTAAAACAATCTGATACAGATAAATAATATCATTATGTGTCATATATGAAACATATGTATTTCAGGATTACATTGATAATTATTCTAGGCCATTAAGGTATTTTAAAAACAGTAGTTTAATTAATGCAATACACATTATAGCAATACAATCTATTTGTCCACATTCTAGCATGATGAACACAGTTTCTTCTCTCTCCATGGTCTGCACAGAATGTACGAACAGCGCTTGCCGCGGATATACGAACGGGGAAACTCGAGCTAGCCACACGTCTATTTCTCAATTAATCACGTGCAATTCTGCAATTACATAACACAATTACATTATATTACGTAACTAAACAATAATAATCCAACACTCCCCCATTGACAAGTGAATAACTAGTCAATCGGATCAGTCTCGATGGAGTCTTTAGCCCACTCGCGCATCCTAAGTCTGGCTTTTACTGCAGCAATTCGTTGGGGTCGTTCCACAGGTGCTTCCTTATCAGCGGGTACCTCTGGTACAGTCACTCCCCCATCTTCTCCAATCACGTCTTCACAACCAATCTCAAGTGGGTATAGCATCTGAGAAGGTCTCTTCAGAATCCTTGATCCTGTGTTTGAATGAACTCGAATGCCTGCACCTCTGACATTCCCATCCTGCCCCTTGATGAGGTTCTCTACCCTCCCAAGCTTCCAGAAAGCCCTAGGGTGCTTCTCGTTGTGTACCAGCACAATGTCACCAATTGTGATCTCCTTGTTGCTACCTCGAGGACTAGTACTGTATCGATGAGCATCCCTCAGCTCAGTAAGATACTCACGGCTCCAACGCTTCCAAAAGTGTTGCAAAAGGAGGTTCAGATGGTTCATCCAACTAGTAACATGGGCACGATCAGTAGAAGCCATAAAATCAGGGTCCGCTTCAGGTATGGATGAATCAGGCAATCCAAGCACACGATGTCCGGTGAGCAGATGCGAGGGTGTTAGTGGTTCTTCTAGGTCATCAGCTGCCATGAAGGTAAGTGGTCTTGAATTGAGGGTTCCTTCAATTTCAACAATCAGTGTCGACAGATCGTCATAGGATAGTCTTGAGTGCCCAATGACCTTCTTAAGACACCTCTTCACTGATTGTACTAGCCTTTCGAAAAAACCACCCCACCAAGGCGCCTTCTCTAAATTGAAACACCATTCAATCCTTCGATTGGTAAAGAATCCTCCTGTGTCACCATCTTGAATTCCTTCAAACTCCTTGCAGGCGGATTTGAATGTTTTACTATTGTCAGACACAATCTTTCGAGGTATACCTCTCCTGGCTGCAAACCGCCTAAAACACCGGATAAACGTCTCTGTTGACATATCCAGAACCAGATCTAGGTGAAGTGCTCTTGTAGCACAACATGTAAACAGTACGATCCATGCCTTGGGTTGTTGGCCCTTGATGTATAGAGGTCCAGCGTAATCAACTCCAACGTAGGTGAAAGGAAATGACTCTTGAACTCGGAAGTGCGGCAACGGAGGGGACTGTGGTACATTGTACACTCGTCCATCAAGCCTGATACATGTAACGCAGCTGCGCAAAAGCCTTCTTAGAAGACTTCGTCCTCTAACAATCCAGAATTTCGTTCGAAGTTCAGTAAGTGTTTCCTTCACGCCACCGTGCATGACACGCTTGTGACAGTCCATCACTACAAGCGTTGTGAAGTGGTGACCATTGGGTAGAATGGTTGGAAACTTCGCCATCACAGGAAGATCTGCGTTGCATAATCTGCCCTTACACCTCCACACTCCTGATTCGTCAAGGTATAGACCAAACTGAGTCTTCCAATCACTGAACCGGTCATCTTGTACTAACATCCTTTGGGATATCATTATCCAATACAGCTCAGAGGCAGCAAGATCTGTCACAGTCAATTCTGGACCCACATGCTCAGTGGTTCCCTTCACCTTGGCCTTGACTCTCTCGATAAACTTCCTCACATAGGCTGTAGTCCTGAGTAATCGGGTAAGACTGCTAAAGTTCTCGCATTTTATCACAGTATCAAGACCAGTAGTTGATAACAAATTGTGTGTTCCCTTGAACTGCAATCGCTCCTTGTTCCTCATCTCCAACATGCACTCTTCAAGCACTGCGGTTTCCGGTGGCAACTCACAATCTTCTGTAGGATTCACGTCACACAACCATTTTGGCCCATTCAACCAGAGAGGATCATCAATCAGCATGGAAAGCTCTGCGCCCCTAGAAGGTAAGTCAGCCGGGTTGTCTATACCAGGACAGTGTTTCCACACGTTGACAGGTGTTAATTGCCGGATCTCCCTGACACGGTTTTCCACAAATTGTCGCCACTCTTTGTCGTGTCCCTTTATCCAGAACAAAACAACCTTGGAATCAGTGAAACAAGTAGGAGGGTCCAATTCAAGTTCCACCATAAGAGCAGCACTGACACTTGATAGTAGTCTGGACAACAGTAGAGCACCTAACAGCTCAAGCCTAGGGATGCTATGTTCTTGTAATGGAGAGACTCTAGTCCTGGCATCTACAAACTTAGCAGTGGTTCCAACATAAGTCTGCACTCGAAGATACACAACTGCAGCGTACGCTTGTGTAGATGCGTCACAGAAACCTTGCAAGCAGCATGAAGTTCGCTTCTCATTGAGGCCAAAGTAACAGCGTGGGACGGTGATCAATCGAATCTTCTTCATGCCATCCAGTAGTTTCCTCCATTTTATTAGCAATTCACCAGACAGTGGCTCATCCCATGACACCTTAACTACACAGAGCTCTTGGAACAATATCTTGAACTGAACAGTGAATGGAGACAGGATCCCCAGCGGGTCATAGAAGCTAGCAGCGAATGCAATTATATGCCGCTTCGTAGGCTCTGCCCTTGTAGCAAGTTCATGTATATGACTGAGGTCGAATACCAGCTGGTCCGAGGTACACTGCCATTGAATTCCCAGAACCTTCAATCCAAGGTTCGGTTGGTTATCACCCAGCGTACTCTTTACATAAGACTCACTTTCTGCAGCTATCTTCTCAGACTGACCTGCATGAAGCTGTGTAACTCCAATACCTTCTTGAAGATTTATCTTTCTTTGCAGCTCTGAGGAATTGGTAGTAAACTTGCGGAGATTGAAACCCCCTTCTGCCAACCTAATCTTTGCCTTCTCATAAAACTGGAATGCCTCTTCATCATTGTTGGCCCCAGATGTCACATCATCCACGTAGATGGATTGCTCAAACTTTGTTACAAATTGCGGGTCTCTCGCCTGATAACTCTGTATGTGGTGTTTGATCGTAGCATTTAAGAGAAAGGGACTCGATGACACTCCAAACACGACACGGGTAAATCTTAACACTTGGATCCTGGGCAATTCATTTTTAATGTCCTCCAGCCACAGAAATCTGAGAACATCTCGGTCTTCCTCTGCAATAGAAATCATCAGAAAGGCTTTCTCTATGTCAGCCACCAATGCTACAGGATACAACCGGAATCTGAAAAGGATGTCTGTGATCCTTTGACCGAAGGACGGCCCAGTGTATAGACAGTCATTGAGTGAAGGTCCATTGTTCTTGGCAGAAGCGTCGTAGACGACTCTGAGCTTCGTGGTTGACTTGTCCTCTCGAATGACGCCATGGTGTGGTAGATAGTGCAGCTTGTTAGTGTTCATACGCCATGGATCTTCCACCACTTCTACAATTCCTTGACTGGTTTGGTCCTTGATGATCTTGTCATATTCCTGTAAGACATTAGGGTTTTGTCGTAGTCGTGTGATGAGCGTGAACAGCCTCTTCTGACACAAGTTGTAATTGTCGGGCAATGGAGGATGATAACTCTTCCATGGAAGACTGACACAGTACCTTCCATTCTGGAACGTGATCGTGTGCATGAAGTCATCGTAAACAGAAGGCTCTTCTGGGTTGATGCCAAGGGTCTCCAAATCCCAGAATTTCCTCAACGCTTGATCTAAACTGGCGTTACTGTACCCGTGTTGAGAAGCTTCAACCTTTAGAACATGGCAGGAGAGCGCATTCACAGAGGATGATTCACTACACATTCCAGGAACGGGTCCAGATAGTACCCAACCCAACCGAGTCTCTATTGCCGTTGGTCCAATTCCTTGTCGGGTTCTTCCTGTAACTAACGTCCAGTAGTGGTCTGCACCAATAAGAATGCCTACATCCAGACAGTCACCACATTCACTGGGATCTGCTAAGTCCAGTTTAGACAGGTAGGAGTACCGTTGTGATGCCAAAATTACAGGTTGTCCACTAAGGGGTTCGCAGATGGTTGGAACGGTAAGCAATGGTATCACCACATCATCCCCACTCCTAGTCTTGAGAGCTACGTTGACTACATCACAGGCTTGAGGAATTCCTGTCTTGGATCCGAAGGTCTTAACCACAAGTGTTTCAGTGCGCTCCGTCAGTAGTTCAAGCGTGTTCCGCACTCTGCTTGCAATATATGACCGCTGACTCCCAGTATCGAATATGATTCGTGTAGTCTGTGCAACTGCTGGAGCACCTGGTTTGTACACAACTGTCCTTGCCGTCTGCAACAACACTGGAGTTCTCACATCAATGAGCATAGATAGGACAGAAGACTGGCTATTCTGTGCTGTCGTAGTCTTGGGTGGTTGATGCATGGGTGTACTCTGAGACGATACAGATGAAGCCTGTCTTGTTCCTGATCCAGATGACGTAGTTGTTGCCTTTGAGGAAGCACCACAAATACTGGCGTGATGTCTCTTTCTGCAGTTTGAGCATGTCATCGACGAGCGACACTCCCTGGCCTTGTGATTTCGCTTGAGGCAGACAAAACACCTCCCTGTCTTCATCAGAATGGCCTTTCTAGCTTCAACGTCAATCACTTTAGCACACTGTAAAGGTGAGTGATTTGGGTCAGAGCAGTAACAACAGGAACCGCTGCCAGATACACCATTTGCTAGAAGTGAAGCTGTAGTAGGAAGTTCACGACTGGGTTTCTTCCCGACACTTGAATCCACTGCCCTCTCTCGTGCTTCCACCTCTCGCTCTATGACACTCAAAACTGTCTCAAACTCCCACTCCTCACTGGAGACTTCACGGCTAACAATGAGGCACAGGTCATGTGGAATTTTGCTCATTAGTATAGATGCCAATACACTGCCATAGGATGAAGGAGTCACTCCAAGGGACCTTAAACATCGAACTTGTGTCTCCACTTTGTCGTAAAGGTGTCGCAGGCCTTTGGTGTTGCGAGACGATGTCACCGGTTCAAGGTTCAAAAGTACTTCCATGTGTTTGTTAATCTGTTGCTGCTTGTTTCCGAAACGCTTCTTCAGTAAGGTGACAGCTTCTTCATAATTAGAAGATGTTAATGCCAGTCCTGCTATGGCTTCAGCTGCTGAACCCTTGACAAGTGAATGAAGATAATTGAATTTGTCGATTGCCGATAGTTTGGGGTTACCATGTATAGCCGATTCGAAGGAGTCCCAAAATGTACCCCATGTTGTTACATCACCATCAAATTCCTTTAGGGTCAGTTTGGGTAGTTTCACTGCACATGACGAAACTTCAGCAGGTGAACGTTGCCGACTGCTTACTGACGACACAGGAGACTCACTCTCTCTAGTTCGTGGCGGAGCAGTGTTATTTCGTGCTGTTGACGTTCTCTCAGAGGAGGTATGTCCGGTTTCAGCTACAGGATCACTACCTTCTTCACTGGATTTGTCAGTAACGTGAGTCTGCGCATCCGGTTCTTTGGAGAGCGCTTCATCCAAGAGTAAGATTGTTAACTCGATCTCGTCGTTGAAGAGGTCTGTCTGTTCTATCTCCTTTAGAATGTCGTCTTCGGCCTCGAGCGTATCCAGAATATCTGAATCTAGTTTCCGAAGATCGTCGTACTTTGTCTTGAGTTTCTGACGCTGCTGCTCCAGTTTTGGAACGTTGCGCTCCGTTGAGTCTAGACCTTCTTTGACTTGCGCTATGATTCTTGTTGCTGACGCCTTATGGCCGGCTCGAATTCGTTTCTTTTTCGTAATTTCCTCGCTCATCTTCAAAAGACACGTGTTCTATCTATTTGTTTGTTCCCGGCTCGAAGGACCATGTACGAACAGCGCTTGCCGCGGATATACGAACGGGGAAACTCGAGCTAGCCACACGTCTATTTCTCAATTAATCACGTGCAATTCTGCAATTACATAACACAATTACATTATATTACGTAACTAAACAATAATAATCCAACACAGAAGCACCTTCTTGGAATACACATGTGTTGCTACATTTGTAGATGATTTGACACAGGTTTTTTGGATGCTGTCACTGGAGGTGGTGAAGACAACATTCCTGAGCTCAACAAGGGAACAGTCGTATTCATTTAGCAAGGGTTGCCCTCCAGCTGACAGTATTTAGTTGAACCCTTGGACTAAGCAATGCACCATACCACTTGACGTTTTGAACACTCACGTAAAATTCCATATTGTGTCTATAAATGCAAGAAGTGTTATTATGAAGAACACACAATATCTACATGTACCTCAGCATTGCAAGCTGGATGTACTCCCCACAATTGACAGTAGAAAAGTCTCGAGTTACAACTGCACTATAGCCAGAGAGTGGTAGTGGAGGAGAGTGGTGGTGGGAGGGAGTGATGGTGGAGGAGAGTGGTGGTGGGGGAGAGTGGTGGCAGGGAGAGTGGTGGTGGTGGAGAGTGGTGGTGGGGGAGAGTGGAGGTGGGGGAGAGTGGTGGTGGGGGAGAGTGTTGGTGGGTGAGAGTGGTGGTGGGGGGGAGTGATGGTGGGGGAGAGTGGTGGTGGGAGAGAGTGGTGGCAGAGAGAGTGGTGGTGGTGGAGAGTGGAGGTGGTGGAGAGTGGAGGTGGTGGAGAGTGATGGTGGGGGAGAGTGGTGGTGGGGGAGTGTTGGTGGGGGAGAGTGGTGGTGGGGGAGAGTGGTGGTGGGGGAGAGTGGTGGTGGGGGAGAGTGGTGGTGGGGGGAGTGGTGATGGGGGAGAGTGGTGGTGGTGGAGAGTGGTGGTGGGGGAGAGTGGTGGTGGGGGGGAGTGGTGGTGGGACAGAGTGGTGGTGGTGGAGAGTGGTGGTAGGGGAGAGTGATGGTGGGGGAGAGTGGTGGTGGGGGAGTGTTGGTGGGGGAGAGTGGGGGTGGGGGAGTGTTGGTGGGGGAGAGTGGTGGTGGTGGAGAGTGGTGGTGGGGGGAGTGTTGGTGGGGGAGAGTGGTGGTGGGGGAGTGTTGGTGGGGGAGAGTGGTGGTGGTGGAGAGTGGTGGTGGGGGGAGTGGTGGTGGGGGAGAGTGGTGGTGGAGAGTGGTGGTGGGGGAGAGTGGTGGTGGAGGAGAGTGGTGGGGGAGAGTGGTGGTGGGGGGGAGTGGTGGTGGGGGAGAGTGGTGGTGGTGGAGAGTGGTGGTGGGGGAGAGTGATGGTGGGGGAGAGTGGTGGTGGGGGAGTGTTGGTGGGGGAGAGTGGGGGTGGGGGAGTGTTGGTGGGGGAGAGTGGTGGTGGTGGAGAGTGGTGGTGGGGGGAGTGTTGGTGGGGGAGAGTGGTGGTGGGGGAGTGTTGGTGGGGGAGAGTGGTGGTGGTGGAGAGTGGTGGTGGGGGGAGTGGTGGTGGGGGAGAGTGGTGGTGGAGAGTGGTGGTGGGGGAGAGTGGTGGTGGAGGAGAGTGGTGGGGGAGAGTGGTGGTGGTGGAGAGTGGTGGTGGTGGAGAGTGGTGGTGGGGGAGAGTGGTGGTGGGGGAGAGTGGTGGTGAAGGAGAGTGGTGGTGGGGGAGAGTGTTGGTGGGTGAGAGTGGTGGGGTGGTGGGGGAGAGTGGTGGTGGTGGAGAGTGGTGGTGGGGGAGAGTGGTGGTGGGGTAGAGTGGTAGCGGGGGTGAGAGTGGTGGCTTGGGTGAGTGGTGGTGGTGGAGAGTGGTGGTGGGGTAGAGTGGTAGCGGGGGTGAGAGTGGTGGCTTGGGTGAGTGGTGGCGGGGGAGAGAGAAGGAAAAGGATCCAAAGAGCAGGAGATGAAGAGAGACAAAAGATGGGGGAGGGGAAAGAGAGACATGTTAACACAGACATTTATATAATAGCTGGACAAAGTTAGAGTGTGCCCAACACATAAGCATTAATGTCCACCTTGTTACTACCAGCTCCTTCAGATTTCTTGCTGGCGTGTACGCTGACCTTGCAGCCATAGGTGGTGTAGGCACCCTGCTTACCAGTGTGGAAAGGAAAAGGATTTACAACCCAACTGCACAGCTAGTACCAAATGTACCTTCCCACTTTCACTCATGTTTCAATTCGCAGTACGGCTCCGTCACACTTTAAAACTGCTAGACAGCGTTTGGTCTATTGCAGCAAAATATGCATCACCTATTGCAACATACTCATCCATCACAATACCTGATGGTGGTACATCACTACAGTTCCTTTCAGGACACCAAGTTTGGAATGTTGAAAGGAGTCACAATCCCTCACGAACATTCAAGCAAAGTTACCATTGGCACAAAAAACCTGGCATCTGAATGCCAACGATTCGCATGAAACATCTCCCTGGGCAGGCAAGATAAAATGGGTTTACAGTTACATTAAACTGTATAACTTACCGATATGTGCCCTCAACGTGTACAGGATACCTCACTAGGCTGCTCGCTATGTCAGATCGACCAAGACACTGACGTATAACAGCATCCAATGGCACAGAATAAAATGGAACGCCATGATCATTAGCATGCTAGTTGAAAAAAAATATTTACTTATTGTAAGTAATATTTTTATCCCTTACCCTTGCAGGAATCTGTCTGCCAGGTAGCTTAAAGGTCTTAATATCAGATAGACTTGGTGTTTGAATTCCAATGTGTTTAAGGATAAACAGCACAAATGAACTCCCTGGGGGGGAAAGGTGCCACTAAAAATTAGCAATATTAATTTAAAAATCATACCATAGGATGCGGACTGTTTAGCAGCAAGTACAACTGAGCAAAGATCTTCGAAGGAAAAGGAAAATAACTTCCATTGGTTTGCCCAGCCTTATCATTCATCTCCTCGAAAATTAAGGTCTTCAAGATCAGACGTGTCATCAGCTTCGTTGTCGATGTCAGAATCACGCGTTGCCGTCTCGTACATCTCTCAGAATCGGAAGTTCAACCTCTTCATTTGCATTCGGTGTACTGGTAGATGTGTGAATTGTAAGGCTTCAAAAGAGTAATTTGTGAGGACGCCCAGCGATGTGCTGTCTGTACTTTGAGGGGTAGGAAAACGTCTGATTGCATGGTGGAAGCTATTTGGCAAAGATCAAACACAACGCACAACTTGTCATACTATTTAAATACCCCAAACATATACTTACCGGTGCGCTTGACATGGCCGTATGTTTATGCCGCGGAGAATTAATTGGAATAATACACGTGCTCATTGAAATGGCTTCACTCAGTTCACGCTATTACTCCGTCAACCCGATCGCCTAATGGTGCGAGGGCGGGTTGTCTCACGATACAATTATAGGCGCATTTGGTTAGCCTCACATGCACGCAAGCTTAAGCCTCTCATATATAATACCCTGCTGTGTTCAATGAAGTAAATCAGCGATGGTGAGATATTATTTGGTAAACTGAATACGATCATTACATGAGGTATCTCGAACTGATCGGCAACACCAGATATCTCAATGCAAGGAGCTCCAAGAATTCGTGCTTCTGGACCATCAGGCACTCCGTCCACATCAAAAGCATTACATTTTTTAAATGATACATGTATGAGTCATAAAGGAACAGCTATGATAATTAAGGTCTGATACATATTGTTAATATTGGAACAGAATGATAGCAACAATATGTATCATAGTGTAGTATCAGGTATGTAGCAGGATGTAATAAATAAGTGTATGATACATCCATGGTACATACGTTGTCATCAATCTGTACCAGATTGTAGCATATGACATATATGTTACAGATATGTTGAGAATTGGCTGTGTATGTTGTTATCTGTATCACGTGACTAGCACTTAATAGTTTATAGACCGCAAAGGGGAAGCACTTTGGAGTCTGGAGTGTTAGTCAATTTTATCTAACAGCATGCATGGAGTACTTCCCCGTAGCATGCATGCCGATTGGGTAACTTGCCTTTCAGATATAGCAGAGATAATATATATTATATAGACGCGGCACGCACCTATTCCCGAACAAAACGTTGTCTCATAACAGGGTGCTGGACGCGGTTGGCGGCATCTTTTGATAATGGGGACTAACACATAGGAGATGGTTGATTTGCGGGTTAGATGTTTATTATAATATAAAACTTTTTGAACACACATTCACACACATGTGCACACACGCGCACATGTTGCACACATACTCGGATCATGTATGCACTGACAGTCTTTCGTATCTGCTCAGATAGACATGCATAAACTTTAAGGTGCAACCATTGTGTGCTATGGGTATGTGTACTGTCTGTTACGTGTGTATTCTCTCGTTAGATATTGATGACCCCACAACAGAGATGGAATTGATTCAGGTTATAATACACACTTCATTCAACACACAAATCATGATGGACACAACTGACAGTCAGTTGCTCAGTTGCATGTGCACATGTTACTTGTGTGTATTTTCTCTATCCTAGAAAACATACACGCCGGGCATATTCAAAGGTGAGTTGAATTTAAAACATTGGCAAACAAGGTATTGTTGACAGAAGTGCAAATGGTGTGGGATGCATGAACATTACTCTGCCAGTTAGGGTCTATGAAGAAGTGCTCTAAGCTTACCCATTGCGATCTGGTCTGGGGGCGAAGCTAGAAGTTTTGCTTTTCAGGTAAAACTAATACTTCTTAATCCTGCTTGGTGGCAGGAGACAGGGGGGAGGGGGGGGGGGGGATTGTGCCACTGGGATGGGATGGTTTTAACTCTAGTCTTTATGGATGCTTCTTTTTGGAAGGGATTGCTATCTAATTTGAGTCATATGATCAGTTTATGCAGACCCTGGAACAATTGAGCTGCTGATAAGGACATGCACCTCAATCAGCTGCAACCAATGGACTTTTTTTGACTACATTTTATTTGAATGCTGAATTGCTTTGTATATTCCTGTTCCAAACTGTTATTTGAAGAATTCTATGGCTGTCTCAATCACTCACAAACTACACACACCCACACACACACACACACATATGCACACCTAATCAAATTCATACTTACCTCAAACCTTAGAAACAGCTGCAACTACATGTCAACAAGCCATATATGGAACAATCTGGAAGCATATAAGCACATTCATTAGAACAGGTTTCTGTTCTGATCTGGAATGAGACTGTGGCTCAAAATCCTTTACATTTTTCTGGCACAATGGACGCTCGGAGAATCGAACGTACAGAAGCCAATGCTATGATTCTCTTACCACTTCAATATAATAAGAAAAAACTGTATGTGCCCATGCACCCCCGCCCACTCCATCTTTACACCTAGCTATGCTCAGTTTGTATACACACAATAATACCTCAAACTTCTCACAGCAAATACTTATAGTGAACTGCAAAAAATTTGTGTATCGATGTATCATTACTAAAGTAAACCAAATATTTAGGGGACATAGGATTATCAATAGGTACTATTATAGGATCTCACACATAACTCAATCTTTTAATTATATATTATGATGTATGCCCATGATATATGAATATATGTATATTGTAACAATTATAATCTGATTTGTATCATAAAAAAGAACGACCAAAGTTATTCTGTGCCTTTAAAACATTCGTTACACAATGGAATATGCCCCTGGGTCACTATAGCTTCTATTGCACGTAAATATTATGTATTACGTTGGCTATATCAGTGTAGGCGGGGCACAATAACACTGAAATTGATGTCCAAAGATATCATCGAATAGATGTCAGTAAGTCACCTGCTGAACACATCTGTTACACAAGGCCAAAGTTGAAATGACGCGGTACAACGCTGGCTGTGTTGCATACTTTTAACCAAGTGCTCAATGACTGATTTTTTAATATTATAATGACCGAGGTCATTGACAGATCAGAGATGATACTATCTTGGGCCGGGTAATCGGCAGTAAATAATTATAAATGCAAGTTTGAAGTACAGAATACATTGGAAAGCAATAACGGAATTAATTTCTGTGTACTGCAGCTTTTGTTATTACTATTCTGAATGTAGTGCTCAATAGCAGTTTATATATGTACCCTAATTCCGATCTCAGCAATATTTTAGCATGACCAAACTTTATCTTGTTCCGAATACAGTGAAATGTACCCCGCTGAGTCGAATTCTGTTGCACATAAGTCGACTATAAGCGTTAAAACAATGTGGGCGGGGCACAATAACAATCCTTACAACACCGATTCTTCCAAATTAAAACTACGTTCCAGCATGATTTCATCATGCACTACACAAGCCAGGTCAAAGTGGATGACATTAGTGTTGCATAGTTTGGACTATTCAGTGGCAGGGTTTAATACAGACTGAAAGCATTGGTTTGAGGCCTCTAGTTCCCATGCACCATGTGACATGTGGTCTTAAACATAATCCATGACAGTGCGAGTTTAACAAATTGAATCCGCAATGGTGTACTAATATATATTTAATGGTGTTCCTTGATGACACGATGGGCTTGAAAATCCAAACCAGATGTCGATGAGTCCTAAGGGTGGGATACAAAGGTGTGTATTACACATGCATGAACACTAAACAACGAACAATGTAAGTGTACTCACAAGCTTGGCACATCATGGGTGCATGACACTCATGGTACCTCCCTCCCCATGTGCTGCACCACGTGATGCCCCCAGCTCCCTGTCAATCATCAATTTGGTTCAAATTCATTGTGCAAGCTCATATAACGACATAGACATAGCATTACAACACAACACACAAGGAGCCATGTGTATGCATTTGGAGGGGTGGTCCCTCACACGGCTCCTGGAAAAAACCTACAGAAAAACCACTCCCACATCACATTACAAAAGACACAAACTACACACAGTTCCTTTTTGTGCCTTGAACACTGCAGTTCAACATCTTGTTACGTTGTCCTGTCTCGCTGTCAATGAACACTCAACTGGAATCTGCCTAAAAAATAAAAACACCAACACAGAAAAGTTTAGGCTGACAATAATCCCTATGCGCACATTAAACCCCATCAAGCATGTGGCAGCGTCACATTCTGTGCAGCCAATCACATTGCAAAGGCGTAGACAAGGGTGGGGGGGGGGGGGGGAGAGGGGGGGCTTTAGCCCCCCCCAGATTTTTGCAGTTGAGTTATAAAAATTTCTGAAGTTGTTAATAATCAATTGTAAAGTGCACGCTATTCAATAGAGTTGTATGTGACATGCCACACGCACGTATTACAATTGCATCCCACACTTGCAATTGCTGATTGAGTTGGAAGTGTACAGCTCTTTGGTTTCTGTGTAGCAAGCCAGGAGAGCAATGACATCGTATTCACAAACAAAACCCACGCGCGCACGCAAAAGTATCCACAAATAACCCCCCCCCAACCTTAAAAACTAGTCTACACCCTTGCATTTGTGAGGGAGCTAAGTTTCTGTCAAATTTGTTGTACTCAACCAACAGAAACATGTATAATACCTAAGGGCACACACACACATACAATAGAAAATGAAGTGCAGATTTGGGGCAGGGAGGGGGGGGGGGGGGGAGGCATTACGTTCAACTGTTTAACTGAGGCTGGCTAGGCCAGGAGACATACGGTGACAATTTAGTTAAGGTATGGACAGCATGTGCTATGAGCTGCAGTCACAAATCAGTGACATACATTATTGTGGGGGAGTACAGTACACCATGGGCAGATACAGGGGGGTGGGGTTGCAACCCCCCCCCCCCTCCCTCCCCATTTCATATACGTTTCCTCCCCCCCTTCCGCTAGGCAGCATCCTCCCCCCTTAGAGTATCTGGCCTGAAGCGTACAGCACCCTCCCCCCTGCTTTCCATATCGCGGGTCTGACCTGCTGAAGTGCAATCCTCCTTTTCGATATCAGCCCCTGTACACTGATGCTCTCCGACCATGCACATCATCAGCACAGCTCTCAACGTGGGTGTGACATACGTGGTGCGTTCATCGACGGAGCAAAACCAATCACAGCTTAATACTGCATGACCGTGACAGCCAGTTGTATTGATGCCTTGGCGGTGTAAAACAAAGTTCCAGGCCTATTGAAATTGTTTGTAAGCCGCTAAACAAAGCACATACACAATACATCAATGATCTGATCATGCATTAGGCAGAAACAATTTCATATCCACAGGGCTTTATAGTACCTCAGCTGCGCTGGGCTTCGATTGGAGGTTATTGACAAATAATTTTTAGTCGCGTGGTCACGTGTTTCTTGGCGCTTAAAAATGGCTGTATGAAAATTAGGTAAGTATTATGTCTCTCTTATAGGTAGGCAGAGAGATCAACGAAGGTAAGTGGTCTTTATGGTTGTGTAATGATGCTCAATTTGGCCATGCGTTTCATCTTCCGTAGTTATTCGCGTGTCAAAAAAAAGAACACGCTGCTTGCGTGGTAATTCTACGGTGGAATTCACTAATCACTTGTGCAGGGATCGTAGTAAGTGTTGAACGTGTGTGAGTGTTCTTTTAAACTCAAACCAGGCAAATCGATTTACGAAGAAAACATTAAAAGGTAGAGTCTTTACAATGCCGTGTTCTTTACAATACAATAGATACACCGCTGAAGACAGAAATCGAGCGTACGCTTGGCAAGTAAACTCAAGTACGTTGGAAAATGTGTACCGTTTTGACATTTACCGTAGCGTATTCTTTAATACAGAAAGCCGACAGCAAGCACAGCATAAAACCACTTGTCCACTACTAAACAAAGGATCAAACCTGCCCTAGAAATGGCAAGTACTACCCGCTGAAGAACTTGCTATGCGCACTCTATGTTTACAGCGCTTCAGTTGCTCCCAGTAAGTCATGGATGTTTATACCGCGGCTACTGACTTGACGCGCACTTTACCTCAACTTCAGGACCGAATGGATGCAAAGCTGCATTGATGATGGAGGAAAGAAGTATAGAAAGCAGAATTTCGTACTGCTTATTCATGTCGTTGTGATTTCATTATATAAAGTTTGCAACTCATGTTATTATTGGTTATTGGGAATGGATATAGTAGCCGAATGCAGATCGGGATATGCTACGATAACCACTCGTATACCGAAACTCTGCATACAGACATCAAACGTATGCTGAAACGTTACAAGGGTCAGTATACGGTCATGAAATGTATACTGATTGATATACAGAGGTCGTATGCAGACCTGATATCATACGTATATACAATGTATCCGTATCCGGAGTTATCGGGAGTCTGCATTCCAGTCGTACCTAAAACTGCATACGCGACGATTGCAGACCAGTTTTGTGTAATATCAATGCAATATACAACACCGCATACGGTATGCCTCCGCGCAGTGAGTACCGGCGAAAAATGAAATGCTCATTACTGTAAGTGTTCATTGTTACGGTAGAATAGCATTTGCTCGCAGAATGATGAATATCTGATTAGTATTTGCGGAATGTATTATGTCATTGAGGTGTGAATAATATGTTAATTGTACCGTAAAAGTCACGGCTGTTTCATTCCATTGAAAAGTGGGCAAAAAGCCCTACGCCTCCTAACGAAAATTTTTCCGTAGCAACGGGGCTAATTACGTCCTTAGCGACAACCTATTCAGAGAACGAAGCCTTTTTGGCAAAAGGTGTTTAGTCTTTTAGTCTGGGCTATTGAGTGTTTGTTTCTACTGAACTTCACGCACTGAACTACTTGAAAGACAGGCACTACCGTTCTACTTGAAGCATGCTATTAGCTCGCTAATACGGTGGGTGTTTTTGGAGTGGGGGAGATAAACCGTGCTCTACTAAAGTTTCCGCCCTTATAAGGTCCACTGGAATTTTTATAATATGACCGCGGTAGGTTTTCCAGTTAGTTTTTATTTAGAGCTCGTGGTGCCGCGATTTTTAACGGAATATTTTAGTCTTTGGAATATTGCTTATTATCGCTGTTTTATATTATTCAAGTCTGTTGTGACTCGCATACGTTTCTGCCTCTGACAGTCGCAAAAGGTTTCAGCGTCCACCCAAACCACTTTGGGCTTGATGAGGGGCTAAAGGGGCCTTAGGAGGGTATGGGTGAGAGCTGTAAGCATCAGAAGCTGTTACAAGTTACACAATAACATGTACTACCAAAGTCATGGCCTTGGTTGTGGACCTGCAAGCGTCCATATCTTGATCATGAGCTTGCACAGTGATAAGATAACTGTGTTATAAGAATAGTTCTGGTGTTGAATGTGAAAATGGTGGTCTGCCCCCCCCCCCCCCCCCCTCCCTCCCCAAATGTAAAAAAAAAGAAGTGTATTGAGATTATGGTTATCCAGCAATGCCTACTGTATGAAAGAGGAGACAGAATTATTATACTGGCATGTCCACATAGTGATCAGTATAAAAATACACATGACTGGTATAAATGAGTGCACTGGCATTTTGATAGATAGTAGTGTACATAGACAGAATGGTTATGCTGGCATGTCTGTGCTTGGAATAAATAGGGAGAGTTCTTTACAGGCATGCCTAAGAGTGGTATGAAGAGTTAGAGAGAACATGCTACATGGCATGTCTGTGATAGGAATAACATAGGCAGCAAACCTGACCTGGTGAGTGGTATAAATAGGAAGAGTGCTTATAAAGGCATGCCTAAGAATGGGCAGAATGGTTTGTGTACGATTGCACGAAAGGATGCTTATACTGGATGGCCTATAAGGCTAGTGTTACATTGATCAAGTATGTGCTGTGCAACATACATTTCTATTGGCTGCATGCATGTTGTATATATAGCAGCAGGTTCAAGCAAAATAGGACAATGGCACAAAGAAACCTCCAATGATGAAAGTACTGGTTAAACAAAGGTGGAGCTGTCGTTATATTATGGTATGATATCTTGGGAGGGGAACAATATGTTAGAAACATCAAGAGTTAACACTGACTCATACCAACACTAGGTATGCATGCACCATTTTACAACTGCCTATGGCATACAAAACTGTTGTAAGAGGATCTCTTTTAACAAGTCATCAAACGAGCAGCAGTTGTATAGAGCTTGAATTCCTTTTTTTGTAACCCCACATATGATTCCAAAGCCTCTGAATTATGTGCGCGGAGCGAATTATTCATGATTTAGGTCGTATGTTATTTTGATTTATACCAGCGGACAGGAGACGCGGCACCACAGGATAAAGATATGGACTTACGAGGATAGGATGATACTACTTGATTCTTTTGTTTTGAAGAGGACTTATAATGGCGGAAAAAGAGTTACAAAGCCCCAACTGAAAGGATTATTTCGCGCCAATTTGGAACCTTCGTTTGCGCGTAAGAAAAAAACAGCCCAGTAGCAGATGTTACAGCATGCGTAGAACTAAAGTTAAATAGAAGGATAGTTGTAGCAATATTCAGTCCCTTTTTCAAATGCACATGCCATACGATGGCTGTAGAAATGTTATCGTCGAAATTTTAATGAGTTTTCCAAGGGTAGCCATGTTGGATGAACCGTAAATATCATAGTGTGTTCTAATTATATACTTCATGCCCATGCGAAACAGCCGTGCAATGAATCTTCTAGAATGTTCTCAAAGGTTAAATTAAGCAATTACAATTACACAATAAATGACAATACTACAGTATGGACACCCTGTACCCCTGAGAAGTGTGGACACCCTGTACCCTTGGGAGGTGTGGACATCCGTACCCCTGGGAAGGTGGACACCCTGTACCCCGGGGAGGTGTGGACACCCATGTACCCCTGGCAGTGTGGACACCCTGTACCCCTGGTAGGTGTGGACACCCTGTACCCCTGGGAGGTGTGGACACCCTGTACCCCTGGGAGGTGGGAGGTGTGGACACCCTGTACCCCTAGGAGGTGTGGACACCCTATACCCTGGGAGGTGTGGACACCCTATACCCCTGGGAGGTGTGAACACCCTGTACCCCTGGGAGGGGGGAGGTGCGGACACCCTGTACCCCTGGGAGGTGTGGACACCCTGTACCCCTGGGAGGTGTGGACACCCTGTACCCCTGGGAGGTATGGACACCCTGTACCCCTGGAAGGTATGGACACCATGTACCCTGGAAGGTGTGGACACCCTGTTACAAATTGAAGGGCATCCTGGGATCTCCAGGATGAAAGCATTGGCAAGGGGTGTGGTCTGGTGGCCAGGGTTAGACTCTCAACTAGACGGTAAGGTGAAAGAATGTGTAGCTTGTCAAAGTAGTCGGAAATCTCCGCCTACAGCCCCTTACATCCTTGGGAGTGGCCAACTAAGCCTTGGCATATAGATTTTGCAGGGCCATTTTTAGGTAAAACACTGATGGTAATTGTTGACGCGCACTCAAAATGGTTAGAGGCCTCTATCGTCAGCTCACCCTCGGTAGAACAAGCTATACGGGTCTTACGACATGTTTTTTCAACCCATGGGCTGCCTGAAGTATTGGTCTCGGACAATGGGTCCGCATTCACAAGTGCACAATTCTAGACCTTTGTCAAGCTGAATGGGTTTAGGCATGTGAAAGTGCCCCCTATCACCCAACCAGTAATGGGTTGGCTGAGCGTGCAGCAGTGCAAACTGTAAAGGAAGCACTTAAGAAGACCACGGGAGATCTAGACACCAGATTAGCTCGATTCCTTTTCCAATACAGGCTGACACCACACTCGACTACTGGGCAGCCGCCAGCAGAGTTGTTAATGGGGCGTCGTCCAAGATCTCACTTGGATTTCCTTTTTCCTAGTGTGGCACAGCGGATACAGCAGAGTCAGGAGAGGCAGAAGACAAACCATGACCAACATGTCCAGTCTAGAACCTTTTAAGTTGGAGATGAGGTTTATGTGGTGAATCATAGAGAGTCCCCTAAGTGGCTTCCTGGTGTGGTGGTCAAATTGTTAGGACCTTTAAATAGTGAAGGTTAAGGGTGGACAGGAAGCACGCTATCATGTTGATCATGTGCGTGCCAGAACAAAGGGGGAGAAGGGAGTTAACAATGATGATGGTGACATGGATGATGATGATGATGACCCATTACCACCAGTGTTAGATACTCCACCAGTGCCAGCACTACATCCAGAGGAAGTGGATCAAGAACAGATGGTCCCTATGGATCCAGTGGAACCACCCCCACCTGCACCAGTGCTCCGATGTTCAACACGTCCTCATCGTCCCCCAGATAGATTCTAAAGGGGGAGAAGTGTAGTATTGTCATTTATTGTGTAATTGTAATTGCCTAATTTAACCCTTGAGAACATTCTAGAAGATTCATCGGATGTACTTAAGCTACAGCTCAGCAGAGGAAGATCAGATCATTGGAGGCTGGCATACCAACGGATGGACGGAGGCGCGACCTGATGTTATTTGTGTTCCTATTGCTGTGTGATTCTTATCGCTGCTCTAAGCTGATATTGATTCATAACAGGCTGCCATTGGGTCCCGAGCGCGAGTATTCCAGTACTTCACACATACCTCCCAGGGGTACATGGTGTCCACACCTCCCAGGGGTACATGGGTGCCCACATCTCCCAGGGGTACAGGGTGTCCACACCTCTCAGGGGTACAGGGTGTCCATACCTCCCAGGGGTACATGGGTGTCCACACCTCCCAGGGGTACAGGGTATTCACACCTCCCAGGGGTACAGGGTGTCCACACCTGCGGATCCCACATACCACTCACTGATCACAAACATTATATTACTGCGATGTGTGTGGTCCTCAAACTGTATACAGATGAGCTATTTATTGTAAATCATGGCCATTCATGATCAGTACCCTTCAACAAGCAAACATTCTGTGACATGTTGTGCTTGATTAATTTGTGACATACTTTCATGTACAGCAGCAAACAGTGTTGTTGCTTGGCAGCAAATCTAATTAATCATCCCGGTGATTACCTTTCCTGGAACAGCACATGGTTCCAACAAGCACAGTGTACTTCTTGATGGACAAGAGGTTCAAATTCTATAATGAAAAAATGGTACATGGATCGAGGGAAGGGTAAGGGTAGGTGAGGAGGGGTAAGAGGTGGGAGGAGGGGTAAGGGGTGGGGAGGAGGGGTAAGGGGTTGGAGGAGGGTAAGGGATGGGAAGAGGGGTAAAGGGTGGGGAGGAGGGGTAAGGGGTAGGGAGAGGGGTTAGGATGTGATAAAAGATGTGGGAGAGAGGTACACGTAACTCATGTTGCTTGTCGGGAGACATTATTTACTTAAATTCAAAACTGCTGCAAATTTAATAAACTTTCAAGTATATTCAATGGCACAGTTCAAAGGTTAAATATAGAGCAAAACCACTAATATGACTCATCTATAAAGTTAATTAGCAATTGCAGCAGCATATCATATCTCCATTCCGTCTATTATTCCCCTCCTGTGTCATCAGGAGTCATGGGAGGTGAGGGTGACCGCTCATGAGGTGAGGGTGACTGCTCATGAGGTGAGCATGAGGAGAGGGTGACTGCTCATGAGGTGAGGGTGACTGCTCAGGAAGTTCCGAGCTTGAACCTCCATGAAGTTTACTTTGAGCTTCCTGTTGAAGAGGAAGTGCTCATTGGAGAGATTGCATACAGAGACCCCTGTGTTGTTGTACTAAAGTAATTATGAAAGCTAAGCATGAAATCAGCTACAGTTTCCATATAGATATTGCTGTGGTCTATAGTATAGACATGAAATTAATGATTATCACATACGTTTATTAATAATTAATGACACTGTTAAAAATATTCCCTTGGTCAAGCTAATATTAAAGCTCTAATTATTTCGTCCCTGGCATATCTTTTGGAATCCTATGGCTGGAAAAATGATACAGCATATGCAGTATTTCATATGAGCATACATCTATAACATCCATGGCCGTTGTACCTACAAATTTGTATGTCCTCTAGTACAAACTGAAAACATGGTGCATCATGGCTGGAATGAAACAACTGTTCCACAATATGCATGTTAAATCCCTTTTGTTAAGAATGAAATTGCTAAATCTATCATGGACCTACATAATTGAAAATTCAGGCCATGATGGACAGACTAATATCCAGTGCTTAACAGAGATGTTTTTGGAGCATGAAGTAACCTTTTTGACCCCATATAGTATGAGAACATGTGCATAAATGTGTATTAGTATAACTAACCTTATTTTGATATGGCAGTGAGCCATTTTGGTTACTCTGATCATTGTTTCTTTGAAGGTGCAGCACAGGAACAAAATATGGATCTTCATCCAATCTTGACATGATGGGAACATTTTGAATGGAATAAATGATATGCAGTGTAACAGCAATGACTTACCTCATGACATCGGAATGCCGAACATATATATTATTTGCAGGTGGGGTATTATGAGATGTAATATTTCCAGAAGCTGCATGATGACAAGTACATATGTGATGGCATATATGCAATCATCTCAGAAGTTGCACAATGATAAGTCTTTTTAATCGAATTTCAAATTTAATTCATGACAGCCCTAATTTACCTCGCGCGTGTACTGCTATTTGAATTCCAATGCTATCTTCTATTATAATGCACGGTGCATGGTGCACAGTGCACAGTGGAATTGGTGCAGATTGACTCCCCCTTTATTACCTGCAAAGTGTACTTCGTTCACTTTTTGAATAGTTTTTGGATTTTTTTCAAAACTAAAAGCGTTGGCTCCTGGGGTGGTGCCCAGGCCTCCATGGGGGAGGTCCTACCACTCCCCCATACTCCCTGGCTGGGCAAGAGGGGTACCCCCCTCTGCACCCACTCCTTTTGACCTGCCCCCTCCCTGCCCCTGAGCCCCTGCACTTTATATGCCACTGACATGTGATGATATATACTAGCTAAGGTTTACCTTTTCTTCTCCTGATATACATGTATATGACCAGAAGTATCACCATGACAACTGCAGCTACCATCACTACTGTAACTGATAGTGCTATTATTAATGCATTTACTCCTGAAGAA
The DNA here is from genome assembly GCA_963681505.1 of Eunapius fragilis. Lineage (NCBI taxonomy): Eukaryota > Metazoa > Porifera > Demospongiae > Spongillida > Spongillidae > Eunapius > Eunapius fragilis. The sequence continues at coordinate 5,026,342 of OY811974.1, read as the reverse complement.
AAGACAAATATCTCAGCATTAAATACCAAAACACATGAAAATAAATGCTAACCATGAGAAAGTTTGGGAGTAGGTGCACTGATGTTAACATATCTGTTATATATATTTCCTGTAGTCTGTACTGTTGAGCTTGGAGGAGGGATCTTGGCTATTGCACGAAAATACTACATCTCATTTCACGTTGTATGTATGTATGTACATCTAGGTGTTCTAATGTACAGTAAGTACGTTAGGTGCATGTACAAGCATGTGATGGGGTGTATATGTGTTCCACCCTCCTGAATAATCTAATCGCAAACTAACATGTCAGCTCCCTATGTGGTGATATGTAGATAAATGTGGTTGAGTTTCCATTTCCAGCTCTGTTGACAGCACAGAATGTAAATTTAATTGTACCATTATAGTCCAAGATGGTTGTATTCTGCTCTCCATAGGATCCATTGCTTATTAGAAATGATGGATCAGAAAGATCAAGTGATGAATTACACGACACACTAGGCCTGCATCCAGGTGGATTACTGATGGTCTTTGTAATGTTGGTGACATTGTTACCAAGTACATAATGAGATATAGTGGGAGGGGTTGAAACTTCAAGAGATGGTGGTGCAACCCAGGAGAACACTAAGGTAGTGTTGGTTGAACTAACATTGAACTGCTGTGGTGGAGGAAGGATGCCTAGATGTGAAAATATAATGAATTTGAAAACAACTTTAACACTAAACAAAAATGCGTGTACAGTACAGAGCAGGTAATGAATATAATACATACAAATATAAGCGCTACAGTTGCAAGGACATATACATGTACATCAAAGTATGTACAAAGAGTTAGACAGTCCATGATTCAAAATGACCATACAGAAGTGTGTCCTCTTAACTTCAATGGTATTTATTAGAGTAGAATATCTATGCTTTCATCAAAACTCGAAATAGTTTTTGTGCTCAATAATTAGCTTGGGATACACACTAGATGTAAGCGTCATACAAGGTTAGAGATAATAGCAGAACTATAGGATTGTCAGAAAAGAGTATTTTCTGCAGAAGCTTCACAATAGGTATGTAAATGTACGTGTAGAGAAGTTCAGTAGCTGTTATGTTGGCAGCTCACAATACCTTTATCATTATAGAGATATAGCTATGCAAAATGCATGTACATTTCCCCACTTGATTGTGTCAATGTGGTAGGCGTATCTATTCCTATAGAATGAATACATTATGTATCATTAAAGTGAAATGGACCTAGCACATTTGATAAAATTTGATGAACGATTTATTACAAGTAACTAAAAACATTCTCTATGGGGTGGGATATAGAATTTGAAGGCAAATGGTGGTATAAAAAGCAAGGAAACAAGGGTCTGTAATAATAAGGGATAGTCCTGTATTTAGCCTGTTTGTAACATACTCTTCACAATTGGCTGGAGGAGTGCCTACTGTGATCAAGTAGTTGTTTGTATATTTTGGTAATTGTTGGGCTACTCATATCATTACAAGGCAGAATCTTGACGAGTTTAGAATTGTTGATAACCAAACCAGAAATCTACAGGAGCAGTAGCAAATGATTTACAATCAACTACATGTATGCGGTCAGTGTAAGACGTATAATTAGATATGAGAAAAAATCTATAAAACAAGTAACTAAAAACATTCTCTATGAGAAAGTTGGTGCGATATAGGATTTGAAGGCAATGGTGGTGTAAAAAGCAACGAAACAAGGGTCTGTAATAGTTAAGGAAAATGTCATAGACCTATTTTTAGACACGAACATGAAATTTCCATTCTTAAAATTGTTCCTATCTGTGGTCAAGAAGGAGGAGGATAATTTCAGAACTGGGTACGAGGACGAGCAGTGCCCTTTTGTTCTCAACAGCTATGCAACATGAAATGAATGACAAAATTACTTACTTTCGTCTTCTCGTTCGTTTACCAAATGATCCGATCGACAGGAGTCTCATTATAAACGGGTCGTGTGTTTATAATGATTTCATAGTCGGGGTCTGTATATGGGAGTTTCTAGCGAAACATGAACATGTACTGGAGAAAGAGGTCTGATAACCCATGGGATTCTAAACTGTCAAGTCTCCAGTTAGGAGGGAGGGTTCAAAATCATCTACAGTGCTCCAAATGATAAGCTGCCAAAACTGACTTTTTCAGTTATTGGCCTAGATCTTTTGAACCAATCATACTTAAAGCAGGGCAATTACTTTGTCTGATTCAGCAAACACTTTTGTATAAGAATCTGTGTTGTTAATTCAATTAGCACATGTAAACAAAGCTTGGCTAAGTGTAAACAAATCACGGTCAAAATCTCATTTTTCAATTATAATTCCCCCCAGGAATGTAACTATCAATTCAAATTTATTTTATAAGTACAACATTAGGTCTTCTATATATATGGTTGATTTGGTGTCTTAAGTCCTACTGGTTGGGAAGATCGGTACGGATTGATGAAATTTTCGAGGACGTTCGCGGTTCGCTGAAATTCGGACGATTTAGTTCGACTTAAGAAATAATTTTTACATGTTGTTACAGAAAAGTGGTAGGAGCATCTATATATATCTTTTTTTATTATGTACGGCATTTGCGAAGGTTTGCAATACGCGATAGAAAGCTAAAAAGCTTAAATTTATTGTACTTTCATCCTCATTTACGAAATCGGTGACGTTTTATGACGTTGTTGGACAACTGTGCAACGTCATGTATACGCGCCGCGCACGAAATGAATTTGTTTTTGAGTACGAGTTCGAGTACCGAGTACTTGCATTCTTCGTACATATACATGTAATTCAACTTCATAGCATGCAATAAATGAGTACATATACATTTATACACAAACGTACATGTAGCACAAAAACATACAGGATACGCACGTTGAAGAATCAATCAAGCTAGCTACATGCATAAATGAATTATTAACAAATACGTCTAACTACTGTCATTAGTTACTTTTCTGTGTGACTTGTATACTTTTACTCTAACTTCAACATCTTTTCCAAGGCATCCTTCTCTATACGCTTGTTCATAATCCCTACAAGTTCTAAAATATTTACTTATCATGTCACTTGTACAAGTTTCAAGTCCTTCTGGTACAATTTTCCGCAGTCTTGTGATTGTCCATTTGCATAAGCTCTCGTGTGCTTTTTGGAATGGCACCAAACTCTCTCAATGGGACTGAGTTCACAATGATACTTAGGATAGTATAAACATAAATGACCCCTATGTTCAACATACTCTTCTAGTATAGTTTTTTGAATTTTAAAGTCTTCATATGTGTTCAACTTTTCCCTCATCTTCTCTGCATTCATACCATGAGTATCAACACCTCTTTCTTCTAGAACTATTTTCATGCCTTTAGGTTTACCATCATCTAAAACCATGCGCTGTACATTGCCGTTCCAAACTGTATCTCTCATTACTGGTTGTTTCCCCCCAGAGCTAACATTCATTTTATCTACGTTTAATTGGTTGTCAGCTATTGTCCTGTGGGATGGAGCATTGTCAAATAAAAACACTCCTCTCGCATGCGGGTATTTGAGTTCAAAAATATCCACTGCTTTCTCAACTTGCTTCATTAATCCTTCATTATTAAAGTATCCATCCTTGTGCACCTCAATTGTAAAAATCCATTAACTTCATCTACAAAATCAGATACCATTATAGATTGTCCCAAGGGTTTTTGCTTTAAAACATTTGTGTGCTCGTCACCCCAAAAGTACGACTGATCACAGTTCGCATAGTATGTACTCTCATCATGCACTACCCTAATTAACGGCTTTACACCTTCTGGGAATAGTGGAGTTAAATTACTTGGAGTAATTGTTATTTTATCTAATTCTAACAAATTCACTCCTGTGTTGCACAACATCTTGGCGCTCGTGTCCATCAAAGTAAACTCCTTTTTGGTGATGTGTATGCCCAAATCCCAGTTTGTGAAGCCATAATCTCGCTGTTTCTTCACTGATGTCATGGTCATACTTTTGTTTTACCCACACTGCAAACTACCACTTGTGAGATTTGGTTCTCCCTTTTTGCATGCATTACTTCTAACGTATGTACGAGCACTTAGCTGAAAATCTTCATCTGAAATTAAGGAATCCAGTCGAGCAGAATGTCCTCTCTCTGATGCCAAACTTTCCTCTATATCTTGATCCGTAATTGTGTCCTTTCCATCTGATAAAAGGTCTGATGTGGATTGAATGTATAGCTGCATCCAGTTACGTATTGTGTGTTCTGAAAAGTGTGTTACATTAGAAGCCTTTTGTGCTGCTTCACATACACCTTCGTTCCAGTCAACTAGAGCTGTACCAATCACAAGAATTGCAAATGCTTTCTGCAGTTCCCAGGTAGCATTTCGTTCTACGTACATTACCAAACCATCCATTCCTCTGTCAAACATAGGCCTGTTCTTTTCAAAACGCTGCTTGTTGTGCACGTAACTTTGCTTTTGGTAGATTTTCTTGACACGAATAATGCGTGCAGTTTATCATTTGCCTTCGCGCTGCATGATCTTGTGCCTTTTCCAGAACTGGAGACTCCTTCCGAACTACTCGCTTGTTCTAACAACGCTGACATGTCTCGCTTTCGTCGCTTAACTCCATCTGTCTTAGGAACACTCGCAGATTCCAAGGCATCTACGGTTGCAGCTTGGTTCTGAAAAGAACCCGTAGACAAAGAAACATTCGACGACGACATCATTCGCAAACTCCAGTTACAACGCACCTCAAGAGAATGAATAAAATGAAGCCAGCTCGACTGTGACGTCACGAAAGCAATAGCTTACGGAAAGGAACGGATAAATCAATTTCGTATGAAAAAATTTAAGCTTCTTGGCTTTCTATCTCGTATTGCAAACCTTTGCAATCGCCGTACATAATAAAAAAGATATATACAGATGCTCCTATCACTTTTCTGTAACAACATGTAAAAATTATTTCTTAAGTCGAACTAAATCGTCCGAATTTCAGCGAACCGCGAACGTCCTCGAAAATTTCATCAATCCGTACCGATCTTCCCAACCAGTAGGACTTAAGACACCAAATCAACCATATATATATAGAAGACCTAATGTTGTACTTATAAAATAAATTTGAATTGATAGTTACATTCCTGGGGGGAATTATAATTGAAAAATGAGATTTTGACCGTGATTTGTTTACACTTAGCCAAGCTTTGTTTACATGTGCTAATTGAATTAACAACACAGATTCTTATACAAAAGTGTTTGCTGAATCAGACAAAGTAATTGCCCTGCTTTAAGTATGATTGGTTCAAAAGATCTAGGCCAATAACTGAAAAAGTCAGTTTTGGCAGCTTATCATTTGAAGCACTGTAATTCGGGACATAGATAGAAGGGTACTGTCCCTTCTGATCTGTCCTTTTTCTAATGATCAGTTATATTAAAACTTGTCTAATGTGGTAACACTCGAGACAGGCCTCTTGTGGCCATATAAGGCAGGTGGCTGCGCCACACAGGTGACCACTTAAGCAAGTTTCACTGTACATGCAGCTGTGCTAAGTGATTCACAGGAGATTTTGTAATTACAACTAGCTTCCTGATACCTGTACAATGTACAAGTCAGACACCAAGACTATTTGACACTGCAACATATAGTATCTTAACAGCTAATGTACATTCTGTACTTTATATAAGTAGCATCTGTACTCTACATGAACATAAGTAGCATTCTGTGTACATAAAGAATCTTGCTTATATTTAATTGTATTTGCTGTAGAGGCTATACTGATCTTTCTTCTATTTGTTTGTGCTGCAGGTATGCATTTACTGCTACATTGGTTTCAGGAACAAGATTTGTTTCACAATGTCAAAGACTGAGGCAGTGAAGACAGCAACTACGAAAATGAGATGAGTGTTGTTACTCCGGAATTGTGGTTTCACTGCATGTGTCATGCAAGCCAATATTTCAGAGGGCCTATTAACTAAGGAATTACATGCCCTACTGGAGAACGAACTGTTTCAATTTGTTCCAAGAAAAGCAACTACAAGGCACTGTGTGCTTTATTGCAGCAGCACTTTGCTCCTGTGGGGAATGAATTAAAAGATCAAGAACCTAGGAGAATCTCTTGGAATATTCCCAGTGACCTGCAAAGGATGGCTAGTAAAGCATATCTCGTGTCTTGGCCAGCAACTCAAAGTCAAGACTTACTCCGCCATCCATTCATACAAGGGAGAGTGCTTGACTACTTTGCAACTGCTGCTCATGAAAGAAATGCCGGCACTGGATGAAGCTTTGAAGTTGGCATCTTGACAGCAAACAGTGGAATCGGCCTAAAAGCACTTATGGAGTTACACACACCACTCACAACAGACTACACACACATTCCAAGCCCTATCCATACATGCATATCATCAACACTAGGCTTGAATATGTTAGTGTGTTAATGACTAGCAAAATAATTTCTTACGTAATGTGCACTAAATATCCACAAATGTACTCTGTGAAGCACACATCTGTGGGCATTAACCTTTGCGCTTTGGCAGAACGTCGGGACATGCATTTGTACCCATCTGATAGCATTATGTGGTTGATCCCACAAATGAGATATACACTGTAATAGCCCACGCTCGCTATAAGATGGGTACAAATCCAGGCTTGATACCTGACCTTATGCCAAAATGCGAAGGTCGAGCTACGCCCAACTATGTGGGCATCAGGCTATCTACCACTGAAGGTATAAATGCAGGTACCGTACGATAACTAGTTGCTAGGGTCGTATAGTCAGACCCGTGCTTTATGAGTGAGCATACATACAGCCATTAGTATGCAATAACACAGAGTTTATTTTGGTATTCAGCTATGATGATTTCAAACGTTATACAAAGGTTACGCACCACGAATACAGCCTTGTGAGTCTAATGGTTGCATTTAGATGAAGTGTTGTAATGTATAAAGCATTGGGGCCACGTTCTGTTTATCACATTTTCAACCTGCAAAGAAGGTTGCTCTTTGAATCGTCACACACTTACAGTTAATATTGTAACGTTGTTAAATCATTGCTCTCCCTGCACCTTGAAACTCCTGCTTCTATATTGATCAGTTGTTCCATTTAAAAGTTATGGCCGCAAACAGACCCATTTTTCCATTCCGGCAAACGTTAATTAAAATAATATTCATTCACGGAACAAAATCGTTAAACATGCATGTCGATATCTTTATATTCTATGTAGGAAAACCATTTATTTCTTTATAAGGTTCATACATGTATATAGGACAGTGTCCAGCATAACCACCCTTCTGGATGGTGTTTTCAAAATTTTTCATTTCCGCGAACACCAAAAAAATTCCATGAAATGGCTCTTATGCATCCTAAATAGGACTATCATCATAAAATTATTAGGCGCAGTGAATTTATCATTAGCTGTACATTTCATTGCGAGAATTACTTTTCTTTTTGCTTGTCCTGGAAAATTTGATAAAGTATCATATGGGTGATTTTGCTGGACACTGTCCCATATTCATATAACAATAGGTGAGGGACTTCATACTCTAACATTGAAGAGGTATAGCATAACAGATTTTGACAAAGTTGTCATTAATTTCACTACCAGTAATTATTTTAATTAATCTGTAAATGAAAGCAGTATATAAGTAGCCCAATTTTCAGTGCAACTAGGGTCATTCTCCTTCCTTTCACCCAGCAAATGGACAGCACCTCTCAGATTTTGGTGCAGTTTCTCATATATGATTGTCTTCATATGAGAAGACATTTGACTATGTTTTGCTTTAATAGCCTTAATGGTTTAGGAGATACACATTGTTGAATAGTGATACATTTCACTGATAAGTTCAACTTTCACATGTTTTATTTTGGTTCCCACTTATAGCCTAGTTGCTTGTTTCACATCACTCAAAGATCTCATGAAGTGCAATCAAGATACGATATGCATTTTGGTGGGAGGTGATAGAGTTAAACTATTAATTGGTTTATACTACTGATTTTACTAATACTGTTAGAAGAAGGTTGAATATCACCACTTTTAAAAAACCTGTTTGGACACCATATTGAACTTGGTGTTTTTTGAAAAAATGTTGATTATTGATAACCCCTGAGGACCAGAAATGATTTTGTGTGAGCAGCCATTTTGAGTTGATTTAGCAGAAAGTGTGGCTAAGTGGATTACATAACATTGAAACCTCAGCAATCAAAAGTTCAATTGTGAATGAAATTGTCCATGTACACATGCATACGCGCACTCCTAGATATACTGACATATATGTGGGTGTACATTGTACCAGTACATGGCTAATGAGCTAAAGTTCCTGCTGACATTGCTTTGTGACCGAGTTCACAGCTATCACATACATGCGCACACACACGCTCATATATAATTATAATTATGGATTACGTAGAAGTAACAGTTAATTTCATAATAGTTAATTTTCATTCACAATTGAACCTTTGATTGCTGAGGTTTGAATGTTATGGAATCCACTTAGCCACACTTTCTGCTAAATCAACTCAAAATGGCTGCTCACACATAAAATCATTTCTGGTCCTCAGGGGTTATCAATAATCAACATTTTTATTTTGAAAAAACACCAAGTTCAATATAGTGTCGAAACAGGTTTTTTAAAAGTGGTGATTTTCAACCTTCTAACAGTATTTGTAAAATGTGTAGTATAAACCAATTAATAGTTTAACTCTTTCACCTCCCACCAAAATGCATATCGTATCTGATTGCACTTCATGAGATCTTTGAGTGTTGTGAAACATGCAACTAGGCTATAAGTGGGAACCAAAATAAAACATGTGAAAGTTGAACTTTTATCAGTGAGGTGTATCATTATTCAACAATGCGTATCTCCTAAACCATTAGGGTTATTAAAGTAAAAAATGGTCAAATGTCTTATCATATGAAGACAATCATATATGAAAAATTGCACCAAAATCTTAGAGGTGCTGTCCATTTGCTGGGTGAAAGGAATGAGAATGACCCACTATTGATGTTGCATGAGTTAGCTTATTTATTCTAGTTAATACAATGAAATTAATTAGCCCTACAACGTTTAATGATCATCTGCCTAGCCTTAAAAAATCAAGCAGAATAAGCCATACAGCATTAATGTCCAATGCACTGGGAGTCCTTCCAGGGGCACATTTTATCTACCACAGTGTATACAGAATAAATACATTAACGTTCCGCTAGTTTGAAATCCTTTTCATACAAGTAACTAAAAACATTCTCAACGAAAAAGTTGATGGTATACAGGATTTGAAGGCAATTGGTGGTGTAAAAAGCAAGGAAACAAGATCTTATCAGAAGAGAAAATGTAATAGTCCTAATACAAACAACACATGCCCAAGAAATGTGCTAAACATAGGACTATTACATTTTCCCTTCTGATAAGACCTTGTTTCCATGTTTTTTACACCACCAATTGCCTTCAAATCCTATATATCACTTCCTTTCTTGTAGAATATTTTTAGTTACTTGCTTTCTTGATTTTTGCTTTTGATAACACCCAAATCACTGAAATCACTGCGATATTATGTATCGCTGAGGATGCCTGTGCCTATTCTAAAACATCGTCTCGAATTTGAAGGTATTTCGCACGTCATTTTGCTCATTTCTATTCCTGACGTGAAGGCATTTTGAGAAAAACAACTTCACTAACAAAAAGAGATACATCAAACAACGATTGAAGCACCGAAGCGTTACTCTAGTTGTTCGCTATTTATACATTTATTTTTACATATCTAAAATTACGTCTTACAAGTTATCTAATTATGCATCTTACATAGACCGTTGTTTACCAAAATATAACATCGACTATTTTACATGAAAGCGGCCTATCCAGCCTATTCTGAAGCTATTGGTGAAATGTTCATTGTTTAAAAGTGTTCCTATCCCGAGTTATGTGTTGCCAAGAAGAAGAAGACCACCATGTTCCGGGACTGGGTATGAGGACGGGCAGTAAGCTTTTGTTCTCTACAACCGTGTGGTTCTGTGACATAAAACAAAGACGAAACCGCTCATTTTTGACTTCTAGTTCGATTGCTATAACAAGCAAAACAATCCAATCGTCAGAAGTCTTGTTAGACGGGTCACATATGTTTAATGAGATTCATAATTCGGGGTCAAATTCTAAATGGAAATTCTAGCGATACTTCCAATTAGATGTTGCATACACGTTGTACAGGTATTGGACTGAAATTCCCAACGTCGAATTCTTTATTTCCGCTCTGAAGTCAGAGTGTCAAAGTGAATTATACATATCAACCAAAAAAGATCAAACAGCTCACTTTGAAGCTCTGGTGTGGGACTAGAGAAAAAGAGCCCAGTACATTAGATGTACTGTACTTGCATCATAACCATTACCAAAATAACTGTTCATTGAAGCTGTACCTTGCAGAATGAGCCTCACTGGATTACTTGAGTGAACCTGAAATGATGTATCCTGCACTGTACACATCACAGTAACGTTTCTGTTAGCTGTGGTGGTGGGAACAATGAGCTGAGAGGATACAATATGTCCATCTGGTGACACAATGTAGCGTGTAGGCACTATTCCTTTAACTCTTTGACCGCCAAGTGCACATTTATGTGCAATTATTGCACCCCGCGTTCACCGCCAAGTGCACATTTATGTGCACACGTATTTGAAAACCAACTATTGTCGCATGGTTACGCACTTTGTGCACCAAAAAGCCCTAAGGACATGAAGCTATGACTGGAGGGTTGGTTTTTAACTAAATAGAAAGCGGGAACTAACAGCTGCAGGTGTACGTGTAATGGCACCTCTATCGTACCCTAGCAAGAAAAAGGGTAAGAAACAATAAGCGTCGTAAGATCCTAAAGCCCTATAAGATTCCTACAAGATTCCTAAAAGAAATGTATAGGAACGTGTAAGAATTACCTATAAAAAAAACAGGATCTTATAAGAATAGACGTTGCAGGATTCTTGTAAGAGTCTTGTAATATTTCTTATAAGAACAGAACAGGAATCTTATAAGAATAGACGCTGCAGGATTCTTGTAAGAGTCTTGTAATATTTCTTATAGGAACAAAATAGGAATCTTATAAGAATAGACGCTGCAGGATTCTTGTGAGAGTCTTGTAATATTTCTTATAGGAACAAAACAGGAATCTTATAAGAATAGACGCTGCAGGATTCTTGTAAGAGTCTTGTAATATTTCTTATAAGAACAAAACAGGAATCTTATAAGAATAGAAGCTGCAGGATTCTTGTAAGAGTCTTGTAATATTTCTTATAAGAACAAAACAGGAATCTTATAAGAATAGGTGCTGCAGGATTCTTGTAAGAGTCTTGCAAGATTTCAAAACTGGAATCTTATGAGAATTGACGCTGCAGGATTCCTGTAAGAGTCTTGCAATATTTCTTCTAAAAACAAAACAGGAATATTATATAAGAATAGAAGCTGCAGGATTCTTGTAAGAGTCTTGTAATATTTCTTATAAGAACAAACAGGAATCTTATAAGAATAGACGCTGCAGGATTCCTGTAAGAGTCTTGCAATATTTCTTATAAGATCAAAACTGGAATCTTGTAAGAATTGATGCTGCAGGATTCCTGTAAGAGTCTTGCAATATTTCTTCTAAAAACAAAACAGGAATATTATATAAGAATAGAAGCTGCAGGATTCTTGTAAGAGTCTTGTATTATTTCTTATAAGAACAAACAGGAATCTTATAAGAATTAACGCTGCAGGATTCTTGTAAGAGTCTTGTAATACTTCTTATAAGAACAAAACAGCAATCTTATAAGAATTGACGCTGCAGGATTCTCGTAAGAGTCTTGCAAGATTTCTTATAAGAACAAAACAGGAATCTTATAAGAATAGGCGCTGCAGGATTCTTGTAAGAGTCTTGTAATATTTCTTATAAGAACAAACAGGAATCTTATAAGAATAAACGCTGCAGGATTCTTGTAAGAGTCTTGTAATACTTCTTATAAGAACAAAACAGCAATCTTATAAGAATTGACGCTGCAGGATTCTCGTAAGAGTCTTGCAAGATTTCTTATAAGATCAAAACAGGAATCTTATAAGAATAGAAGCTGCAGGATTCTTGTAAGAGTCTTGTAATACTTCTTATAAGAACAAAACAGCAATCTTATAAGAATAGACGCTGCAGGATTCTTGTAAGAGTCTTGCAAGATTTCTTATAAGATCAAAACAGGGATCTTATAAGAATAGACGCTGCAGGATTCTTGTAATAGTCTTGCGCAAGATTTCTTATAAGATCAAAACTGGAATCTTGTAAGAATAGATGCTGCAGGATTCCTGTAAGAGTCTTGCAATATTTCTTCTAAAAACAAAACAGGAATATTATATAAGAATAGAAGCTGCAGGATTCTTGTAAGAGTCTTGTAATATTTCTTATATGAACAAACAGGAATCTTATAAGAATAAACGCTGTAGGATTCTTGTAAGAGTCTTGTAATACTTCTTATAAGAACAAAACAGCAATCTTATAAGAATAGGCGCTGCAGGATTCTTGTAAGAGTCTTGTAATATTTCTTATAAGAATGAACAGGAATCTTATAAGAATAAACGCTGCAGGATTCTTGTAAGAGTCTTGTAATACTTCTTATAAGAACAAAACAGCAATCTTATAAGAACTGACGCTGCAGGATTCTCGTAAGAGTCTTGCAAGATTTCTTATAAGATCAAAACAGGAATCTTATAAGAATAGACGCTGCAGGATTCTTGTAAGAGTCTTGTAATACTTCTTATAAGAACAAAACAGCAATCTTATAGAATAGACGCTGCAGGATTCTTGTAAGAATCTTGCAAGATTTCTTATAAGATCAAAACAGGGATCTTATAAGAATAGACGCTGCAGGATTCTTGTAATAGTCATGCGCAAGATTTCTTATAAGATCAAAACTGGAATCTTATAAGAATTGACGCTGCAGGATTCTTGTAAGAGTCTTGTAATATTTTTTATAAGAACAAAACAGGAATCTTATCAGAATAGACGCTGCAGGATTCTTGTAAGAGTATTTCTTATAAGAACAAAACAGGAATCTTATAAGAATAGACGCTGCGGGATTCTTGTAAGAGTCTTGTAATATTTCTTATATCATGCGGCATGCCGCGGCCGGCTCCCATGCACGTCACACAGGCACACTTCCGTTCAATCACTAATAGTATAGCGTCGAAGTTTTCTCAAGGAGATGAGTCTACGGGCCAAGAAAATTCCGTTGAAGCACTTAGACAACGCGGAGAACCCAATTCCTTCTCCAATAAGTGAGCTTTGTGTTTGTGAGTTGTTTAAGTTGTTAAATTTTTGCCAAATTTATAGTAGTCAGATTAGTATGTACTATGAGCAAGCATATACATACTTAGGAGAAAAAAATACGTGCATGAAATTGCTATATGGGTTGGCTAAAAAATTGTTTGCACCAGACTCAGTTTTGCAAGTATTCAAATTACGTTTAGTAGGTCAAGCTTTGCGTTTAACAAATCAAAATGCTCAGGATCGTTTGTAATCACGTACATTTATTACAGTGTTGTTTATACTTGAGCCAGTTTTGCAAGTAATGTATATACATCTAACTGTATTCCCTGGCATTGCGTGTCAATTCCACGAAGCTACCTTCTCAGGGTCATGTGAATTGAGGAGCAGCTGCGCTTAATTATATGAATACTATTATTGGTTACTTGTGTACTTCCTTTGACTATCAAGAGCAGCTGATACAGTACTCTCATGCTGCCGTATATATCATTCATAGCTTACATTTAGCGCGACAGTAGTCTGTGTCAACGGGCAAATGGAAATTATAGCTTATCCTGGTCCAGATCATAGAATAAGATGTTAAATGTTGTGCTTATACAATACATACTGTAAATAATATTGTTTTGTACAGAATGGTGTACTGTGAAGAGTTTAAGAACAAATAAGCTATTTGTTGTAAAATCATCACAACTTGAAGATGAGGACGGAAGTTCATTCAGCTCCACTGATTTGCTTGCAGAATTAAAAGTGGTATGGAATTCGGAAAAAGGAGAGCGACAAGATGTTGCTATTGTAAATATACACGGTAAATGATTAATCTAATAATGGTAAATGGGAATGTTAATGTATACTTACGTATAGATGAAAAGCCTAGGAAGCCAGCCCCTCTGAAGCGGCAAAGGGAGGAAGAGGACAGCAGTGATAGCACATCAGATGAAGTAGAACCAAAACCAAAGGTTATAGATTAAAAAGATAATTACAGGTTCTAACTATTAATGATTTGTTTACTTAATTGTATAATATTTTGCAGTAAAAAAATTCCAAAAAGTACACTATACCTTAGTTTTTATGCTCTTTGTAATAAAATAACTACAATCTTACTTATAGCATTGTTTGTTAATTTCCTGCAGAGAAAAAACCACCTGTCATGGGGATCACAGGACCAGGCACAACCACACACAAAACAAAGTGTGGATGAAGCTCAAACATATATGGTAACATAATTATAAAACAATTATATACATTGTTGTAATGATATATATGTATCAAATGTCATCAATACATGATTCAGAATGCAGAAACTCAGTTGCCACAACAATCATCTACTTTTGTTTGGCCGAATGAAGATCAGTCTCAAACAGTTAGCAATGATGTGTGTAATAATACTATTAACATTGCACCTTTCCTTTAGAGTGAAACAAATCAGAACCCAATCACCATTGATGAAGATAAAGAAAATACACCAGAACAAGGTAAATATTGCAACCAAACAGCAATTTAATCATATTGAATTTAATATCAATCTTGTTTCAAGTGATAATAATAACCAAAACGGTAAGTGATAATTTAACAAAAAAAAATTAATACAAGGTTCTTCTCCTCATTCTGCTTCCTCTTCCTCTTCTCCCCAAAAATGAAATAATAAGGATACATGTTCTCTTGAGCCGGCCGGAGATTGTTTGTTCTACTTGGTAAATTTATGTACAAGATTAGAGGATGTATTTGAAACAGTCATTTTCAGAAATCCATCAATACCACTCTTCTGGAGCTGAAGCAGATGTGGCTATCAGCTAGTGATACAAAGGTAATGGAAATAAAAAATTAATTAGTGGTTACATTTTCTACTTTGTATGTTTAGTCTACCATCCCTGCACATGCTCCTCGGGTAATCACTAATGTTGAGGATGTCAAGCATTTCACAACTGTAAGTGTACATAAGTTATACACATGGGTTGATTTATTTTTAACACCTTACAGATAAATTGGTGTGAATCTGCTGGCCATTCCAGCCACTGAGCCTAGCAAATATGCTAGGCGACTTATGCAATCATTGTTTACGGATGAGGAGATGTCAAAATCGTTGTATAAAAAAAATGTGAAAAGCTAAACCTTTCTCCTAAACGAGTAGCTCTTATTGAAGGTAAGTATGTAACGAGTGCACTACAACTTAAGGGATACATTGGGACAGTAAAAGGATTTAAGATACAATGGGAAATGAAGGATAGCTTGAGGGATAAGCACAAGAAGAGGGTAATAAAAAGAATGTATATATAATTAAATATATATTTTGTGCATCATCTTTGTGGTGTAATAAAGCTTTGTAATTTTTGTCATTTTTAGAGTGCATAGAAGTCAAATTTGGAAAAGGGACTATGATTTGCAAAGGAAATGACATAATAACTAGCTGCAACCAAAAATGCCTGGACATTTTAAGAAAGTGAGAGGAAACTCAAAGTGAACGATATGTAACATTGAAAGGAATGTATTTTTGTATTTGTAATTTTTGTTTAGTACATTTATATATATGAATCTCGTACAAGAAAGCTTTAATGTATCTTTTAAGAATATGTTCAGTGAATCTTATAGATCATAAGGGATTCCTTTACGTATCCTGGTCCCCAATTTTCTTGCATTCCAGGAAATGAAATACAATTAACTGACTAGGAACTTATTTCATGGATGAGCATTCAAGGACCGTGTTAGATTCTTTACATAAGTTCCTGTCGGATCCTACAGGATTCCTAATGAGATCTTGATCCCAATTTCTTGCATCTTGTAAGATTCCTATAGTATTTAGTAATAGGATCTTGTAAGAATCCTGTAAGAATTATACAAGTTCCTTTAAGATAGATACCTTCAAGATTCTTGTAAGAAACTTATAAGTATCTTATCAGATCCTACAGGATTCCTAATAAGATCTTGGTCCCAATTTCTTGAATCTTATAAGATTCCTGTAGGAATTAGTAATAGGATCTTGTAAGAATCATACAAGTTCCTTTAAGATACCTTCAAGATTGTTGTAGGATACTTATAAGTATCTTATTAGATCCTACAGGATTCCTAATAAGATCTTGGTCCCAATTTCTTAAATCTTATAAGATTCCTGTAGGAATAAGTAATAGGATCTTGTAAGAATCCTGTATAAGAATCATACAAGTTCCTTTAAGATACCTTCAAGATTCTTGTAGGAAACGTATAAGATTCTTATCAGATCCTACAGGATTCCTAATAAGATCTTGGTCCCAATTTCTTGAATCTTATAAGAATCCTGTAGGAATTAGTAATAGGATCTTGTAAGAATCCTGTAAGAATTTTACAAGTTCCTGTAAGATACTTTCAAGATTCTTGTAAGAAACTTATAAGATTCTTATCAGATCTTATGGGATTCCTAATAAGATCTTGGTCCCAATTTCTTGAATCTTATAAGAATCTTGTAGGAATTAGTAATAGGATCTTGTAAGAATCCTGCAAGAATTTTACAAGTTCCTTTAAGATACTTTCAAGGTTCTTGTAAGAAACTTATAAGATTCTTATCAGATCTTATGGGATTCCTAATAAGATCTTGGTCCCAATTTCTTGCATATTCTTAACTCATTATAATTCTTATAAATTCTTACAGGATTTTTTGCTAGGGTATACTAGCGGCTTTGAATACGCACCCGCTTGTTCTACTAAAATAGGGGAGAGCGAAGCATTTTTAAACACCTGGACCTTAGAAATAACACCAGGGAATAAAAATAACGTGTTTTCGTCTTCTGTTTTACAGTTTACACAATACGAAAGCTTCAAGTCCCGGCCCACTTGGCTCCGCCTATATCGAGTGTTGTTAGCAACCATTGTTTTTTAAGTTAGTGCACCAAAATATCAAAATAAACATCATAAAATGCTTTTATATCATAGTAATATATCTAAGTAAGCTAACCGTGTAATTTTTCGAGAACGGCGACCAATAAGCTACGGGTAGCCATAATTAAAAACATCGCTGGCAATTAACGACGTCACCCGTATTGCAATAGTGACGCTCAAAGAGTTAATGAGTACATATTGTTCACCATCTGTGTACCCATCCACTGTCCAGAGCAAGAATTTCCCATTTCCAGAACAGTTGAAGGTAAATGTTGATGTATTGTTCTCAAATGTTGTATAGTCATTTGATGGTGAGATGACAACACTACCAACACCTGGTGTGGGTAACAAATGGTTGTATCAACAATAGTGAAATCAGCACGTACATCTCACGATGCAATTAGATAACAATACACATTTCATTTTTATAGGGTTCAACAAGACAAGATTTGCTAAAAGTATTATTTCAAGTTTTTAGCTCACGAGCATAGCAACCAATTTTAAGTAAATACTTCATTTTTAGCCCATTTGCCATATTTAAATACTGGTTTTGTGAGTGATATGTTACAATAGCTATGGATTGTCATATTAAATCAATTGATTACATAATCTTAAAAGCATAAATGTGATTGTTCTGGTAAAATAATTTGCGTTCCCCCCTATTAAGGCTGTTCCTACACCTATGAGGTTGCATTGGATCATGCAGAGAAAAGATGCAATACATTTGTACGTTCAAGAGTGGGTGCAGGCTTTGCATAGACATGACAAGATGTCATATGTGCTGCTTCATGACATATTGGTGAGGCAACTAAAGTTAATTTCTGAAGCTGCCCACATAAATGGTAAAGACACCTTTAGTGGATGGAAGGCTACTTTTTTGTCTAACGAAAATTTATTTCTGGATTCCATGCTAGGCAAGCACTTTAGAAGTGGTGCATTATTGAATCTGAACTGTTTGGATGTTAGGGAAAATGCTAACAAGATTGATTCTCCAAACATGACAACATTGTTACATTTTACAAGTAAGAAAACAGCCCTTCAACTATCAATGACACATTAGAATGGCAACTACACAAAAATGGTTCTACCACCTGGGTTTCGAAGTCATTAAGGTAGGAAAAGGAATGAGCATAAGATTAATATTGTTAGTTCATTGTGAGGTTGGGCTTCCTCAATAGTCAGAATGTTCCACTATCAGAGGCAGCTTAGTGGCTCCCCTCTACCTGTGGGTACTCACAAGCAATTCATGTGAAAGAAATGTATTTATATGTCATGATGAATCTATTTTCAATTCTTACGATCATC
Source organism: Eunapius fragilis (assembly GCA_963681505.1). Classification (NCBI taxonomy): domain Eukaryota; kingdom Metazoa; phylum Porifera; class Demospongiae; order Spongillida; family Spongillidae; genus Eunapius; species Eunapius fragilis. The sequence continues at coordinate 5,007,970 of OY811974.1, read as the reverse complement.
AGATAATACAATGGGGTCAATCTGACATGCAGACAATTAGACCTAAAGGCAAGGGCACATGAATAATGGTATCAGACTTTGTTGTAAGAACAACGGCTTTTTGAACTTTAACTTCATAAATGTCAGTGATGAGAAAAACATTGTGGGAACACAGAGAGATACTGAACTTCAGACAAATATGGACCTGTTGTTGCTGTAGCAAAGTCCAAATACCCTGGAGCTATGCTTATTAGTAGGCTATTTAACAACTGTAATGCGTAAGCAGATGATGCACTGGCTGCTTAAGGGGAGGAAAGGTTCAAAAGATGAACACACAAGATGGAATTCCTAAAGGACTTATCTGACTCAGGTTCTTAGTTAACGAAAGAGGGAGGTACAGAATACACAATGTACAAATTACTTCTGAACTACACGATAAAAGATCCCTCCTGTAAAGTCATAGACACAATGTCCATATAAATTTATAAACAAGATTGTTTTAAACAGTCGATTCATCTGAAAGATAAATCCCAATTTGGATTATTTACTTGACAAGTTCAGTTAATTAATCACCCCTACCAGCAGTTAATATGGTTACTATTATACGAAGTCATGGTGACATTCCTAAGTAGCACTGCATCCATATAAACATGTATTTACAATTTTGGCAAGTTATGCCTTGGTGCACCTTATAACCCACCTATAAGCTAACAAGCACTAGCATGTGGTACAAGTAACATTAGGACTCAGAATGCGTATTGCCTGGACCACAGTATACTTGTACTTACTGATGATGGGGATTAGCATTAGAAGGTACACAGGTTGCCACATGAAATGGACTGCTGTACATTTCTTTGTCCATAAACATTCATTCTAGAGAAACAAAATATGGTAAGCAATGCTGTAATTAAATGATATGAGAAGGGTAGGTCTAAAGAGGTACTGTATACAGGTACATAACTTGTAGACAACAAAAGCTACAGGTGTAATATAGTCTTGCAGGTTTGCAATCCTCGATGATCCTGGCTATGACCACCATTAGAAATGACTTGGAAATAAATTAGTAAAGGGGATGAGGTTGGGCGGGGGCACAGAGGAAAATGGGATTGCAAGTTAATAGAGCTTGTAATGGGAATGTAAATTAATGACAGCAATCATGCAACCTTGACCATATTTTGCTCATAAATTTGCTTTAGCATTTTCCAATGTGCTGGCATGGTACATACATACTTTTTGCTTTTACAAATTTCCTCATTTATATCTGCATTGATCCATGGAAATAACAATCCCAATTGAAAACATAGCAAAGCAGTAATGCAGGTTTACCTTGGTTCTAAAACTACACATGCGCAAAGTGGATGTAGAAGGACATATTTAAAAGACACATAAAGATACAGTACAGTATAATTATGATACTCTTTCCCTTGATACATGTAACCTCTAAACAATTTCATGGTTTCAGAATCATATCCATTTTAACTAGATAGAGCAAAACATATCCTGATATGGTTGCATTTACAATTCTTTCCTTACAACTCAAATATATGTTTCAAGCATACATACTTCATAAGAAAACAAAGCTTACTGATAGTGTAGGCAATAGTGATTTTTTAAAAATGAAATGACTAAGTTATTTTTACCTATCTAAAATTATTATCTATTCATAAAGTCTGCATCATAACCCGCGATTATGGTGCAATACTACATGTATATATAGTGTACCTCCCTCCTAACATAAACCAAATTCATATGTACATGTAAAACTCCTTTCTCCTTTTGTATACTAAATAACCAGCGTGTGCTCCATGGAAACGATACTTGGTGATACCTCACAAATCTTTTATCCTAAGTATACAAATTGTAGGCCATGAAAAAAACTAATTAATTTTGGGATCAGAAATACAAACACATATTATGCTAATCTCCTTAATGGTAACTGAAAATGTAGCAATTTTCATACATATACACATGCGCAGGTACATGTATGTCAGGCCGGGAATAATTGTACAATCAGAATTACATATTCATGTGCCTTATGGTCAAATAATCACTGGACATTCAACAGTTGCCTAGACTGTAGACATGTAAACACACTGCAGGAGTCTTTATTTACAAACTACATCTACATGCATCATAACAACACACACTCGTATCACCACCTAGTACATTACAATAACCCATATCAATATGTTTATCATCCTGATCCATCCATTACTGTGTACCTTTACTGGTCCCTTGTCTCTGTCAGGAATGTTCTCTTTGTCTCTATCTGGTGGTTTCATATCTCTGCCTATTCCATCACCTCTGTATGGTTCCTTATCCATGGCAGGGTCTTTATCTCTGTAAGGCCCTTTAACTCGGCTTTGTTCCCCATCTCTGATTGATCGTTTATCTTTGCCTTGTTTCTCGTCTTTTCCTCCTATGTCATCATTATCTGCTCTTTTACATGTACATGTATCTCTACAATTTTCTTTGTCTCTGTCCAGTTTAATACTTTTCTTATCTTTCTCAGGATTCTTATCTCTGTCTGGATCCTTATCTTGGTCTGGATTTTTATCTATGTAGGGTTTTTTATCTCTGTATAGTTTCTTATCTCTGTCTGGATTTTTATCTTGGTCTGGATTTTTATCTCTCTCTGGCTTCTTATCTCGAAATGGTTTATTTCTGTCTGGATTCTTATCGTGGTCGGGATTTTTATCTCTGTTGGTTTCTTATCTCTGTCTGGATTCTTACCTTGGCGTGGATTTTTATCTCTGTCTGGTTTCTTATCTCTCTCTGGCTTTATATCTCTGACTGGCTTCTTATTTCTGTTTGGATTCTTATCTCTGTCTGGTTTATTTCTGACTGGTTTCTTATCTTCATGTTCTCTGTCCAGTTTAATATATCTGGCTGGTTTGAATGGTATCTTGTCTCTGCCTGGTGCCTTCAATATATTGTCACAGATTGAACTCTTGTCTTTCTCAGGTTCTTTATTTTTGACTGGTTCCTTGTCTCTAGTTGGTCTTTTGTAAATACCGTAAAGTACCACGAATAAGCTCCCCCCCCCCTCCGCCCCCACCGAAAAAAATTGTCTCGCGTTTAAACGAGAGTATCTTCGTAATCATGAATGCAGCTGCGTGCCGTTCTTTAAAATCCTGTTGGAGTACCATTCCTTTCCTGAAATGTGGAAACAGGTACGCGGAAGCGTTAACCATTACGAAGATACGCTCGTTTAAACACGAGCCATTTTTTTTTGGTGGAGGCGGAGGGGGGGGAGCTTATTCGTGGTACTTTACGGTACTTTGTTTCTTATCTCTGTCTCTTGTCTTGTCTATGTCTGTACACTTATTTCTGCAATGACTGCCTTTATCGATGTTTTCTCTGTTAGGTCCTTTCTCGTTTTCTGGTCTCTTATTTCTGCCTGACTCCTTGTGTCCACCTGATTGCTTAGCTCTCCCTGGCCACATCTTCCTAACTGGAGTCTTGCCACTACCTGACCCTTTCAGTTTCTTCTCACCTTCTTGGTGGTTTGGTCCATTGACTATATCTAGAAGCATCTCTTGGTCAGTAAACTTTCCTTTGTTTGGACTCCCTAGGCTCCCACCACCAGCTGATCCAATGTCTGTAATTCTTTCGCTAACACTATTCTCCTCTGATGAGCACAACTGATGATTCTGAAGGGATTATACAAATGATACACTAATGCACTACTGACATATACACGTATGCAGGACAGTGTCCAAAAGACACCAGGCATGAGGTCATGAGGGGTTAAAACATGTACATGTACGTTTCTTATGTGGTGCACAATTATGCGTACCATGAATTAAGTGGCTTCATGGATGATGGCAGAAATTTGGATCTTATAGATATTAACTTGTTATTACATAATACAGCCGCATATGTACATAATCTCCCGCTATAACTGACATGATGAGGTACCGTACACCAATGATGTCATTCATAAAAATGTGATATACATGTGACTGTATGTAGTAACAGTACATGCACATTAAATAATGATTGATGATCAAACAAATACTCCATTAACATCCAGGCCATAGGTTACAGATACCCAGGCCATTCCATTTCACAGGTACCCAGCCCATCATATACAACATCACCTTCATTGTCATTTGACAATGAAGGTAAGCTCAGTGAGAATGGAAATCTCACGTGAAACAAAAGGGTTAAAGATCAACTTGATTTTGATTTTCAGTATGAATCCAAACTGTGAAAGCATGGCCTATCAATCCTTTAGTCTTTACGACAAAATATTACCTCAGGGATAACTAACTGACTTATGGCAGCCAAACGTTCATAGCAACGTTGCTTTTTGATCCTTCCTATTACTATTATTGTGAAGCAAGAATTCATATTGGATTTTTTGTTTGATTGTACCCCTTAATAACCCATTATCATTATTAGTAGCTCAAAGGGGTCCACAGCTGGACTATTAATGTCTATCTGCGCAAGCATCCAGAGGTAACGTAACCATGGTCTCAATAATGAAGTTTTTGAAAAATAGTTCAAATACACATTGTAACTGAAGGCGTTTTATTCTGAGTGTGGAATTCCATGTTCATACATTGGGATCCTCTTTCTGACCGCAAACTGCAGTTACAACAAAGCCACACAGTAGTAGTATCCATTGTTCTCTTCCTTGCAAATATGGACACATACTTCCTCCTAGCTCCAACAGCACAACACTGCATGCTTTGAATCATACTGGCAAATCATCGCACCATCGATTTCAACAGCGAATAGCTTAAATAAACAGCAACGAATGCAACGTCAAAATTCAAGAAAGAGTACAGGCAGAAAAACACAACAGTTGTGCTTTTCATTTGCCAGTTAATCAATCTTATAGTGCAATGGAAATTACCAACCATCAAATGTGCATTACTCCTGGGAAATGTTCGTTCCCCAGGAGTAACATGTAATCATTCAAAATTAACTCTTTCACGGGCAGCGGAGCAACATTGCACAGTAACGTATCCATGCCCATGGGCGGAAGCGCAATTTTGCGCCGGCAGCTGGAACGATTTTTGGCGCCTTTGCAATTTATGTCTGAAATAGCATTATGCATGTCTATTACAAAACCCATCCTCTAACTAATTTTCATAATAAGCAACGAAAAAAGGAGCGTTCTAGTACGTGTTTATGTACAGTAAAAGTCAATTAAAGTGACCACCCCGCCCCCTGATAATAATTGAACGCGTAATTCCAATGTGGTTTCCGCCCGCGAAAGATTAAGGAATACAATCAATCGAATGTCCAGAAAACCTCATCTCCAAACCAGTGAGTTTGAGGCAGGGGGTGTGGTGTCATGGACCCACCTCCTGATTGCCGATAATGTAAAATTGCATACAAATAGTTAATTCGAATCAAGCACTTGATATTGTTCCAGTGAATGTACGATCAAAACATGTGAATGGATCTGATTTAATTAATTATTATATGAAGTAATAATTTACTGTGAGCTAACCCAAAGACGTATGGTTTACATCAGACAGGAGCTGTTGCGTATTTTCTAACATATCCCAGGGTGGTTTAAACAGACCGACAGTAGATTCATCAGAAGTTGAGTATCCAGGGATAATTTTATACCTATGTAATTTATACCCCAGGAGAGTGATTTAGCCACACCTACCTGTAATGCAAGGTGGCAGTGCAGTGAGTGGAACAGCTAGAGCAAAAAAAGTGTGGACCTGTGGAGCATTTGGATATTAGCTAATACAACTGCATGTGCACAGTAATTACCCACCATTACTGAAATGTCATGCACATACCGTATAATCCCAGATAAACGCCGTTGCGTTTATTTTAACTTTTTCAACCCCTCGTGGTTTAAGTGTTTTCTCTTGAACTATATGTACAAATGAGATGCTATTTTAGAATCTCATAGCCATACACCCCTACTACTGTGTTGCATTCTTGGTAAGTCTTAATCTTTGTCCTGTTTGAAGTAAGGACCAATGGCGTAGGTAACGGTTGTGGTCACCGCTACCCGTAGTTAACGAAGCTATAATTTTGTCTGTGTTGCTCTCTTCCAGCAGAGATTTCACACTGCTAGTAAAGTGGCATTTAAATGTATCCCACACTAGCATTCGTTTTGCACTTCCAGGGTCAACCAAGTCATTCCACACTGTAGTTATCCATTCCATAGTGAGATCTTCATTCATCCATCCATTGTCGCTCATTTTAATTACAGCAGCATGCACATTACTTATTTCCTTCGGGATCCTTTTTCCTTTAAAGACTATGAATGGCTTCAACTTCGTGCCATCGCCAAACGCGGCTAGGCAAATAGTTATTCTCTGTTTGTCATGTCCTGTTGTTGCTATTTGTACAGTGTGGGCCCCTCGTACTTCAATAGTGGAATTACCTGGCATATCAGCCCAAATTGCTGTTTCGTCCATGTTGGCAATGCAGGGGAGAGGTAGCTGATTCCTTCTTATGCACTTGCTGCACGTTGTTACGTAGTCTACAATTCTTTCACTCACATTTTTCAGGAGACTTTGGCCAGCTGTTGTCTTTACCCCCGTGACAAACTTGTGTCACCACATGAATCTAGAAATCCAGCCAGGTGATGCCTTAAAACTTGGATTTGTGATGATGTCTTTAGCAAAGCGAGCAAGATGCGGCGCGCAATCAATTTTTCTTGTACCGGGAACTGAACCCCACCTCCTGAAAGACGTTTTCGGACCTTGCATGCTATCTTGCCTTGCTTCTTCATCATTTCTTCCAATTCATTTCCTGTTTTTTCCACTCACGAACCCGTTTCTCATCCACTCCCGCTTCCCTTGCTGCAGCTCTAATATTACTGGTCTCAGTCTTGCTCACAACCTGAATTTTGAATACTACACTGTACGACTTCTTTCTAATGGACCAGACATCCTTAATGAATTCCAAGTTGCGCTATCTCGCTACGTATGTACGCGTACGCGCACATGCAAATTATTAATTAAGCTCTAATAGTGATACTAATTTGAGCAATTACGCTACCGCATAGCCTGTTTGTATAGTACTGGTGATGTCATAAGGTCGGGCGGAATGAAATTATTCGCCAACGATCGTTATTAATTTTAATATGGCAACTCCCATTTTGCCAGCAACAGGGCGGGAAGAAGCAAGGCTTTTGTACGCTCTTCTAAAAATCAACACGCAACGCAACGCAATAACTAACTTGACAGATCGATCAGGCAAGGGTACAAGGTGAGCAATGTACCAATACAAAAAATTTATAGCTTCGTTAACTACGGGTAGCGGCGACCGCAACCGTTACCTACGTCGTCGGTCCTTACTTCAAACAGGACAAAGATTAAGACTTACGAAGAATGCGACACAGTAGTAGGGGTGTGTGGCTATGAGATTCTAAAATAGCATCTGATTTGTACATATAGTTCAAGAGAAAACACTTAAACCATGAGGGGTTGAAAAAATTAAAATTGTTCCGAATAAAAGCCGCGGCGTTTATCTGGGATTATACGGTATGTATGCATAAACAAAGGGCAAGCTTTCCAGAAACAACTCCCCACATGTAAATATAAGAACGACATGACTGCTGCTAATGCCAGTGTTCAAACCACGACTCATTGTAAAACCTACAAAGAACACTACTAACATACAGGCCATAAGTTACAGGTACCTGGAGGCAAATCCATTTCATTACGGACTACGGGTACCCAGCCCAACAATTTCAAAGTCACCTGATGATATGATGTCATCTCGTCTAGTTTCTGGTTCAGACTGCTCAACACACTCCTCAGTCCTGAAATGATGACATCACTGGACTCCTGTAAGGGTGTGGAGATACATGTGTGGAATAGTTCCCCTGATATGATGATGAAGTGACCCAAAGCAAATATGAACACATGGAACATTGGGATCATAAACAAATGTCACACATACAAACATACACACAAATGTGCACATGTACATACACAAAACAACATAAATATGCACTAGGTCCCTTTTCACTACCACGATCCCATATGTACGTGTAGATTTATAATCCACACCCACACCTACATTAAGGACATCACAAATGTAGGTGTACCTTCTGTTGGGACAACTGATGTTGGAGGTCATCACATTGCCTCTGTAACCTCATAGACTCCTGCAGGGAGAGGTCAGAGTGCATAAGGTTTACCATGGGACCATGAGGGGCTGTAGTGATCACCACATGTGGAAACATGGGGAGAGTAGTGAAAGCTTAAGTGATCACTACCACAAGCTAAGAGATCATAAAGGAGTACTGGTTGCCATGGGAACATGGGGGGAATAGTGGTCGCCATGAGTATATGAGGGCAGTAACATGGTTAACCAGATGAATGTGGCAAATGAGGTAAGTTTTCGGCCTGTACTATGAGATTGAGAGTGAACCACCACAATAGCATAGCTATAATTATGATGGCCTGTACAGGCATGTACAGTAGGCTTTGTGGCAAGCATGATCGCTAAGTACGCGTTGCTATGTACGTTTGTGTGAGAGGTGGTCGTTCCTATTGGTTGCTAGGTACGTGTACATACCTAGCAACCAATAGGCGCTAGGCCGAGTATATAAATCAGTACATACATACATACCTTGGAAATTGTAGTATTAGATATATGGTACCTTATGGAATCAATGCTTCTAAAATCATACCTAACACAAGTTGTGTGTTGGGGCAGACTGTTGTGTATACAGTGAAGTATTTACAATGTACATGTATAAGTAGTTAGTAAATCAGTTTACCTTATTAGACACATGATCACTGCAATTACGCAATCAAGTTAAAATAAATCCAACAAAAATTACACAGACAACCATTGATCTACAGATGTTATCTCCGGTTAACATTTTGTTAATTGTTTTTCCTCCCTTTCTTTCAATCATATTCTAAGCATCTTTGAAGAATAGCAACCAAGCAACCTCTCAACTCGTTTGATAAGCATCCATTTGGGTATGAGCAAAACATACTTCTTTACTGAACATGTAACATATAGCGAAATAGAGCGTAACATTCTTGATTTACAGACCAAAGTGGTTAAAAATGCGGACAAAACCTAACAATTGCTGTGGCTTTGCCCCCGCCTCCCTCGTGTTAATATTGTCCACAAAGAACATGGCTAAGCACTTGAAAATCAGTGCTGCTGTTACATTTGTGTGGACAAAGTCATCGACTCTCGCGCTACAGCAGCACACTATGGGAAGAATAAGCATGTCACTAGAACTATCACAGCCACCAACGGTTGAGGTCGGTCACGAGAATGGTTTTTTTCCCCCCTACCTTGAACAAGCGTACAGAGTTCTCATTTCGTGTATACTATAAATAGGCTTGCCAACCCCGAGCAACTGTACATGTATGCAATTCTACTTGATGCCTATAGTAGTTAAGCCGTAATGTCAGGGCTGCTCAGGATAGCATAGCCCTGCATTTGCTCTGACAAGAACCAGGTTGAGCCTACCATACAGAGTTGAGGTGGCGTGGGATTTGGAGCAATTTTAACCACCTAAACACCTTGCGAGGGGCAAGGCGTGAAAGATGAAGGCGAGCTTCAGCTCAGTGTTTTAAGCTCCCAAATATAAAATATTCTCCTAAACTGACACTATACATAGACCTACCAGCCTATTACTCTGCTTACACATTTTGATGGCATTATATCCCTGTAACTGTTATTGAAATTGAATGCTTGATGTTGTACATTAACAAAAATAAAAAGTACACATACTATTCTTTAAACAGTCCTTTTACTTTCAGTATATAATATACAAGTGCCGGGCGTTAGGTAAACTATACATTAGTTAGATGTTTGGGCCCATCTTGCACCCTTCTCCTTTGTATTGACTGTCTAAATATAGCTTCCTGATGTGTTCAGACATGCAAGGTATACCGCCCAAGAAACTAGCACTCGATAAACACTGTTACTTTAACCCAATAGTGTGTGTTAGGTATACCCAACACTAACGTTAGGTAGCCTTCGGCACTTGTAGACTAAGGATAACACCTCCAAACATCCAAACCATAAAATGATCTATAGCTACCTCAATGATGGCCTTAGCTCCCTCCAGTTCATTTTCCAATGCTTTAGCTCTATGCATCTCGGCCTGGTCATAACGGTAGGGAGGAGGGAGGATGGTGGAGGAAGGGAGAGGAGGAAGGTTTGATTACACATACATTTAACATCGGTTCAGTAAGAATTTGATACTTCTTTCGCTTGTTTTGTCGAACTCACTTTTTGGAAAATTAGTCGGAAGGGTTCCAATTGCCACAATTACTGTTGTACCTGGTAGTTCAACTCCCTAGACGATGTTTGAAGGTACAGCCAGCCTTTTAACTACTTCGGCTGAGAACCTACGTAGTTTAGAGTCGATAGAGTAAGACCGCTTACCGGAAACAGAACACATTTTTCTGACGAGGTTTTTGTGAACAAAAACTATATAAACATGCTTGCCTGGATTTGATAGGTAGTGCTCCAGCATATATTTCCATTATCCTATTATTCTAGCATCGAAACTAACACTACACTCCTTTGGATCTCGTCTCCGGACCCAAATATAGGTGGTGTGCAGGCCTACGCGCTTGCGCGAGTACATGTAAATCAATATCAGTAGTTACTATGTTGGAACAAAACAATTTCATTGTAAAATGTTAGCCATATGTTCCTGAATGCGCCTGATAAGTTCAGGCTTGTTGCCAGACTTCTTGATGTGGTGGTGGACTAAGTATGCCTCCAGTTCTGGCTTGGTCCACTTTAACAGGTCCTTTGACACATCAAGCTCATCCAAATTTACTCTGGACTTCTTTTTGCCTTCATCACTGTGGGGCCTTCCAAACATACGACCACCAGCTAACAAATCCTGGGACGTTGTTCCAATGCTTTGGTATACAGCACGAATCTTCCCAACAAGTGGCAGCTCACTCAAACGAATTATCCTCTGTAACTGCATCTCCTCCAGTTGGGCATAGACACCATCAGCTGATATCTTCACCTTGCCAGAATCTCTGCATTCCCCAGCCTTCCAGCACTCATGTATGATATGAATTACTGTAGAGGTTAGTTCAGGGTGCATATTCTTCCTCGTGTGAGCCCAACCAGAATAAAAGTTGGGTTCAAAGGTTGCATATGGAATCTCACCAGTATCATCCACAAATATGTTTGATGCATGAGCTATGGCACCATCAACAGACAAGTCCATCTTGACAGGAGCTCATTAGCATGCCTCATTGCGATGCTCAGGGCATCCTGAGGCTCTCCTATACCATCACACATGTGCTTGTCCAGCAATGTCTGTGACTTGAAGTGGTAGTGGCAATTAGTACACTGTGGGTAAACTGCTTGAATGGTCTTCATAGCCTCCTCATCTGCCATGTAGCTTTTGTACTCTTAGCTCCTCTCGCTGGCTGATACCCGACATCTCTTCTTGTAACGCCTCTTTTCCTTTATTACTTGAGCACATGTATCATGGCTGTCACTGTTCAGCATCACACTAACACCTGTAAAATTGATGCCCTCCTCACCCATTGGGTCAATCAGTGATGCAGCATGGCACAAAGGAATGGACGCAATCACAGAAGGTACCTTTTGGCCAAGACTATAGTACATTATCATCTGCTGTTTGCCTGCAGATGTGACATAGTGGGTTGCATACAATTCCGATATGCCAACTACAGAAGGGATGTGTGTAAAGCAATATGGAGCTCGAAAATCAGGCTTCAACAGCAACACTGTAGTGTTGCTGACTGAGGTGGTCATTAGAGCTACAGCAAGCTGCTTGGGTATAGAAATCTTCCTTCCACCATCTCCCTGCACCAGGTAAGCATCGACTTGAGTTTGCTGGTGGGAGAAGTGTGTGTCACACACATCCTTTCCACTCTGTGCCTCGTTGTGGTAGTAGGCCACCAACTTCAGCCCAGCAGCAGAGCACATGAGGCAGGAGCAACTTGGCCTGCTTGCCAGCAAGGTTCTTGGCATTGTCGCTCTGAACAATCACCTTAGTCAAATAGGGAAATTGACGCCGCATAGCATGCATGGCTGCCTCCAAGCAAGACAGCACAACATTGGCATCAGCCTTCTGTTCATCTTGGATGATACAGTCAATGAAATGAAGAGCCACTTTCTTTGTCTGTAAATCATTATCCTCCACCACCTCCTCATCCTCCTCCACCTAGCACCTCCTCCTCATCATCCTCCACCTCCTCCCCACCATCCTCCACCCATCATCCTCCACCTCCTCCTCATCATCCTCCATCCCCTCCTCCCCACCATCCTCTACCTCCTCCCCACCATCCTCCACCTCCTCCCCACCATCCTCCACCTCCACCAGGACGCAATGCTCTTCTTCCATCCCTTCCCCACAATCCTCTTCCTGCTCACTTACCTCATTTACCTGCAGGTCCTTCAACCGTGCCCTCTCTCCTGTGAAGTCCATCTCCACATAATTGGCTTCATGATGGGCTCATCACTCCTGGTATCTTGCAGTGTGTTCGCCTTTACATGCACCCCAGCTCCCCACCACAGCATTCCTTTTTTCCCGCAGTAAGAGTCACCTCCCTCACGGAATCCTTTTGCCAGGAACTTCTGTTTGAAGTCAAAGACCACATAGGCAGTGTTACAGTCCATTTGAGCCATGGCCATCTTCATCTGGTATGCCTGTTGTGCTGCTAGCATGACATGGGCCATATACCAATACGAGCGTCACTCACACTGATGCAAAGCAAGCAGCACATCAGCCATCTCAGGCAGTCTGGTAAGGTCCTCATCCAACCTAGTCAGAGCCACACGCCTCAGCCTGTCATAGAATAGAAATGTACTCCTGCAGGCATTGCACTCCAATTGACCTCCAGCTTTTGGATTCCTGTTTGGTTTCCTGTTTGGTGCCAGGTCCAGTGAAAACACTGGTGAATGGGTAGTGGCGAAATTGCTCTTACTCTCCACAGCTCCCCTTGCTAGTCCACAGCAGTTAAGTTGCTCTCGAATGTGTCTCACAAACTCCACCTGAGTGGCTGGCACATCATACATGTCAGGATCTGAAAGCAACTTCAGCTCCTTGTATGCCTTAAACTGTTGGGCTTCGTGCTCCTGGGGCAGATGGCTGTGCTCTTCCCTGTCCTCTGCTACCCTCACCCCTCTCTTGCATGTACAGCATAGCCGTAGCTGAGGAATGTGTAAAAATGGGAACGGAGGCCACACAGCTCATCACGTAGGGTGTGGTCCAGGTCTGATAGTGGTGCAATGACATCAATAATCTTGTCCATAATGACAAAGTTGTCAATGTGGAAGTTGATCTTGATGTAGTCCACCCCAGCACGTGCTTCCTGCTGCTTTCCACCACCAGTGATGTTGTTGGTAATGGAGTAGAACAATGTCTTTCCAAGAGGTGGATTCCCAGGCAAAGCATTTTTGTACTTGTCAGAGTACACTCTGAACATGGTGGCTACATCATGCTTTAACACCAGCGACCTCATTGCATACACATTTTCTAGGTCTTTCCATCTGGGATTCCTGTTTGGGGAACGCTTACGGGCTTCCCACGCTAGACGACCAATGTTTTCATCGCTGTAGATGAAATCAACATCTGAATAAATCACATCCCTGTGTATTCGAGACTGCGTCCCACTATGCTCTTCAAGTTCCACACCATGTGTAAGGTAGAGTTTATCCACCTTGGCTTGAAATAGCAAACGTTTAGCAGAGCTTTTACTGATTGCCAGGAGGGATGCTACTTGTGCACTTGGAAGGCTGGCTAGAGAGACAAGAAATCACCTTGCGTTGGTTGATGTGTACCGTTTCTCATGAACAAGCACATCCCTGATGGTGGTGGGAATAGTGATAAGCATGTCCATGTCTAGCAGTGGTGCAGCAACAGAGGGGACCTGCTCATCATCAATTGGCTCAGCCTAAGTGATCTCTCCTATGGCAGCCACAACAGACTTATGCTGAGTGCAGTCTTCAAATCGGCATCAGCTTTTAACCTGAGATTTGGAAGTAAAATGCGGGCCCATGCCTTGACTCCTTTCCAAAACACATTTCTACCTGATGAATACCAGCAGCGTCGATCTCGTCATTGGTCGCGTATAGCACTTGCTGCCTAACATCGACATGCGAGAGTCTTCGTACGCTACTATCATAATCCTCGCAGCCCATGCACTCCAGTATCTCAATGATGTGTGCTTGCGATGACGCATAGCGATAGGGGTGTGTGCTACATGTAGGCTCACTGCAATCCTCAACCGCCATCCCAACAGATACATCTGCAGAATGGACTCTAGCTTCCCTTTCAGGATTGATCCGATATGGAGTCTCAGATTCATCCGACTTCCTTGGATGACCTCTAGTTCGTGGTTGGCATGGGCAACATTTGGTGCAATTTGTTCCAGCATCACAACGATCGCAAACCGGCTTCTTATGCTTCAACGAACATACGAGCGCCATACTATGAAATCCCCTAACCACAATTAATTAGTGAAAAAGTATATGGCCTGGATACGAGGCACAGCTGTGTTCTGCAAGAACCGAGCCATCGTAGAGTACGATAACTACTGTGGTCTTAGTTTGATACCAAATGAAGTCTAAAAGTGCATCCAGGCATGCTATCAACAGCCTCAGAAAAAAGTGTACTCAGCTACGCTCGAGGACCGAAAAACAGCAAACCGTGTCACTATGAGTGCATACTGGTTAGCCAATGCTATACATGCGAGGCTAGAAATAACGGCAAACATCTCTGTGATGGTTTAACTAAGCTAAAATGTACTTTTCCACATGATTGGCGCTTTTCCGACTAATTTTCCTAAAGTTGGGTTTGACAGAAAAAGTATTAAATTCTCACGGAACCGGTGTTAAGCATTCCACACACCTACAGTACATGTGGTGGTGTACATGGAGCAGTAATGAACTACCCCTCCCCCACCCCCTAGGTTAAGGGTACCCAGGCCATCCAAAAATCTCTACCCATAGTGAATAAAGTCACCTGATGGTATGATGTCATCTCCTCCACCTTCTGGTTCAGACTGCTCAACTCACTCCTCAGTCCTGAAATGATGACATCACTAGACTCCTGCTCCTGTAAGGGTGTGGAGAGATACATGTGTGGAATAGTTCTCCTGATATGATGATGAAATGAAGTGACCCAAAGCAAATATAAACACATGGAACATATGGGATAGAGTCAACAAAAAGAGACCTAGCACATATTTTTCAAATTTCTAAGAGACACCATGTCCTCTACAACTTCTCTCTTATGCACTGGACATTAGTCTGTCTGGAGTTACAGTGGCCTGAAATTGTAACTACACATACACTTTAATTTCACGCGTCAACTTTGAAGGTCCTTCCCGGAAATCATTTATAATACGTGCTAGGTCCCTTTTACTGCTACGGTCCCATATTTAGACACACGCACACGCACACACATAACTACATTCAGGACATCACCTTCTGTTGGGACAACTTATGATGGAGGTCATCACATTGCCTCTGTGACCTTATAGACTCCTGCAGGGAGAGGTCAGAGTGCATAAGGTTTACCATGGGAACATGAGGGGCTGTAGTGATCACCATGGAAACACGGGGAGAGTAGTGAAAGCTTAAGTGATCACTACCACATAGAGCTATGAGAACATGAAGGAGTACTGGTTGCCATGGGAACATGGGGGGATAATGGTCACCATTGGGTACATGAGGACAGTAACACATGTGGTTACCAGGTGAATGTGGGGGCAAATCTCACTACAAGTATATGGTACATGTACCTTATGAAATCAATGCTACAAAAATCATACCTCATACATGCACATGTGTTGGGGCAGACTTTTGTGTATACAGCGAAAGTTTTACTTGGGATATACTCTATGTCCATCCTTGCATTAAAGTTCCAAGCACAATGTGTAAATCAACAGTGTAATTCTTTTTTGTTGCCTTTGATATTTTTTGCTTGCTACATGGTGAGAGCTGGTGTGTGTGAATTTGTGTGTATTTTTAACTTGATTGCATAATTACAGTGATCATGTGTCTATTGCGGTAAACTGATTTACTAACTACTTTAATTAACATACATGTACATGTTGTACATGTATGTGCTCACTCACCAGAGAAAGATGTTCCTTCATTTGTTCCTCCATCTGTTCCTTCATCTGTTCCTTCATCCGTTCCTTCATCTGTTCCTCCATCTGTTCCTTCATCTGTTCCTTTATCTGTTCCTCCATCTGTTCCTTCATCTGTTCCTCCATCTGTTCCTTCATCTGTTCCTTCATCTGTTCCTTCATCTGTTCCTCCATCTGTTCCTTCATCTGTTCCTTCATCTGTTCCTCCATCTGTTCCTTCATCTGTTCCTTCATCTGTTCCTTCATCTGTTCCTTCATCTGTTCCTTCATCTGTTCCTTTATCTGTTCCTTCATTTGTTCCTCCATCTGTTCCTTCATCCGTTCCTTCATCTGTTCCTCCATCTGTTCCTTCATCTGTTCCTTTATCTGTTCCTCCATCTGTTCCTTCATCTGTTCCTCCATCTGTTCCTTCATCTGTTCCTTCGTCTGTTCCTTCGTCTGTTCCTCCATCTGTTCCTTCATCTGTTCCTTCATCTGTTCCTCCATCTGTTCCTTCATCTGTTCCTTCATCTGTTCCTTCATCTGTTCCTTCATCTGTTCCTTCATCTGTTCCTTTATCTGTTCCCTCTGGTGATTGAGGGTCTAATAAAAATCATTAGTGTTTTAAAATATAACATTTTTACATATGCTTCTCCTAAAACTGACACATCATACACTATATATAGACCTACCAGCCTGTTGCTTTGCTTATACATTTTGATGGCATTAAATCCCTGTAACTGTTATTGAAATCGAATGCTTGATGTTGCATATTGACACAAATGTACACATGCTATTCACTAAACAGTCCCTTTACTTTCAATATCTAATACCGTATAGCGGGTAATTTTTGTGGGTGTTAAATTTTTGTGGTTGTCTTTGTTGTAACCACGAAAATTTAACCCACGAACATTTGCAATTACATGTAGTTCCGTTCTTGTCACGTACATACATGTAAACATGTGTACACTATACGTACATGTATCATTAAGACTCCAGCTGTTTTTTTGTGAAAGACTGAAATCTAAAATGCAGTATGGCCTTATTTCGCTACTTCGAGAGACAAAATACAGAATTGCCTGATCCTCCTCGCCCATTTGCACAGTTCTATACCATCGTCCGCTATTTTTGTACTGCTGCCACTCGTAAGTTTACTCAGTTATAGGGTCGGGTCCTTCAGCGGGACTAGATGTGCACACTAGCAAAATGAAGAGAGGCCAATATGGGAAATATAGAAGGCTATGATTGGAAGGAGAGCTGCTGAGCATGTTGTGGTAGCTGCAGTCAGGTATTATATCTCGAGAGGTTTTCCAAACTTGAAGGAGAACACTGTGAGGGACTGTAGGAATGCATACAGGCTGGAGTTGATGAAGAGAGCAAGGGACAGGAAAGATAAAGTAAGTGAAGGTGGCATTTCCATCAGTGATCTTCCACAAAAGAAAAGGAGGCGTCCTCTACTTCTTGGTGAAGAGTTTCACAAACAGGTACAGGCTTACTTGACTAGTTGTGAATATAGCCATTACTATGGCATGTGCTGAAGGTATAGTGCGGAGTGCAGACAGCAACATGCTTGCTGTTAATGGAGGCCATATTCTAATTTAAAAGGAAATGAATGAGATTTGGGCCAGTACCAAAGCTGAAGTCACTGCTGAGGATTTTCAGGAAAGAAAAGAGCAATTTCTATTGGATATCAAGTTTATCTATTGTCACTAAAATAGAGGATATACCATTGGACTTGATCATAACTGGGACCAAACAGGAGTTTCCTCATGGACAATGGCTAAGGAGGGGTCCAAGAGAGTGAAAATCTTTGGAATCAATGATAAAAGGCAAATTACAGCGGTTTTTAGTTGGTCCATGCTTGGTATTTTTTTACCAGTACAGCCAATAAACCAGACAAGTGTCATCCGATTTTTCAATTTCAACCAGAGTGGCACATAACTCATTCTCCTAACCACTGGATGAACGAGAATACCATGAAAAATTACTTCCTAAAAATACTTGTTCCACATATTACTGAAAAAAGAAAACAACTGGAACTATGCAGTGACCATCGTGCTTTAGTGATATATGACATGTTCAAAGGACAATGTACGCCAGCAATAATAGACCTTTTACAACAAAACTGTAATTTTGACATAGTGTTTGTTCCAGCACATTGCACAGACCGGCTACAACCACTTGATGTTAGTGTAAACAAAGCAGCAAAGAATTTTATGCATAACCAGTTCCAAAGATGGTATGCATACAGATTCAACAGCAAGTACAGGATAATTTAAAGAATCCTGTCGATTGGAGACTAAGCATTGTAAAGCCTCTATCAGCTAAGTGGTTTGTCCAGCTCAGTGACTTTTTGAAACTACAGTACACCCAGACATTATCAAGAATGGTTTTAAGATAATAGCGTTACTTAGGCCGGTACATTTATCCTGTGTATAATATGGCTTCGTTTTTGCCAATGCTTTTAACCTTTATCACCCTTTGGTCCTCAATGGAAGTAGTCTGGGGACTAGTGTAATATTTTAATGGTACAGCTAAACAAAATTGCAGATTAAAAAATAAATCTATCATCATCGCGCAACTTGACGTTTTTGCTACAAGTGTCCAGAACTAAATACAATACCAAATCCACCAGAAAAATATAGGAAACAAGTAATATAAACTTTCTCTATACAATCGAGAAGGTTGGTGGTATATAGGAATCAAAGGTTATGGTGGTGTAAAAAGCAAGGGAACAAGGCTTCTGATTGAAAAGGAAAAATGAAATAGACCTATATTAGCACGCACATTTAAATACGACAACAAGCTGGTAATATAGGTCTATTTCATTTTTCATTATCAATCAGAAGCCTTGTTCCCTTGCTTTTTACACCACCATCACCTTTGATTCCTATATACCACCAAACTTCTCGTATAGAGAGTGTTTTTATTACTTGTTGCCAATATATTCAGGTGTTAGTCAACCAAGTTTAGTCATCACGGGTTAGAAACTATACATGCAGTAAACACCCACTGTCCCTTCCCTGCAGCACCAGACACACATGTGTAGCTCATTGGACAGCCAATGAGGACATCGATTTTAAATTCAAGTTTGATGTGATTTTGCATTCGTCAAAATGCCTTCATGTTGGCGAGAATTGCAAATGGCGAATGTAAGTTGATCAAACACAAGATATAATGTGTGAGGTGTGATGGCTTTATGAAAGCTTATGACCAAAAAAGAGGTTTGTGACAAGAACTGCTATGTATAAAAATGAACCTGTAAGCAAGATGGTTTACTTAAAGGCCTTCAGATAATCCAGAGATAGTTTGTGTTGATTCATGAACATACCACTACACAATCAAGACCCAGACATCTTTGTATTTGATTTCTTTATGTAAAGAAAACAGGAAACAAGGTCTAAAAATGTAGTTAAATACTATTATTGCAGAATTGTATAACAAGGAATTTAGAAAATAGTGCAATTATTATAGTTACTGTACGTGTATTACAGACCTACATTTTGCTAATTTAAGACTATTAACGTTATTTGCTAGACGTAAATATGTAGGTCTGAAGAAATTATAAATATTCCATTTTTACTCATTGGATGCATACAATTCCTACATTACATTAATTTTTTAGACCATTTATTTCTACCATACCAACAATGTAAAATCACCTCAAATTGCTTTGATACTTTTATATCCCTTATAGCTGCCTGATGAATGATGACCCTAGCTCCCTCCAGTTCATGTTCCAATGCTTTAGCTCTATCATTGTCAGCCTGGGCATAAAGGTAGGGAGGAGGGAGGTGGGAGAAGGAAATGTTTGATGGTTTCTACACATAGCCACAGTAAGAGCCATCTTTATGCTAGCTGGATCTAGCCCCACCCATCAGACTGGTAGAACGTTTGATGTACATGTACAATACCCATATAAAATTAAAGTGTTAACATATTGGTTGTATTTGGATACATGACATGACCAGTGTACATGTAATTCTTGCTATTCATTTCTACCCTAGCAATACATGTGTATGTACATTCACCTTATAATGCTTCAATACTTCTTTCTCCCTTATGGCTTCCTGATGAATAATGGCCCTAGCTCCCTCCAGTTCATGTTCCAATGCTTTAGTTCTATCCTTCTCAGCCTGGTCATAAAATGAGTATATAAAATGGGGCTCAGCTACATGTATGTACATGTATATGAAACTGTCAGTATTATTTAACATATGTGCTAACTCATTTCTTTATATCCTAGAATGATGTACAGTACCTGCAATTGTTTCACTAGTCCCTTCTCCCTAGTGGCTGCCTGAGGGTATGGGAATGAACTGACATGGGGCATGGGGAGGAGGGGAAATGGCATGGGGAAGAGATACCTTAGCTTCCATGGCCTCCTCCCCCTTCCTTCTCACATCCTGCTGTTCTGTCGGAAGAAACATCACCAAGGCTTCCGTCAGTGTGAGCTAACAGATGAGGACATCATTAGGAGATGACCAAACTAGACCACCAACTGACCTTATATTGATCCATCAGCCTCTTGTCCATGTTCAGCTCCTTACAAAGGGAAAACAGAAAGATAATGAATGAAATCTTACCTACTGGGATGGGGGCTTGCGTGGGGGAGATGCACCTCCCCCCTCCACTACAAAGTATATTATTAACATTAAATGTTGTCCCACTACTGTTTCAAATGAAAGCAAAAATTGATGTAGTGCAACAACAGTGGCGGCTCCGGAGGGGGGGGGGGGGGGGGGGGGGGGGGGCACTCAGGGCACGGGCCCCCGCCCCCTCCATATATAAATTCATAACTTTTCGGGCCGCATTTTATAATAATAGCTGCACACTTGCGCTGCCTATTGATACCCGTACACATGAACTCTACTACTGTACTATATCCCGGGCCCCCCGATACGCGATCATACCCCCCCTCCCACTTTTCGTATCAGGCCAGAAGCCGACAGCAACCTCCTCCCCCCCACTTTTCGTATGGGGCCAGAAACCGACAGCACCCCCCCTCCCTCCCCTCCCCGCTTTTCGTATCTGGCCAGAAGTCAACAGCACCCAACCCCCAGCCACACCCACCATCCGTGCCCCCCCTTCCCCCCCCCCAAAAACCTGGATCCACCGCTGAACAACCCCATGAACATGTAGTCCCATTATGCCCCTCCCCCTGCAAAAGGAGCTCGTGTTTAAACACACACATCTCCATAACCATGAATGCCTCTGAAAACTCCTTCAACTTTTTAATAAAATGGTACCCGCACATGGTTATGATATGAAAAGGAGATTTTGATTGCAACATATAAACATGAACCAGTTCTCTTTCATTGGGGGTGGAGCTTAAAAGGGTGCCAACTGCACGCATGCAGCCCACATAAACACATCTCCCCACAGTGTGGTGGATGAATACACATCTGCAGTACCATACATACTAGGATATCTCTAAAAGAATATTTCATATCTGGATGTTCCTTTCCAAGCTCATCCATTAGAGTTACTGGGTTCAAATGATCTGTAAAGTCATTACATGTCATATCTCTATCACTGAGAGTGATGGACTCACCATTGATTGGGTACAATAGTACCCTGCTCTGGTCCAGATTGTAGCTGACATCTGTTTGTACATCCCTCAACAGCTGCATAAACTATATTATTGGTACACCATTTACCATAACAAGTGATCATTATATGCAGCAGAAATTACCTATGGAATTATTCTTTAGCTAGTTTAAGTCAAATGACCTCATGTGTGCAATCCTATGCTTACATCAACATTGCATACTGAGGTATGGCCTTCATATGGGTCACCAGTGTACATATGAGTGGATGTGTTGACTACCTTAATATGATATGCCTCACATGCCATTATTAGTCATGGAGATATAACAGCCTTTGCCGAGGTAAACATTTATTGGAAAGGATGTCCTTTTGCAACAAAACTGAAGACAACAAGGAAAAGGCTGGGCACTTGGTGTGTAGACTGAGAGACCTGGTGCATATCTGTATTGAATGGATCCACATCTTTCTGCTGTTACATGATGGCACCCAAAAGACACTGGAGTTTTTTTTAATTCTCTTCAGACAGAAATGGAGCAACAAAAAGGAAGAAGCATTAGTGGCCATCTGTGGATTGTGAATGTAGCTACACAATCAGCCTGAGCACTGATGTAAATCTGCACTACCTTGATCTGCCAGGCTTGTGGCATTAAACAACAATTACCACACTTCTAATAAAACACCTGCCATCACAGCTGAAACCTGTTCCTCTACTCACTACCACTTTATACTACGGGTAATCAAATACTTCTTCATGAAGACATCACAGAGAAGCTCATAAAGGTTTCCAGCAGGAACAGCACTCCTCCCATTCTGTGCACTCATGATCAAAGCAGAGGGATTTTGAGTTTAAACAATTAAACATGTGCTTAACAACTGTTTGCCACATTCTCTGGCCTAATAGTACCCACATTTCCAAAACCTCACTTCCCACAAAGGTGTAGAGTGGTATGTGTGTACCACACTTATAGGCATGTTTCCAAAATAAAACAGCCAGGTCCATCATTACAAAGTCACCTGATGATATGATGTAACCCCCTCCAGTTTCTGGTTTGGACTGCTCAACTCATTCCTCAGTCCATCACTAGACTCCTATAAGGGTGTGAGAGATATGGTTCCCTTTGGGTGATGTGTATGATGACATACATGTAACATCCAATCCAGCTAATCCTTGTAAACACATGCAAACATATATTGTATACTTTAATAACACACCACAAACACACACATACATGTACACACAAACACAACTGCATTCAGGACAACAGGTCTATCTATTCAGACAGCAAGCACACACAAGTCTGTTGTATGGCAGCTGTATTGGCAGGCACCTGACCATTACAGGTTTACAACTGACCACCAAGGAATGACTTTTGGTAAATGTGAGTTGCAGAGGTCGTACATGTAGTCATACTGTGCACTAACTAAAAGGAAGTGAACAAACTCTCCAAACTGAATTGAATACCATACGCCTACAGGTGTATTGTGTTGTTCTATATCAGTGAACACAGATTACTCCCGCATGTCGACATGTAGCACATGACGAGGGCTTATATTGACCACTGCATACTGTATGGGGTGGGGTACATCAGTATTTCATCACTGCTATGATGTATGAATGTGTTGGCTACTGAATATGTGATGTGCCTAACATAGGACATGGTTGGTCCAGAATTAAAATTAACTTACATTGATTGGTTTAGAAGAAGCCATTTGCTTAATAGCACGCATTAAAAGTTCAGAGGTCAGTGAGCCTTCTTTCAACATCTTGACCATTTGTATCAACCGAGACATGAGATCAGGTGATGGTCCACCAGACTTTTCTTCTGCTACAGTACTCTCTTTCTTCTCTCCTTCTGTTTCCTTCTCATCATGTACGTCCATCATGTCGTCTATATCAGACGATTCATCATCTATGTGACTCATTCTACAGTAAGAAATGACAGTAATACATTAAATCTCTACTCCTATTCACATGTACATACATACAATACATGTGCATGCAGACATATTCAAATGACGCTCTTAGCTTAGGTATTGCTGTGTACTCTCATATATATGGCATCCATAATAGCTAATTGGCTCATGTTATTGCCATTATGATGAAATCATACAGTGATGGGTGTTTGTTTGGACTCTGGGGATGATTCGACCTTCTTCCTGTTTCCCTATTTAAGAAGTTACCCTCAATGCCAAACAAAACACAGAAATGTTGGTAAGGTGAAGGTAACTTTAAGTTGCCAGTTGACTGACAGAGACAACAAGATTTCTTGATTGCATGTATCACAGGAGCAACTACATGGAAACCGACAACACAACACATCACAACACATCAACACAAAGGACACACACACGGCATACAACTTCAATACAACACTAAATCTCTGGCTACACACAAATGCTATGTCAGCAGTCTTGTGGACCTAAACAATGACTCTAGTGGTATGAGTACAAAGGTATAGATTTAGTCATGGGGTGGTAGGTAGTTGGGAATTAAACAAACACAAACCATGGCCTAGTCCACCATGAATATCATGATTCACTCACTCCTACAGAAGCACCCCTAGCCTCCTAAACATTAGATATGATCTATTTTGGATCGTCGTTTAACTTCTGTGACGACCCACTTGTCGGGGACCAGGTCAGAATTGGTGGTAGGCAAGCCAGTCTAAAACTGCTACATGTACAGTACATGTACTTCCAACTTAGCTAAACCTATTACTAAGCAGCCTGGAGTGTCTCTGTTTGAACCCTGTGAAGAAGTGATCACTGTTCTTGAGAGGTCAGTGAAATTTCTACATGAACATGGGTCTTGTGAGCTTGAGCCTTTCTAGCAAGGATGTTGAGAGGTTATGGACCTGACAGCAGAGAGGAGCAGTTACACTGCACCCTCCCACCTCTAGTGGGATGTCGTAAAACCACAACAACAAAACCACCAAAACATTGTTCATACATAAGGTGGGTGGAACCATCAAGAATGTTACCCATTAAGGAGCAGACCGTAAACACTCACTATTGTCAGTACACCTTATGCTGGTTTTATGTGTTGCAATAAGTTGTTAAGCAAAGAAAGCATTACCACCAATATTAGCACATGTGAGAATATAAAAACACACTTGTTGGGGTCAGGTCAGAATTGATGGTAGGCAGGTCAGTCTAAAACTGCTACATGTACTGCAACATAGCATAGCCTGTTACCAGCAGCCTGTTTGAACTCTATGAAGAAGTGACCACCGTTCTTCTGGGGTGTCTTAAAACCACAACAACAAAACCACCTAAGTATGGTTCATGCATACTGGAACCATCAAGAATGTAGCCCATTCTCACTATTGTCAGTACACCTTATGCTGGACTTATGTGTTGCAATAAGTTGTTAAGCAAAGAAAGCATGACCATCAATATTTGCGCATGTGGGAACATAAAAACAAAACAGACTCAATTAGGATAAAGGCATTTGCACATATAGAACTTAATACCTACAAGTACAAAAGGAATTTTACTGGCTTGCACTATCATTGTGCACACATGTACTAAGTGGTTCAAGAACCGAATTGAGCTGTTCCCGGCCCATTGTGTCTGCTGCAAATGGTGAGTTTTGTGCACTTATAGGACGATCGAATGTTGTGATGAACTCGGACAGCAAAAATAGGTAACCAGCTTTTTTTATATTCATACCGAGTTAAGGACATTATGAATAAGCAAGGGTATGTGTGAACACAATAATAGCTAAACACACACATTATATAGGACTAATCAACAACATGATGAACTGATCAATAAACACATTAGAACAAAAGGTACAAGTACACAAGGCGTCCTGAAATTAAATAAAATTTGGTAAATTTTAGTTTTGTGGTATATTGAAAGCACTAAGACAAGATGTGTTCCCATCTGCTATTCTGTTATTGAGAGGTGAACTAACACCATTTCCTCATACAACCACAACATGCAAGTGCCAGCAATCTTTTACTTTAGGGTCCCCATTGAAATTCATACTAGTAATGTGTGGGTTACGATGTATACTTACCCTAAACCTAGGCTAGGACGCTAATACGAGAACTATCAGAGGGGTAGGCGTTCATTCGGCTGAATATGAAACGCTAAGTTCACGGCCGCCATCTTAATCACATACAGTACTTAGCGTTTCATACTCAGCCGAATGAACGCCTACCCCTCTGATAGTTCTCGTATTAGCGTCCTAGCCTATACAGGTTTAGTGTAAACAGGGGTACCGTAAGTATACATCGTCACCCCCAGAGTAGACACACACACACACACATTACTAGTATGAATTTCAATGGGGACCCTAAAGTAAAAGATTGCCTGAAATCAGCCAGTGGCCCTATTTCACTATAGGGTATGGGGGGGGGGGGGGGGGGGGGGGGGGGGGGGGGAGCATTTCCCTGTAGGTCGGGCCGTCGCTATAGGAAAATGCGGTCGATCAGCCCCACCTGGAGACCGGGGGAAGAAGGGGGGACCTACTGTACATCAATACCACCCTGGCGCGCGGCGTGATGTGCTCGTGTGACTAGTGTAAACATTGTCAATGCGTTCCGCCGCCTTTCTACACGTTTGACTGACAAGCCGCGTTGTATGTGTCCCTATCTATAAAATTTTAAAAAGGCCTAACATCTTCTTCTGCCCTCGTGATTAATCTGATCTAGCTGCTCGATGTGCTGAATCCTTAATATCGTACCGATACTAACAACAAATTGGTAACATACCGCTGTTCTTAGATAGTACGACTAGCCTGCAACCAACGGTAGATCCTCCGGATATTCTTATTAGCAAATAAAAAATAAATTACAAATCCGGAAGTTCCTCTTTATTACCAGTAACCCACAGGCCGACCCCGTGACCCTTCTAAAGTCATTAATCGCCCGGCCGGCGTGGCGGCTGAGCATCTTATCAAAACAGGATATGTTGGTGATATTTTTAGCATAATTTACATTTTAATGACCCCTTACGTGAGACTCAAAAATATGGCATGTCTTTGAAACGAGCATATCTCCAAAACTCTTCACGCCACCATCAACAAGGTATGTGGTGGCGTGATGGGTTTTGGAGATACGCTCGTTTCAAAGACATGCCTTTTTTTTAGGGTCTCACGTATGGGGTCGTTAAAGCTGGTATTCTATACGGTACATATGGGATCACTCTGGCACGTACAAGTGTGTGTGTGTATGTGTGTGTGGGGGAGTGTAGTACACATAGCATGCACTTTGAGTGTGGTCATCACAAGAGGTCTGTACACAATGACCACAGAGAGCGAGGTCCTCATCCTTGGCCCTTCCCTCTACCTCTCAGGAAGGACATCCACCCCCGCAGGTGGGACAGATTGATGTAGACCAACTGTTAGTGTGTAAAATGGCACAGAACCCCCAGAGCCAAGTAGGATGTCCACCTGTTCTGTCACTCGCCACTTCACCTGCATGTGCAAGTGCTTTGAATGAGATCGTGAAACTTCTACTGGTCAGTGGAGTTTACCCAACTGTCGAGAATGTGTCGTATTTACATATGAATGATTTACACAAGTAAATAAAAACATTCTCTAACGAGAGAGTTGTTGGTATATAGGATTGACCAATGGTGGTGCAAAAAGCACGAAAACAAGAGTGACAGAAATTTTACTGGAAAATTGAAATAGGCCTATGTTTAGCCCATTACTCAGGCAATGCGCTGTTATTTTGTGAGTGTGCTAAATATAGGCATATTTCTATTTTCCAGTAAAATTTCTGTCACTCTTGTTTTCGTGCTTTTTGCACCACCATTGGTCAATCCTATATACAACAACTCTCACTGTGCAAATGATTTGTTATACGATAAATATACGCACCTGCGTATAGAACCATATACACGGGTGCGTATATTGAAATATAACCGATCACGTGACATTCATGGTCGCTTAGCACTTTGTGGCTACTTGTCAGTCACCGTATACTAAGCGCTTCATATTCCGTGTATTTGTCCTACTCCCACCCTAGTCTCGTACCCAGAACCAGATTCCCAACAGCTGCGGATGGATTACATCACCACTACGTGGAAAGTGGCGGTGATGTAATCCATCCGCAGCTGTAGGGAATCTGGGTCTGGGTACGAGACTACTCCACCCCTCGTTCCTGATCCAATTTAGAATCCAATTGAAATTTTAATAATTTGCACTAGTACAACAGAACAACAAACTAACAGTCCGAGGTTGCATCCAGCATAACTTCGTTCCAAGTCGCCTGTACAGAACAACAACTGTGAATTATTATCGTCAAAATTATTTAAGTCACCGCATATGTATCCTTGCATGCGAACTGTCGTGTTGATACAACAGAGACATTGAAATGAAAACGCAACGCTTACCTTTCTAGTCACGTTTGATCAAGCAAATTGTGAACAGTTGGGAAAGGTAAAGAGTTTAAACGCTTACCGGACCTGTCAGCAACAAATCACGATGAAACTGTCTGATAATACCCGACTTGTCAAACTGTTCGGATTCTTCCAACACGTAGCCAGTTACACGAACCACTTTAGACAAATGGCGAGTATAGCAGCACTTCGCAAAAGAAGAAATGACCGTATCTAGAATAGCCTCGTCCCCAGGCCGTCAATATTAAAAGTTAGGAAAAAAGACGGCCTGGTACCTATTGCCACTATGTTAGTGCGCATGCGCTGGCCATTACACGAAATCGTATACTTAGCTTGTAAACCATTCCGTAAATCGTTCAGCGCGAAGCAATGGCAAACCATCTTCGGAAGCCACTGGGACATCAGCAGCCTTGCTGAGCCTGTTTGCAAGATCTGATGCCAAAGATTCCCTTGAAAAAAGTGCGACATAATGTGTACGAGACAAAACACTGTCACAAATCCTACAAGGCTTTGACATCGTATACGTATACGCGTAGCGTGTATGAATTTCGTCACGTGTGCGATGTTTTTAATAAACAAAACCTTACGAGGCAAAACTGATATGAGTTAGTTTACGGAACGGTTTACAAGGTAAGTATACGATTACGTGTTTCTCAGGTAATGGCCAGCGCATGCGCACTAACATAGTGGCAATAGGTACCAGGCCGTCTTTTTTCCTAACTTTTAATATTGACGGCCTGGGGACGAGGCTATATCCAAAAATGCCCCATACATTGGAGGACATTCATTTAAAAATTCCAAATTGAATTCTATAACATTTTAACATATAGCGGAATTTTTTTACTTTCCACTATAAAAATTTGAGTTTCAGATTGTTATGGATTATGAAGTTAAAAATCAAGATATGTTCTGTAATTACTACATAGTTGACGTGGGGGGAGGGGTCGATTATTAAACGAATTAACAATGTTTATGAGCAATTATAATACTCGACTCACATGCACACACCAATAATATAAATAACCTGGTGTATTTGATGATCGGCTGACTTTCGATGTTTAGTGGAATATTGAAATACCAACCCTGGTAGGCAAGCGCGAAGTAAGACATCACTTTATTAACTCAAATGGACAACGACACTAATACCTGCACACTACAGCAGTGGCCGGCGTCAGCGAGGGGGGTGATTCAGGTCAGGCCAGGTACGATAATTGGGGGGGGGGGGAGTTGCTGTCCACTTCAGACCCAATACGAAAAGTGGGGGCCCTTTAATTGTTTGGCATAGGGCCTACTCTTTTTAAATACCTTATTACCGGTTACAATTTTGGCCGAGAAGGGTGAAGCACCCGGATCGAGCACCCTCTCTGGGATACGTTAGCTTCGGTTATATATACTTGTAACCGTTAATTATTAACGATAACGTATTTGCTGTGTGCCAAACAAAGGGCCCCCACTTTTTGTATTGGACCTGAAGCGGACAGCAACCCCCCCCCCCCCTCCCCCCAAGGGCGTAGACAAGTTTTAAGGGTGGGGGGGGGGGGGGGGGCTAATTTTGGATGGGAGTTTAGACTTCAGGCACAATACGAAAGGCGGGTGGGGGGGGGGGGGGGGGGTTGCTTAGCAAAAGAGGGGTACCTTACATGAAAGGGCAACTCTATATAGCAGATGATATATCACACTGCCAATTCCATAGATGCAGGAACTAAAGGTTAACCCCACCAAATCCTCTGTGTAGAATTTATATCAGAAATGCCCTGCGTGCGAGTGTGTATGTGTGTGTGTGCATGTGTGTGTGTGCGTGTGTGTGCGTGCGAGTGTGTATGTGTGTGTTTGTGTGCATGTGTGTTGTATGTGTGTGTAACAACACAGTGTCAGTGGGGGTTAAATTTGCAAGCATACTGGATTTGGCTACAACAGCTAGGAACCTCATGGTATCAAAATCTTGTATGATACCCAACAGGTCAAAATAAGTACCTGTATGTGTGTGTGCATGTGTGTGTGTGTGTGTGTGTGTGTGTGTGTGTGTGTGTGTGTGTGTGTGTGTGTGTGTGTGTGTGTGTGTGTGTGTGTGTGTGTGTGTGTGTGTGTGTGTGTGTGTGTGTGTGTGTACTGGATTTGGCATAAAACAGCTAACCAGGCACTGCTTATCTCAATCAATCTACCCACAGTTTACCAGGTCAACCTCCATGTCTGGGCATCAAAAGAGCTTGGGAGGGGGGAGGGGGGGTTACCTGTGAGTGTGTATGTGTGTGTGTGTGTGTGTGAAGAGGGGAGGAGGATGAACAGAGCATCACACATAAATGCCATCCATCCTATACAGCAATAGGTTTTAAAAGAGGCTGGCAGGCCCACGTTTAATTATTCATGCAGCATTCATCTAAAAAGAGAGGGTGTTTCAAATAGTTAACCATATACTAATATGAGGTAGAATTATATCTACATGTAGGCCTGCATGTAAATCGCTCTTCACTTCCACGGAAAGTGACGTACATGTATATGTATACGTATACATGGACTGTAAAATTAGCCCCAAATTTTTTTGTATCAGGGCATGCCTATAAAATGATGAATAGAAACCTATAAGATATGGATATGAATTAGACTGAATTTAGACACAATGACTTCAGGCCTATTTATCTCCCCCCCACCCTACCCCCAAACTATAATATTATCTATGTCCCTTCAAGTGCAACACTTTTTTTTACACACACACACGCACGTACGCACACATACATACACATACACACACAACACATACACCCACACCCACACACACACACACACACACACCTTATAGTGTTCTGGTTTTTAACGAACAATTAGTTTTTCACTATTGAATTCATAGCATTCACCTGCCAGTGGCTCCTGAATTGTTGAAGGAGTTAAATGTATTAATCACCTTATACTGATAAAAAGGTACTCTCCCATTTTCGTACTGAATGCATTTTCTCCCCATCTGATGCATTCAAATTTTATCTACACATACGGGACGGCTTTATATCCCATGAGTTCAGTTTGAAATCAAAATTTTATACACAAGCACATACATACATGTATTCAGACATACTGATGTAAATAGATCATCGATACATACACATATGGGACAGTTCACGCAAAAATTGCCTATCGCGTATATATATATATTATATAAAGTTATAAAAATGATTCACTTTGAAATCGCTACATCTCTCAAACCGTAAACGCTATTGACTTCCTATTTTCAACACTTCATACTACATCATTTCCCTCTGGTAAAATCGATTATGGGCTCTAGCATTAGCTTCGTGCCAGTGTTACAACGTCCGATACCCCTTGGGGTTCAAACCCGCCATATCTTTCGGCAGGAAAATTCAATTCTCTCCTAGTTTGATTTGTACGTAGAGGGATCCTGTACCTATTGATTTGTTCTGTTCGTTAATTTTTTCTTATCCATTACGGGGATACAACTGTGCAAAGGTAATTGCATATTTCCCGGTCGTTTCGCGCCATTTACGACTGGCACATCGAGGACATGAATATGCAATTACTTCCTGTTCAATAACTATGTCTCCGCCCATCTATACAATATACAACAAGTACGCGGCGTTTTCGCTTCTTGCAAACATCTGGTTCTGTTCCCCTTCTTGGCTTCTTCAACATAGTGAGCAGAAGCTAAAGATTTGTAATACGTGGATTCAGCTGCCATCAGCCTGCACAACACGGTACGTACTCTGTAGCGCATGCACGTAGAAATCGAGCCTGTTGGCTCGGTCAAACTGCGTCATATATGTGTGCACAACGCTGCAGAGCATGAAAGTGCACGGTGTCTAGGGCTAGCTTAATCTGAAACGCACCCTTCCTTTTTGACTTCTGCACACGCACAAATATATATATATACCGTAAAGTACCACGAATAAGCTCCCCCCCCTCCGCCCCCATCGAAAAAAAAATGGCTCGTGTTTAAACGAGCGTATCTTCGTAATGGTTAACGCTTCCGCGTACCTGTTTCCACATTTCAGGAAAGGAATGGTACTCCAACAGGATTTTAAAGAACGGCACGCAGCTGCGTTCATGATTACGAAGATACGCTCGTTTAAACGCGAGACAATTTTTTTCGGTGGGGGCGGAGGGGGGGGAGCTTATTCGTGGTACTTTACGGTATATCAAACATGCACCCCCTTGTAGCTACATGTATTTACCAACATGCAGTACTCTCATTGGCCTACTAAAACCTCTTTTATCTTCATTGGTGAACCAATTATATTTGGTTCTACAAAATAATATCCATACAAAATAAAATCCATAAGTCACACACACACACACACACACACACACATATGCACACACTCACATTCATATACAACCTCAGATCAGAGCAATTGGTGTCATTTAATTCTGTCAGAATGCTTCCTCGTGCTTAGTTTCCAATTGGCGGTGTGCTTGGCATAGTTGATTGTTTGCCCAAAAGGGGTCAGGCGACTGTGGGTGTGCTGTCCCCCTACCCTGAGTGTGACTGGAACCAAGGTTACCATTTGGTCAGCCCACACCGTGACACTGGTCAAGGTAAGGTGGTTAGGCCAGGGTAGATACCAAAAGGGTGCTACCTGCCATTGATGTATAAACAATAACACCTGTAGCAATACATTTATAAGTACAGCCATGGTAAGCAATGCAGCTGGCATTTAGCTGGAGTGATTGCAGCCCACCCCTACCATCCTTTATATATACATGTGTGACCTGCAACCATACCAAGTGTCAATATTTTGGGGACAGTGTGTTAGATGGGGTGTGACCGAAAGTGAGGGAATGAGTTAAACGGAGGCAAGGCTTTCCCAGACATTTAGGCTCAGGGTAGAATGAAAGTGAGGTTTTCCCAGAAGATACTCCAGGCTAGAATTTATATTTAGCTGGGAATTTAGTGTTGCAATGTGCACTTATACATACACATGCACACACATACACACACACACATGTACACACACACCATGGGCAGTCAGTCATTCACGCATCAACATCAATGCTTTGCTATTTTATTTCCTAATTGTCGACCCACATACAAACATTGTTTTTAGCTGTCATCTATTCATCACATGTTTCTCTTTTGTATTTATATTGGAGCCGTATCTTTGTCTAAATTGTCTTGTGTATCAATGTGCACGTTTATGCATGCACACACATACACACCACACACAAGCACTAGCATACACTTGCAACTGCAGTCACATGTTTATTGTTTGTGTAAATTTGTGTTTCCTTGCTCTGGCAATTACCAACAGGTCTTCTTGTTGCCTTTTGCACTTTTAAACATATGCATGCACATGCACACACACACATGCACACAAACCCACATGCACATGCACGCACATTCATGTACACACACAGGAGTCATGCTTCAATCACAAACGTGTGCATATGTACACATTAAAATGGCTTTGGCAGTCATTGATCACACACACACACATGCACACACACATACACAGAACTGGCCTCTGCTTTGTAAAATTTCCCTGTTGTCTCATGTTGCTATGAGCACACTTACTAGATGTGAGCCTGCACTACAAGAATGCACACTTATGCACACAGGCATGCATGCACAAACACACCCACTCACACAAACAAACAAACACACACACATACACAAGTGCAAACCACCTACTCTCCATTCTGCTTGGTACACTCACACTTTTACCTCCACTATTAGAAATAAAAAAAACATTCTCTATGAGAAAGTTGGTGGCATATAGGATTTGAAGGCAATGGTGGTGTTAAAAGGAAGGAAACAAGGGTCTAATAATAAGAAATAATAAGAAAAAATGGAATAGTCGTATATATTTAGCACACGAACAACATACTATATCCTATATACATGTATAGAAATGTGCTAAATATAGGACTATTCCATTTTTCTTATTATTAGACCCTTGTTTCCTTCCTTTTTATACACCACCATTGCTTCAAATCCTATTAATATTTGACGTACGTGTACCGAAAAAGTGGTAACCGTAAAAATTGTGACGGAAGTGACGAATTGAAGTTGTACGGGATATAGAAGCGAAGGCTAGTTTGTATTTGTTCGGTTGCAAGTGAGGACTCTGCTGTGCTTTTCAGATAAGATACTAAATTATCTAAGCCTTGGTGCAGTCAAAACCTAGAAAACTAGACTTGTTCAATATTTCTGGCGCTCTGAAATAATGGTTGATTTTCATATTCTGCAAAACTTTTGTATGTGTTGAGCGGCGGGGACAGAGTTTTAATAAACAGGTTCCAAAGGTTATAATCTACTGGCATTTCTTTTTTCATGGACTTCAGACGATGCCCAAGGTGTTATCAAATGGCTTTCGTGTTTGCACTGGATATACGCTCTTTGTAATAATATCGAGCACATTAAAGCTCTAATTAGAGTGTACCTTAATCTTCGAGCGGCGCAACTATTTAGTTGAGATTGTTTTATGGCTAATGCAACAGTACTAGGGATTAGAATTCTGTAATTTACAACCGATGCCCAAGGTACTTTTTAAACAAGGTTATCATTTCAAGCCTAGTCCCCAGGCCAATTATATTGACTTACTTTACGGTCGCAAAGTAAAAACATATGTAGACGTTGTAAACAAATCGTCAAATGTGTGCCATTTTGTACATTAGGATGAAGACTGCTGCTGATTTTATCAAGCATCTTGACGAATTCAGAAGTGATATGAGTGATGACAATACTCTACAGGCTGCAGTACTAAGAAAAGGATTGGTGATGTACCTATATACAAATGACACAAATAGAAGCATTTCAGGCACTGCCAAAAAAGTGGCTTCTCTACAAGCTGGAGCATTTGTGAACATGGATGTCTTACAGAGGTCAATACAACGTTTCACAGACACAATAAAAACAATCAAGAAGCATCTAGATCGGAATTGGGATGCCATGATTAAGCTCTTAGATGAGCAATTCATCCTTCCAACTCAAATCCTTTCAGCACCTCATACTTTTACCTCATTGTGTCCAGTAGTTGACAAGCCAAGTAGTTCCATCTCACGGAAGCTAAGACCCACTGTGAACAATGTCTATGCAGACAATTGAAAGTAAAAGAGATTTGGATTTCAAAGAAGGTGCTGAAGCAAAAGTTTCAAACTATTTTAAACAGAAAGCATGACAATCACAAGCAACAACAGGCTTTGAGTAGAAAATTACGAATTGAAAGCAACCTTCGCTCACAATTAATTAAGGGATCTTAAGAAAAATATGGCTCAGAAAGATGCTGCAAAAACATTTGAAACGTTACTTCCTGTAATGAAATGAAAATGGCCGCCCGCCCGCATCCACTTCGAACCAATTTTGCAATTCGAAGTCTTAGTGGCCTTAGTGAGCCTGCCTCAATACAGTGCAGAAAGTCGAGTCGCAGCTACAAAATTGGTACAATAGTATCAATTATTATTAGCTTGCACCGCTTTTTTGTTTAGTTGTTTCTATACGACGGCTATACGCGTACCACAACCTGTGCAGCTAGATAAGATTAATCATAAGGACAACGGTTAGCCTTCAAATGGGTAAAGGACACGTACAAGATTCTTGTTTAACGACCCGGGTACGGGTCAATTCCTATACTACCGTAGTTCCTGATGATGAAAAAAGGTACATGGTTACTGGTAAGGAGGAGAGATAGAGAGCGTCTGATGTTGCCAAGTTGGCAACATCAGACGCTCACGCTAGCAATAAGCCTAAAGCCTAATATGCAGATTTTTCAAAACCAAATCAATTAGTATGCACATTCAATGAGCACGGTAAAGAGCAAAACCATTAATATGAATCGTCTATAACATTAATTAGCATATTGTAGCAGCATATCATGTCTCCATTCTGTCCATCATTCCTCTCCTGTGTCATCAGGAGTCATGGGAGGTGAGG
This sequence comes from Eunapius fragilis, assembly GCA_963681505.1. Lineage (NCBI taxonomy): Eukaryota > Metazoa > Porifera > Demospongiae > Spongillida > Spongillidae > Eunapius > Eunapius fragilis. The sequence continues at coordinate 4,972,165 of OY811974.1, read as the reverse complement.
GCGACTGTTCAGGAGGTGAGGGTGACTGTTCAGGTGGTTGTGGACCCAAGCTTGAACCTCCATTTAGTTCACATGGAGCTTCCTGTTGAAGAGGAAGTGTACATTTAGAGTACATGTGTACATGCAGAGACCCCAGTGTTGAAATAAAAAGTAATTCATTGTTCAACTAAAGTACTTATGAAAGGTAAGCGTGAAGTGGAATAAAATCAGTGACAGTTTCAATATAGATATTGCTGTTCATAGAATAGATAAATTTGTGAATTTTAAATACTATGAAATTAAAGATTATCACAGCTCTATGCATATTTTCTATAAGATGAATCACACTGTTAAAAATATTTAGGTTCAGTATTACCAGTACTTCCATCCCTGGCAATATTATTGCTGGAAATGATACAGCATAAGTATTTCAAATAAGCATACATCCATACTGATAGCCTACAATTGAATCCATGAACTTTGTTAAATTGTATGCAACACCCCCCAACTGGTGCATCATGCTTGGCTGGAATGAAACACATTGCATGCACAATCAGTCTCCCTTTTATTTAGGATCATATTGGTAAATCTATCATAGAAATACAGATACCCATTTCATCATTTTATTTGAAAGCCTTCTTTTTTACAGAAAAATTTAGACTGTACAAATATAACAAGCTATATAAAACAGACGATTATAAATCTTTTTAGCAGACCTGGTCCCTCAAAGACACACGATCGCTGAGCGGAGTAAAGAAAAACTCTGTTTGCATTGTCATCATAAAAGTGAGGAAAAACAGGGTTCTTGTTTTTATTTCCCTGCAATTATGATGCTATTCTCTTGTAGACAGCTGTGAACCATTTGGTTCGTCCAGGCATCAATTTATATTGAGTCAAGGCAGGGAAGAGGGACCTAGAGCATATTCCAGGAAGGAGCATCAAAATTGATGCATGCAATTGAGATGTACACATAATACAAAATTCAGGCCACTGTAATTACATGATGGATAGACTAATTTCCAGTGTGTAAGAAAAAAGATGCAATGGACATTGCTGTCTCTTTGAATGTGAAATAATTTAAGCACTAAGTCCTTTTTCAACCCATATATTATGTGAAATAAAGTACATGTGCATAAATGTATATACAGTGTAGTCTAACCTTATTTTGATATGGCAGTGAGCCATTTTGGTTACTCTGATCATTGTTTCTTTGAAGGTGCAGCACAGGAACAAAACATGGATCTTCATCCAATCAGATTGATATTATGGGAACATTTTGAATGGAATAAATGACATGCAGTGTAACAGCAATGACTTACCTATGACATCAGATGATCGAACATATATGTTATTTTCAGGTGGATTATTATGAGATGTAATCATCCCAGAAGCTGCATGATGATAAGTACACATGTGATGGCATATATGCTACGTTAGCTATGACTTACCTTTCCTCCTCCTGATATATATGACCAGTATAGCTATCACCATGACAACTGCAGCTATCATCACTGTAACTGAGAGCGTTGTTACTAAAGCAATTATTCCTAAAAAAAACAAGACAAATTTAATTAAATACCAAAACACAAGAAAATAAATCTAACCATTAGTAGGTAATTTTTGAGTAGGTGCGCTAGGGTTATCCGAAATGTTAGATATATTTCTTGTTGTCTGTACTGTTGGGCTTGTAGGAGGGATCTGGGCTATTGCAATAGGAGAGAGAAAATATTACATCTCATTTCTGTACATCTGGGTGTCCTAAAATACATGTACACCTTACATTTCAATACAGTAAGAACATTAGGTGCATGCACAAGCATGTGATGGGGTGGATATACATTCCACATGTGTTCCACCCTCCTGAATAATGGAATATTAACTTAGTGTAAACTAACATGTCAGCTTCCTCTTTGGAGGTATGTAGATACAGGTGGTTGAGTTTCCATCTCCAGCCCCATTGACAGCAAACAATGTAAACTGAATTGTACCATTATAGTCCAAGATGGTTGTATTTTGCTCTCCATAGGATCCATTATGTATCACTAATAAAGGGTCACTAAGATCAAGTGATGAATTACAAGACACATTAGGCCTGCATCCAGGTGGATTACTGATGGTCTTTGTAATGTTGGTGACATTGTTACCAAGTACATAATGAGATATAGTGGGAGGGGTCGAAAGTTCAAGAGATGGTGGTGCAACCCAGGAGACCACTATGGTAGTGTTGGTTGAACTAACATTGAACTGCTGTGGTGGAGGAAGGATGCCTAGAGGGAGGGAGGAGGGATGGGGGGGGGGGGGGGGGGAATCAGTTACATGTATCAACACATACATGTAAAATTCATTATTTTCTCATTTTCAGAATCTCCGATCATTTGTACATACATGTAAGGTTTGTGCTTGTTATTAAGTGTAAACAACACATGGTAATGACATTAACAACTTTGGTTTGTGAGACATTCATAACTTCAAATATATTATTTATTAGTTCCTTTGAAAAGCTTTCCAACACGACTTGGTAACTGTGCCATAAGCAGATGCCCATGTGTATTATTTTGAGTGACAGCAAACCCCATTCAATTGAGTTTAATACACAGTCGTATTTAGTTTAGGCAATGATTGTCTTCTGCTGACAGAAAACTGGAAATCAGCTTAACTTTGCCCCTATTTGTGTTTACATCCCTTTCCTGCATAAATTTGGGCTTTCCATCCCGAAGAACCATTCTTCACACTTGTCAATTCCATACAGTGTCTCTCAAACTAGGTTGTTTACAGCCAGGTCCTACATTCATTCTCGTGGCTTTAAGCTGATCATCAGCCTTTTAAATGTGTGATGGATGGGGCATTGTCAAAGAAAAAAAGGCCATGTGCATGTGGATGTTTACATTTGAAAATCAGTATCGGAAGTCTCGCTAGAGACTTCCATATGGGGTTTGACCCGACTATAAATTTAATTAAAATCCCGCGACCCTACCGTAGCTTCGCTCTCGACGATCGGATCGTCTAACTTGTTGCGGCAATCGATCTAGAAGTCAAAACTGAGTAGTTTAGTTTTTGTTTCACGTCGTAGAACCGCATGGTTGTCGAGAACGAAAAATACTGCTGTCCTCGTTCCCCTTCTAGAAATAATGGGCGGGTTGTCTTCTGCTTCTGCTTCTGCTTCTTGGGAACTCATAACTCGGGACAGGAATACTTTTAAGCCAATGAAAATTGCACCAATAGCTTTAGAATTTGCTGGAGGACTCGCCATAGTCGATGTTAGGCTTTGATACACAAAAGCCTAAAAGCCTATACACGGTCTTATCAAGTCTAATTAAGCAAAAGTACCTAGAAAATTTTCACAATACGTCTGGATTGAATTAAATCAGTTTAATGAAAGGGGGGAAACCTTTCGATGTAACAGTGATTTGGGTGTTTAGAAAATTAAGGAAACAAGTAAATAAAAACATTCTCTATGAGAAAGTTGGTGGGAATAGGTTTTGCAGGCAAATAGTATACTGGTGTAAAAAGCAAGGAAACAAGTTTTATCAGCAGAGAAAATGTAATAGTCCTATATTTAGCACAGAAACAGCATATGCCTTAGTTGAAGTGTGCTAAATATGATTGTTCCTTTTGATAAAACTCGTTTCCTTGCTTTTTACACCAGTATACTACATGTATTTGCCTGCAAAACCTATATCCCACCAACTTTCTCAGAGAGAATGTTTTTATTTACTTATTGCATTTTTTACTTGCTTCATCAACTAATCACAATTGAAGTATTTACTTCAAACATAACAGAAGGATCAATTCCACATAGTCGTGGCATGTGCTCATGAGAACAGTTTCTGTAATTCTAAGGTTGCATTGCGTTGTATATTAGATAGAAAGATAGATATTAGATTTTTTTTTTCACCAAGCATGCACTGTAACGGCTACTAATAAAAGCAGATTGCCACGTTTGATCGGTAATAAAAGAACTCATGGGTAAGTTTGCAAAGTGATTGGTTCTGAAAAGAACCAGTACACTCAATACACAATGTTCAAAAGGTTTACATTCAAGAGCCAACATCCACGTTTAAAATCACAATACCATACACACCGTTAATGTGATGTCCCATTTACTATCGATAATAGATGTACAAAATAATAATAATTCCATCACTTTAAAATGAGGCCTTTTAGCTTTTAATCAATTATTTAAGTGTTACAAATGTGCTATAAATATATTAGAAATATATGGATACCCCTAAGATTTTGTATCAATTAAATTGTTAAGAATTATTGCAAACATGAAGGAACCTCATAAACACCTACAACTGGACCAATCTTAATGACTAGCAATAGTTAAAGCTCAATCAAATTGACTGCATGATAGTATTCAGTAAAAACAACTGTTGTTAACTACAGTGCGCGTGCTGTACATTCCTTCAGGGCACAATGTGTCACTGGTTTAAACCAAAGTCGTTTACTTGATTACCATGCTATTTACACATACATTGTAATAACAAATATTAAAAGCAGTAAAAATGATAGGAGATACTGAAAATGAAGTTTACATCTCTAGCAATTGTATGGTTCAAAAGTGCCAAATAACCATAAAACTTTAAAAATTTAGGTCTATACGTGTCGAGCACTGCATACGTTTCAATCAATACATGAGCAAAATATACTACAGTACATGTACCTTGCAGAGTGAACCTCACTGGATTACTTGACTGAAGCTGATATGATGCATCCAGCACTGTACAGATCACTGTAATGTTTCTGTTAGCTTCGGTGGTGGGAACAATGAGCTGAGAGGATACAGTAGGTCCATCTGGTGATACAACGTAGGGTGTAGGCTGTATTCCTTTATTGAGTACATATGGTGCACCAGATGAGTACCCATCCACTGTCCAGAACAATACTGTACCATTTCCAGAACAATTGAAGGTAAAGTTTGATGTATTGTTCTCAAATGTTGTATAGTCATTTGATGGTGAGATGACAACACTACCAGCACCTAGAGATGGAAATAAACAGAAAGAAGGCAGCAAATATTTATCAGTGTTGACTATTAATTTTTAATTTCAGCCTAAGCTCGTATGGGTCGCACAGTTACCATCTTCTATTATAAATTAGGCTGGCTTGTAGACAAGAAATTTGAAAAGTTACGAGTTCTATAGTTTGACCATTGACTTGTTCAGGTGTGGTCTATACATTTCCTTATTACTCTACAAATGTCCTATGTTCTGGGGAGCAGATCTACATGTATGTTATTAACATGGAATGTCCTTAACAACTTATACCCCATAATGAGCAAACGATTTTCACAAAATTATGGCAATTAATTGCAGGACACAGCATTAACTAAAGCTGCATGAATCATGACTTCAACTTTGCATCGATTTTGAATTTTACATATAAATGTATTTACAAATAATAGTTCTAAGTTTTTCAAGTGGTTTGAGTTGATCTTTGAAATTATAAGCATAACAATGTACATTCAATTACATGTAGGTAAAATCTGGAGCACAAGGCGTCCGTATGAAATACAACACAGCATACATGTACTTACTGATGATCAGCAAAAATAACACCAGAGGCACCATCACTTGGCATGGGTAAGGATATACAGGTTTCTGGAAAAAATATAATATTGAGCATTACAATGGTTAGGGGGTGCATAATCATAGCAAGAAAGGAGCTTGCACTGTCCTCTTTCTCTAAATAGTGCCACCTTTACAATACGATAATGCATGATAATGAAATTACTTAAAACCTTACATAATCCAACACACACTAGAGCAAGAAACATCATGTATGCCCAGCATTGAAAGTACTAAAAGGGTTTCTATGGATTCCAACTAAATGTATGTTCAGACATGAATAACAAACATCACTACACAAATATAATATTGTACTACTATGTTTTGTGTTCTGCATGCCCATAGAAGGCATAGGTATTTCCATTTATTATATAGTGTAGCTCGAAATTATGTGGTCGATAACGAGTGAACCTATTATAGGCTACAAGTACCCAGGCTATCAACATTGAGATAATTGATCAGCAAGTTCTAAACACATAGAGTTGGTAGCATTACAGGATTGGAAGACAGTAGCATCAACAAGGTTAAAGTGAAATGGAAAACTGAAATACAATTATACTTACTTTGTGTGCTCAATGCTCTTTGATTGCTTACTACCACATTTGTTTAAAACACTTTTGCCATCCAATCCTAGCCTGTATGTTTGTGATCTCTTCTTTTACAGAATGATTTTAATACTTCATTAGTTAATCATCCATTATCTGACAGTGAACAAAAGCATAATAAAATGGGCTACTTAACATGCTTTTTTACTGATAGTGCAGGTTTAAAACAACATGTCAACTTCTACCTCCATGGAAGTTGATGAAGTATGAAATTGGTTGTGTCAGTGTCAGGTAGAAATGGGAACCCCTTCACAATTATACATAGAATAAGTGACCCTTGTATTCAACAGAAGATTATTTAAAAGATTGTACTCAATTCATTCAATATAAAAACTACAACAACTGTAGACGTATATCATCACATCACATACCTGTATCACATGATTAATCATCACAATAATCCATATTATCATCCTCCTCCCATAACATATCATGTACCTTGTCTGCCCCCTTTTTTCTTTTGTCTCCATCTGGTTTCCTGTCTTTTCTAGATTTCTTTTCTCTGCCTGGTCCCTTGTCTCTGTCTAGTCCATTGTCTCTGCCTGGCCCCTTGTCTCTGTCTGGTCCCTTGTCTCTGTCTGGTCCCTTCTCTCTGTCTGGTCCCTTGTCTCTATCTGGTCCCATGTCTCTGTCTGGTCCCTTGTCTCTGTCTGGTCCCTTGTCTCTGTCTGGTGGCTCCTTGTCTCTGCCCAGTCCTTTGTCTGTGTCTGGTCCCTTGTCTCTAAGAGGTCCCTTTTCTCTGCCTAGTCTCTTGTCTCTGTCTGGTCCCTTGTCTCTGCCTGGTCCCTTGTCTCTGTCTGGTCCCTTGTCTCTATCTGGTCCCATGTCTCTGTCTGGTCCCTTGTCTCTGTCTGGTCCCTTGTCTCTGTCTGGTGGTTCCTTGTCTCTGCCCAGTCCTTTGTCTGTGTCTGGTCCCTTGTCTCTAAGAGGTCCCTTTTCTCTGCCTAGTCTCTTGTCTCTGCCTGGTCCCTTGTCTCTGCCTGGTCCCTTGTCTCTGTCTGGTCCCTTGTCTCTGTCTGGTCCCTTGTCTCTGTCTGGTCCCTTGTCTCTGCCTGGTCCCTTGTCTCTGTCTAGTCCCTTGTCTCTGCCTGGTCCCTTGTCTCTGTCTGGTCCCTTGTCTCTGTCTGGTCCCTTGTCTCTGTCTGGTCCCTTGTCTCTGTTTGGTCCCATGTCTCTGTCTGTTCCCTTGTCTCTGTCTGGTCCCTTGTCTCTGTCTGGTGGTTCCTTGTCTCTGCCCGGTCCTTTGTCTGTATCTGGTCCCTTGTCTCTAAGAGGTCCCGTTTCTCTGCCTAGTCTCTTGTCTCTGTCTGGTCCCTTGTCTCTGTCTGGTCCCTTGTCTCTGCCTGGTCCCTTGTCTCTGTCTGGTCCCTTGTCTCTGTCTGGTCCCTTGTCTCTGTCTGGTCCCTTGTCTCTGCCTGGTCCCTTGTCTCTGTCTGTTCCCTTGTCTCTGTCTGGTCCCTTTTCTCTGTCTGGTCCCATGTCTCTGCCTGGTCCCATGTCTCTGCCTGGTCCCATGTCTCTGTCTGGTTTCATGTCTCTGCCTGGTCCCTTGTCTCTAACTGGTCCCTTGTCACTGTCTGGTCCCTTGTCTCTGTCTGGTCCTTTGTCTCTGTCTGGTCCCTTGTCTCTGCCTGGTCCCTTGTCTCTGTCTGGTCCCTTGTCTCTGTCTAGTCCCTTCTCTCTAAATGGTCCCTTGTCTCTGCCTGGTCCCTTGTCTCTGTCTGGTCCCTTGTCTCTACATGGTCCCTTGTCTCTGCCTGCTGGCTTGTCTCTGCCTGGTCCCTTGTCTCTGTCTGATTCCTTGCCTCTGCCTGGTCCTTTCTTTGTGTTTGGTCTCCTCTTTATACTCCATTCACTCTGCACAGATGAGCATAGTTGATTCTAAAATATATAAAAGACGCCATATCCTACAGCTTAAGAAAAAGTGTACGGTATAATAAAATTAATTATTGTACTCATTGAATGAATTGTACGTGTGTAAATCACTAGGGTGATCGTAGAGCCGGGTCAAATCTTCGAGTTAGTAACAGCTCAAAGATTTTGTGCAACCATTGGAATACCCTGTACATGTTAACAACCAAAGTTATGCTGCATACAATTGCAATGATGTAACTGGCAGTGCAATGGTTTAAATAACAGTTTATACATGTACATCACACAATAATTGTTTCTGGAGACAGCTGTAGTGTATGGCTTAACCCGCGACCTAAACGCGCAGCGTCTAGCCAAGGGTCAGTTAGGACTGCCAAACACTATAGCACAGCAGAGCGTACAATGGGTACAATACACTACCTTAAATACTATAACACAATAACAGGTTTAGCCAGTCTAACAGGTTTAGCCAGTCTCTTGGACATGCGCAGGTGGAATAGTCCAAAGGTCACAAACACTACACTCCTCCCCCTTTAGTTCCAACTTCAGAGACGATCAGGTGGACGATGTACACGAGTAGAACGTCTGAGTACAACTGGTTCAGGAGCTTCTGTTGGTTTCACAGTGGGTTCTGCTGGGGCATCAGGAACTGGTTCTGGTAGGGCCTGTGGGTCAGGTTCTGCTGGAACAACCTCTGAAGTGTCAAGTGTCCCCCTTGGGAACACTTCATCATCAGATGTAACAGGTACCACTTCTTCACAACCACGAGCATGTACATGATCAATATGACGTCGCACTTGCTGACCATCACTAAGAATAATGACCATGGACACTGGACCTGTCACCGCAACCACCATCCCTGATATCCATTTAGGACCATTGCCACTGAAGTTGCGAGCATACACCAGGTCACCAGTTCTGAACGTACGAGTCTTAGCATGCTCATCATGCCTCTTCTTCTGGCGTTCTTGCTCCTTCCAGACTCTGACTCCCACCTCTGGGAACAGAAAATCAAGGTGTGATCTTGGCTTACGACCAAACAACAGTTCTGCCGGAGAATGACCTGTAGTAGAGTGAGGAGTTAATCTCTATTGGAAAAGGAATCGAGATAGGTGAGTATCCAAATCCCCCCCTGTAACCATCTTCTTCATGGCTTCCTTGAACGTTTGCACTGCCCGTTCGGCTAGACCATTACTAGCTGGATGGTAGGGAGCACACCTGATATGTCTAAACCCATTCCTTTTAACGAAGGTAGCAAAATCCATACTTGTAAAGGCAGAACCATTATCAGTGACCAACACTTCAGGTAGCCCATGAGTAGAAAATATGTGCCTGAGAGCTTTGATAGCCTGCTGGGAGGATGGTGTTGATACTGGTACTACCTCAAGCCATTTAGAGTGTGCATCAACCAGGATTAAGAAAGTCCTACCCATGAACGGACCGGCGAAGTCTACATGAAGGCGTGACCAAGGCTTGGATGGCCACTCCCAAGGGTGCAGTGGTGCTTCTGGAGGTGACTTTCTGTTGGCCTGACATGCTGCACATTGCTTAACTTTTGTCTCCAAATCTGCATCAATTCCAGGCCACCACACCATACTCCGAGCCAAAGCTTTCATTCGATGTATACCTGGATGTGCATCATGTAACACCCGAATCACTGCCTCCACCCCAGCTGGCGGTATTACAACACGATGTCCCCATAAAATGCATTCATCCTGCACACTTAGCTCATCTTTACGTCGCGTAAATGGTTGCAACTTTTCTGCAAAGGATGAATCCTCTTGCCAACCAGCAGGATCATGTGTCTGACGTGGGAGAGCAGAGGGTCCTTCCCTGTCCATGCTTTGATGTTAGTAAATGTCACAGGGGACTCCTGATCAGCCAGAGCGCCCATCATCAGAATCAAATCCCCTGGCACTGGAACATCACTTGGCGCCTCAGCTAGGGGTAGCCGACTGAGGCAATCTGCATTTCCTTGCTCCTTCCCAGGCCTGAACTTAATCTGGTAGCTGTACGCACTTAAAGTTAGTGCCCACCTCTGAATTCGTGATGAAGCCATGGCAGGAACAGAACGTTTCTCACTAAGAAACTGCAGCGGCTTATGGTCAGAATACACTGTAAAGGTCCTACCCAACAAATAGTGATGGAACTTCTTTACTACAAAGACTACTGCCAACCCTTCCTTTTCAATCTGTGGGTGTTTTCTCTCAGCAGGTGCCAATGTGCGGGAAGCATAGGCAATCGGTCTGTCTGACCCGTCTTCCAATTCATGGGCCAACACAGCTCCCACACCATAGGGAGAAGCATCACAGGACAGGATCAGTTTTTTATCAGGATCAAAATGCGTCAGAAGGTCTGCTGACGTCAGCTGAGACTTAGCAGCCTGGAAGGCTCTCTTATGATCATCACCCCAACTCCAAGCAACATTCTTTTGCAGCAACCTGTACAACGGAGAAAGGGTATTAGCAAGATTAGGCAGAAACTTGCCATAATAATTAACTAAACCCAAGAACGATCTCAATTGTTCTAAATTTTGAGGGGCTGGAGCCTCTATCACTGCTCGCTTCCTTTCTGGAGATGGGCGGATACCGTCAGCTGAGATACAGTGGCCCAAGTATTCCACCGAATTCATCAAAAAGGCGCACTTTGGTTTCTTCAATCGCATCCCTGCCTGTTCCAATCTTGTCATGACTTGCTCCAGAGTCTGCAAATGTTCCATTTCTGAGGATCCTGAAACCAGGATATCATCTATGTACACACTAATATTGGAGATGCCCTGTAACAGACTCTCTATGGTCCGCTGGAAGATGGCAGGTGCAGAGGCGACACCAAACGAAAGCCTATTAAAATGGTAGAGGCCCTTGTGTGTTGAAATAGTGACATACTTCTTTGAGTCCTCTTCTAAGGCTAACTGTAAATAAGCATCTGCCAGGTCAAGTTTGGAAAACAATTTTCCTTTCCCCAAAGAGGCCAGTAAATCTTCAATACGAAGTAGAGGGTAGATCTCTACATGTGCCACTTGATTAATTGTCAACTTGAAATCTCCACAAATCCTGATTCGTCCATCTTGCTTGACAATTGGAACCACAGGAGCTGCCCAGTCTGAGAACGGAACAGGTTCCAGGACTCCACATGCCACCGGTCTATTCAGCTCCTCTTCCACCCTTCCTCGTAGAGCATATGGCACTGTACGATGCTTGCAAAATATAGGGCGCACATTTGAATCCACCCGGAACTTAACAGTGAGCCCCTTTTACAAGGCCTAGTTCCTCTTTGAACAGAGCAGCATGCTTGTCTAGTACTTCCTGTAACCCACTTCTGGCAATAGTTCTGAAGACGGAAAGGTCTGGTTTCAACTTGCACAACCAGTCTCGACCCATCAACGATGGTCCATCTCCTTCCACCACAAGTAGGCTCAATTGTGCTGCTTGCCCTTTGTAACAAGCCCTCACTGAAATTCGTCCCAAAATAATCAGCTTCTCACCAGTATAGGTCCTCAACACGGTAGATGTATGTGACAACCGCAGTGTTTTGTCTTTGGCCCACAATTGCTTGTAGGTGGCTTCCCCTATGATGGACAGAGCCGCACCGGTATCAATCTCCATCTCCAGTAGAGCACCGTTTACAAGAATTTTAATCTTCAATGGGGCCCCCGGGGGACTACCCAGGGCAAAGAGGGTATACGCTCGCTCCTCCCCATCGTCGGACTCTGGGCTATCCTCTGCCAAGGGCTTGGGCACTCGCTCCGGGATCTGATGAATACCCGTAGACACCGCTTGTTGTTCTGGATTTCCTCGCCTTTGCTTGAGGCTATCAGCCGCCTTGCTCCGACACACTCAAGCTAAATGTCCCACCTTGCCACAACTGTGACAGACCGCCGTCTTAAATTTACATATGGGGGCCATATGGCGACCCCCACAACATTGGCAAGCAATTCCATTTACTTCTTTGTCAACAGCGTGGACTTGGTCTTGGGTAGCTGTATGGGTCTGCGTGTTCTGAAGGTCCCTCACATTTTTCTCCGCCAACTCTGCCGCGACTGCCAGGTCCAATGCCTTCGAAAAAGTTAAATTAGATTCAGCCAATAACCTGCGCTGCAGGCGAACATCACGAACTCCACACACCAGCCTGTCCCGCAACATGCTGTCCAACGTTGTCCCGAACTCACAATACTCCGAGACCTTCCTCAGTTCTGCCACGTACTGCATAATCGTTTCAGACTCCTTTTGTACGCGCGAGTTGAAATGGAAGCGCTGAACAATGCTTGACGGAGGCGGCGATACAAAATCCTCCACCAGCTTAACGAGGACAGCGAGCTCCTAATCCGCGGGGTTTCCAGGAGCAACCAAGCTGCGTATAAGCTGGTAAGTGGCACTGCCACATACGCTCAGAAAAACGGCGCGCTGTTTTACTTTATCACTGATTTCGTTCGCCAAAAAGAACTGCTGCAGTCTTCCCCAGTCTGATTTCCAGTCGTCCGTCTCGCGGTCAAATGGCCCCACCGAGCCCAGTAAAGCCATGCCACCAGCTTGTAGTTCCTCGTCGCCAAAATGTAGTGTATGGCTTAACCCGCGACCTAAACGTGCAGCGTCTAGCCAAGGGTCAGTTAGGACTGCCAAACACTATAGCACAGCAGAGCGTACAATGGGTACAATACACTACCTTAAATACAATAACACAATAACAGGTTTAGCCAGTCTAAAAGGTTTAGCCAGTCTCTTGGACATGCGCAGGTGGAATAGTCCAAAGGTCACAAACACTACAACAGCAAACTGGTACATGTACATGAATCATAGGGAAATGAACCATGTATATTGGCCCTATCCTTCATTTTAAAAATTAAGATAAGTAAACAACAACCTCACTCACATCAATACATATTTTGATGGCTTTAGCCCCTTTCTCTGTTACTGAAATTGAAATATTTATTGCTCTAACAAATAAACACAGCCAGGGAGATAAAAACGGCGTAATCGCGCGTTATTGTGCGTGAAAAACGGCCATAATAGCGCCAAATTACGCGGTCTTCAAAACGCTGTATCTTCTTGATTGTGCAATATAGTAGAGCTACATTTTGCATATTTACAAAGTTTATAGAAGTCCAAAGATGGTTTAGTTTGCGATGCATCGTTCCGAAGATATTCACAATCAACTTAGAACAAGGTTTCGCGGGCTTCAAATACAAAACCTTGCGAAATCAAGCCCTTTACTTGAGTATGAATATCTTCGGAACGATGCATCGCAAACTAAACCTCTTTGGACTTCTATAGATACAGGACCGCTTTGTAAATATGCAAATTGTAGCTGTACTGTATTGCACAATCAAGAAGATACAGCGTTTTGAAGACCGCCGAATTTGGCGTTGTTATGGCCGTTTTTCACGCACAATAACGCGCGATTACGCCGTTTTTTTCTCCCGGGATGCTATTAACTAAAACGAGCTGTCTTTTTCAGGATAACACGAAATAACAATCTTGTGAGATGATGTCATATTCTCAGCTCACTCTTCAGTCCTGAAATCTTAACAACATGGACTAGAGAAGTACATTATAATACCGGGTGAAAAAATAGCATGATCGCATGGAAACCTTTTCTTGCTAAAATTCATTTCAAGCTCATTATCTCCTTCACAGTTCATCCAAATTGAGTTCATGCATTATGTGTTCCGGGGTCTACACAAAACCGATGTTTGTGCAATAAATGATGTGCTGCTATTCTAAAGATATAAAATGATAATGTACAAGCAGGTTTATCAAACACTGTGAAACAGTGCTAGTGCTTTGTGTGTGATCGTTCTAGAAATATCATAGGAACGACACATATATGCAACGAATTCTGGCATTAAATCAATCCAGGACCTTGTTAGGCATAAACTAAACAAGGATGCACTGTAGGGGAGAAAATACTGAGCTTGAAACTCAATGCAAATAGGACCTGTATTTCATGAGATCACGCTAATCTTTTCACCCTAGTAGTTCCCACCAACACATCACCTCTCCCCAGAGCAACCCATAAAATAGCGAAACCAATGATGGTTCAACTTTCCTCCAGTAATGCTTACCTCTATTGACCTCATCCTTGTTATAAAGCCAGGGAGGAGGGAAGAGGAAAGTTGGACCAGATGTGCTTTAAACTGTGAAGCATATGTATTTACTATATAAGTACATGCAAGTTAGCACATGTAAATCAGTTTTATACGCTTAATCACAGTACTTACACAAAACAACAACTCAAAACACACACCACTTAACCAGACAGCTAAACATTAAAAAGCATGCATACATATAAAGCCTACAGCAAGCTTAGTAGTAGGCAAAGTACACATCAAATCTGCTGCACTGTACTTGAAAATTGTATATGCACAAGAGCATGGATAGTATATCTTATGTGGTGCACAATTGGCAAGTGGTACCCCTCCCATTTTAATGAATATTATTTAACAACCCCTCTTTTCTGAAATCCTAGATTCGCCATTGATGAGGATGGATGGCATCTCTTATGTGGTGTACAATTGTACATACCATGAATGAAGTGGTAGTGATTGAGGTACTGGCTTCATGAATGATGGCAGAAAGGTTGGCTCTTTTGTAGGTCTTCATAAAACTGACACCTTTAACAACACTTAGTTCCATCTGCACATCAATTATTTGGAAGTGATGAACACAAGCTAATTGACACTCCACTGGCTTCAAGATGGCAGTGCATTGTGTGGAACAGCTTGAACAAATAGTGTGGACCTGTGGAGCATTTGGTTATTGACTTCTTATTACCACTTAATACGGCTGCTTGTGCATAGGTATAATTACCATGCACACATTGATACCATGTAGTACATAGCAGTCACAAAAAAGTACACGTACATGTACATGTTATGTTCGCGTAGCGTTTGCATCGCATTTTTAGAATGAATAAACATATGATCTGTAGTTGACGGCAGTTGTACAGCATCCATGTGATAGACAAATGATTAGCTACACCTGACCACTTAGTCTGAGAGATGTTATAACTTCTGTTCTTTTTATGTGAAGTGAAATAAATCTACAGCGTTAAGGTGTGAGAGTAGAGTTTGCGTAGGAGGAAAAAAAGAACTCATTAATGCCACTGCCATCCTCACCAGATGAATTTTGAATTAACATTAACTATACATGTAGGCTATGTTTAAGATTATACCCATGTGTATGTATTGTAATAATAATATTACACACACAATAGAAATCATTTAGAAATGTTTGTGTGATTGAACAGAAAATCACACAATATCGTATGCTTTTATTAATATGTGTGATTCTCTGTTCAATCGTGCAATGATTTCTATATGATTTCTAAATGATTCTATGTCTTTTTCCCCTGTGTATGTCCAAATGAATGTAGCCATTTATATAACGCCACTTATGAGTATAGCATTTACGTGTGACAATACGCTTTGTCATTCATGATTTATCCACACCTACTTTTCTATGAAATGGAGGGACAGGACATTCCTGATCCTCGAGGCAAAAAGGAAAACATTGAGGTTATAGGAAATATATTATTGGAGTTTTTTTTCTATGGCATAATTACAGGCTAAAATAGTTTTCCATCAACTGTGCATCGCTACATGTATACTGTATATGTGAACACAGGAAATCAATTTGTGTATGCTGTTGTTTATCCATGTAACTATTACTACACTATGAATTGACAGTACACAATTGAATTCTGGCATATGACACATAACTTCCATGGTTGACAGTGCCCACCCGTGCCCAGTTGCCTACCCACCCATCATAATAAAAGCCTGATAACTCTATGGCAAATTATTTGGCCCACTCCTTACAATACAAAGGGCATTCATTACACCTAGGGGGTCAAACCTATCATTGTGGGGTTACATGTAAGAACAGTGGCCTGGTAGGCCCAACATACAAGCAGCTACATGAGAGGAATAGCCGAAAGCAGTTGTTTATATGGTATTTTGCAATGTGTCATTTCCTTCTAAAAATGGAAGTATATTATTGTCTTTGACTTGACTTAGAGTTGTCCATCCCTGGTGTGTTTTCACAACTTGTGCATGGAATGCTGAGCTGTTAACATTAAGATCATGACAGATATACTGTACCCCTGCGTGCAGATGAACATGTGTACATGGGTACAGATGAACATGTGTACATGGGTACAGATGAACATGTGTACATGGGTGCTGATGAACATGTGTACATGGTACAGATGAACATGTGTACATGGGTGCTGATGAACATGTGTACATGGGTACAGACGAACATGTGTATATGTGTGCAGATGAACATGTATGTTTCAGTGTGTGCACTGTATGAACCAGTATAATACATATGCATGTTTGATTAGTATATATACATGTAAATTACTTTTATCATATTCTTTTGTACATTTACACTACCAGTTGAAGTAACACACGTCTCTCTCTCTCTCTCTCTCTCTCTCTCTCTCTCTCTCTCTCTCTCTCTCTCTCTCTCTCTCTCTCTCTCTGTGTCTCTCTGTGTATGTCTCTCACTTTCTCTCTCTCTTTCTCTCTCTCTGTCTCTCTCTGTGTCTGTGTGTGTGTCTCTCTCTCTCTCTCTCTCTCTCTCTCTCTCTCTCTCTCTCTCTCTCTCTCTCTCTCTCTCTCTCTCTCTCTCTCTCTCTCTCTCTCTCTCTCTCTCTCTCTCTCTCTCTCTCTCTCTCTCTCTCTCTCTCTCTCTCTCTCTCTCTCTCTCTCTCTCTCTCTCCCTCTCCCATTGTACATGTATGATGGCATAGTAGTGGTTTCAACTACCAAGTACTGTACATGTATGTGTACGCTCCTCTTACTACTGTACAATTCATCAAACTGTCCCATCAATACACTAGAATGCACACAACCATATACATGTACACATTTGGATGGTTTTAGCCTCTCCTACTGATATTGTTTGATGCTGTACATGTATTTCGTCATGCTATTAATATAACTAACAGTTTTCAGATGTAGACCCATTTCTATCTCAAGATATTCCATCTCCAACATTCTAAACCATAAAATTGTCATTATGTACATGTACATGTAGCTACCACATTGATGGCCTTGTCAAACTGCACATCACATTGCAATTCTTTAGTTCTATCCTTCTCAGCCTGGTCACAAAGGTATAAAGAAGGGAGGGGGAACGTTTGACCATATGCACGCATACATTCTACACGCCATGTACATACACATGTAGCAGTAATCAACTAAGGGTACCCAGGCCATCCAATATAAGCCTACACACCATGGACATGGGTATCATTGTAAAGTCACCTGATCATATGATGTCATCTCCTCCAGCATCTGGTTCAGACTGCTCAACTCACTCCTCAGTCCTGAAATGATGACATCACTGGGCTCCTGTAACTAGTATGGCAATGTACATGTATGATGATGTGATGTCATTACCCAATCCATACACATCTAAAACCACACACACACACACAACAACATTCATGACATTACAAATGTAGTTGTGTGTGTGTGTGTGTATGTGCGTGTGCGTGCGCGTGTGGACAACTGATGTTAGAGGTCATCACATATGGGACCTGAAAGAGCTCATTATAGTCTGGGACAACATCGACGAAGCAAAAGTAATGTGCCTTTTTTTTTAAAAGGTGCCTTTGGGGTCCGATAAGAACGTTCCTTACATTGGTTTCACTAGCCCAACTCGTTTAACAGTGAGTTGAATTATAACTATTTCACAATTAGCAGCTAATTATATTCATTGAAAACACTTGACCGTTTACATAAAAACGCAGCAGTTAGGAACAAAGGAAAGGGCTTATCCATGAGATTGTTGAGCAACGCTCTTACCAATTACAGCTGTTATGTAAACTATGGGTTCACAGTTACTTCAGCGAGTTGTTTTGCTTACACAAAGTAGGTGGGTGATGAATATGGCTCCAGTAATGAGGCAAAAACTTTTAAAAACTTGGCTTGAAAATCGTATGGACAGTTTTTAAGCACAAAACGAGATTTCGGTATTTTTAAATACCATTACATGTAGAATAAAAATATGATTTTTAATTTTGGACGGGGTACTGAAATATTGTCAAACTGAATATTTTTTTTTGTACCCCCCAATAAACTTGAATTTTTTGATTTCACGTTACGCTATATAAGTTTCGTTTTTTAACCATACATAGCTGACATATTTTACCGAATTGTGGTGATTGATTTGCTATGAATATAATAAAAATACATGCTATATAAACGTAAACTTCCTCGATGCTGTCCAGGACTTTAGTACATGAATCAATGCAACGAATCAATGCTTCTAAAACATTACCTCACACATGTACATGCGTTTGGGTAGACTTGTGTATACAATGAAGTACATGTATTTGCTGTGTACATGTACATGTACAAGTCATGCACAAGTACATGTATGTTAAAATAGTTAGTAAATCAGTTTACAGTATTCAGAAACATTATCATCGTAATTAAGCAATCAAGTTTAAAAAAATTATAATGTTGGGTCATTCCAAAAATGATTGTAACCCCTTAGTTTCAAATTTGCACGCTTTTTCAAACTTTGTTGTCTTCAATTAAATACACTATTTCACAATACATTTGTATACCCAATTTTATTTGGTTCATCCAATACACACTCCTGAATAATTAATCATTTTCCTGACTCTGCTTGATTTAAGTGACTACTGTTTGCACTGTGCAAAGGGCATGCTTGTTATTGTGAAGGTTTTATGGAGGAAATACCCCTCAATATACAAATGTCACAAGGGGCGTGGTTATGCATTAATTTATCCTAAGTTTTGTGTGTACCCAAAAATACTACGAAAAATTTTCAAACATGCCAACAGCATTTTACATATTGTTTGATTGACTTAGTGGGAAAATGATTAGGTGTCCTGGGATTTAGATTTAAAGACAAGATATTCTAAAATAGTTAAATCAGTTTATCGTCAAGCACTTGTTTTATAACACGGAGCTACAGAGTTTATATGAATATCATATCCAAGCTACATTCATATTCACAAACGGTCTTCCGATACTTTGCTTCCTGTTCTTTAATTCTATTTTTTGGAATTAAAAGAACATTAACTGGAAACAAAACTATTGGAAGACCGCATTTCAAGGAGCAAAATCGTTCCAGGCACACAGAAGCTTAACTAACACTGTACATGTAGAAGTGAAGCTGCTTTCTTCCAGTGCAGTGTCCAAAAGATAAAAGGTGGAAGTAAGAGGTGCACCTGTCCTCTCTCTTCAAGTTACAGCAATCAGTGAATACTTGACAGTGGCGGTTGTGTTGTTGGGGCTCATGAGACTGAACATGTCAATAGGACAACTGCAACATAAACTCTATGCAGAAAGGAGATGCAGGAAGCCAGTGCTGCTCTAAGAGCAAGACTTACATAAACTGTAAACTGTGTGATGTGAATGTGGCTTGGATATGATATTCATATAAACTCTGTGGCTCCGTGTTATGATAAGACAGGACTGTGGCAAAAAACTGTTTTAGAATAACCTTATGCATAACCACATCCGTTGTGACATACATAACACATTTGTATATTGAGGGGTATGTCCTCCATAAAACCTTTTTTGTGCCACTATAACAAGCATGTCCTTTGTATTGTGCAAACAGTAGTCATTCCCGGGTGAAAATTTAAGCGTATTCACGTGCACACTTTTCGTTAGTTTGTAGGGACTGGGCACCAGCCCAAGCCCGTTGGAATGCGTAATATTGAGGATTCTGTTCGGGAGTCCGCGCTCTTGCTCGATCGATCAGCATCAGCTTATTGATAGCAGGGGAATCATCGCGCTCTGCATAGGTCATATATGATAGTATCTATTGAGCTGCAGAAGTGTATAGAAGTTCAAACCAAGCAAAGTCAGGAAAATGATTAATTATTCGGGAGTGTGTACAAATAAAATTGGGTATGCAAATGTATTGTGAAATAGTGTACTTCATTGAGGGGAACAACAGTTTGAAAAGGCGGACAGATTTGAAACTAAGGGGGTACAATCATTTTTGGAATGACCCAACATTATAATATTATAATTTACATATTACATGCAATTTCATGAATACGGTATTCAAGGACAGACATATATATGTGCTCACTCACCAGAACAAGCTGTTTCTTCATCTGTTTATTCATCTGATGTTCCTTCATCTGTTCCTTCAACTGTTCCTCCATCTGTTCCTTCATCTGTTCCTTCATCTGTTCCTTCATCTGTTCCTTCATCTGTTGGTTCTCCATTTCCCTCTGATTATTGAAGGTCTAATAAAAATCATTAGTGTTTTAAACTCCCAAATATAACATTTTTACATACGCTTCTCCAAAACTGGCACATTATACACTATACATAGACCTACAAGCCTATTACTCTGCTTATACATTTTGATGGCAGTAAATCCCTGTAAATGTTATTGAAATTGAATGCTTTTGAGCTCAACCCATAGTGGATAAAGTCACCTGATGATATGATGTCATCTCCTCCAGCTTCTGGTTCAGACTGCTCAACTCACTCCTCAGTCCTGAAATGATGACATCACTGGACTCCTGTAAGGGTGTGGAGAGATACATGTGTGGAGTAGTTCCCCTGATATGATGATAAAATGAAGTGACCCAAAGCAAATATAAACACATGGAACATATGGAATCATGGCAGCAAAAAGGAACCTAGCATTTATTCTTTCAAGTTTTCAAACTATTTCATTTTCTATAAGAGATACCATGTCGTCTACAACTTCTTTCTTATGCACTTCAATGTCCATCATGGAGTTGGCCTGAATTTGTAATTTCATATACATTTTAATTGCATGCATCACCTTTGAAGGTCCTTCCTGGAAACTTTTTATAATACGCCCTAGGTCCCTTTTCACTGCCAAGATCTCATATGTAGATTTATAATCCACACACACACACACACACACACACACACACACACACACACACACACACACACAAACTACGTTCAGGACATCACAAATGTAGGTGTACCTTCTGTTGGGACAACTGATGTTGGAGGTCATCACATTGCCTCTGTGACCTCATAGACTCCTGCAGGGAGAGGTCAGAGTGCATAAGGGTTACCATGGGAACATGAGGGGCAGTACTGATCACCATGGAAACACGGGGAGAGTAGTGAAAGCTTAAGTGATCACTACCACATAGAGCTATGAGAACATGGAGGAGTACTAGTTGCCATGGGAACATGGGGGGAATAGTGGTCACCATTGAGTACATGAGGGCAGTAACATGGTTACCAGGTGAATGTGGGGCAAATCTCACTACAAGTACATATATGGTACCTTATGAAATCAATGCTTCTAAAATCATACCTCACACATTTACATGTGTTGGGGCAGACTGTTGCAAATACAGCGAAGTATACAAGTACATGTACATGTATGTTAAAGTACATGTAGTTAGTAAATTAGTTTACCATACAAGACACATGATCACTGAAATTATGCAATCAAGTTAAAAACACACACAAACTCACACACACCACTTCTCACCATGTACATGTGACAAGTGAAAAATATCAAAACCACACTGTTGATTTATATTGTGCATGGAATTTCATGAAAATGGTATTGAAAGGATGTATATCCCATGTACAAGTATGTGCTCACTCACCAGATCTAGCTGTTCCTTCAACTGTTCCTCCATTTGTTCCTTCTCCTGTTCCCTCTGGTGATTGAGGTATCATTAGTGTTTTAAACTCCCAAATATAAATTTTTTACATATGCTTCTCCTAAACTGACACATCATGCACTATACATAGACCTACAAGCCTATCACTCTGCTTATACAT
The DNA here is from genome assembly GCA_963681505.1 of Eunapius fragilis. Taxonomy (NCBI): domain Eukaryota; kingdom Metazoa; phylum Porifera; class Demospongiae; order Spongillida; family Spongillidae; genus Eunapius; species Eunapius fragilis. The sequence goes on along the minus strand of OY811974.1, from coordinate 4,950,350 downwards.
TTAGATGGTATTAAATGTTATTGAAATTGAATGCTTGATGCTTTACATGAACACAAATGTACACATACTATTCACTAAACAGTCCCTTTACTTTCAGTATATAATATACAAGTGCCGGGCGTTAGGTAAACTATACATTAGGGCCCATCTTGCACCCTACTTCTTTGTATTGGCTGTCTAAATATAGAGCTCTTCCTTGTGTGTTCAGACACACAAGGTATACCGCCCAAGAAACTAGCACTCCATAAACCTTGTTAATTAAATCCAACAGTGTGTGCCAACTCTAATGTTAGATAGGCATCAGCACTTGTAGACAGATAACACCTCCAAACCATAAAATGATATATACCTCAATGATGGCCCTAGCTCCCTCCAGTTCATGTTCCAATGCTTCGGCTCTATCCTTCTCAGCCTGCTCATAAAGGTAGGGAGGAGGGAGGAGGGAGGAGGGATGAGGAAGGTTTGATTACACATACATGTAAGCATTCCACACACCTACAGTAGATGTGGTGATGTACATGGAGCAGTAATGAACTACAAGTAAATAAAAACATTCTCTCTGAGAAAGTTGGTGGGATATAAGTTTTGCATACTGGTGTAAAAAGCAAGGAAACAAGTTTTATCAGAAGGGAAAATGTAATAGTCCTATATTTAGCATACTTCGACTAAGGCATATGCTGTTTCTGTGCTAAATATAGGACTATTACTTCTGATAAAACTTGTTTCCTTGCTTTTTACACCAGTATGCAAAACCAATATCCCACCAACTTTCTCAGAGAGAACGTTTTTATTTACTTGCTTCCTTAATTTTTTTAACTCCCAAATCACTGTTGCATTGCAGGTTTCCCCCCTTTCATTTAACTGCCATACGTAATGTAAAAATTTTCTAGGTAGGTTTGCTTAATTAGACTTGATAAGACCATATATAGGCTTTTAGGCTTTTATGTATCAAAGCCTAACATCGACTATGGCGAGTCCTCCAGCAAATTCTAAAGCTATTGGTGCAATTTTCATTGCTTAAAGTGTTCCTGTCCCGAGTTATGAATTCCCAAGAAGAAGCAGAAGAAGCAGACAACCCGCCCATTATTTTTGGAAGGGGAACGAGGACAGCAGTATTTTTTGTTCTCGACAACCACGCGGTTCTATGACGTGAAACAAAAAAGAAACTACTCAGTTTTGACTTCTAGATTGATTGCCGCAACAAGTTAGATGATCCGATCGTCGGGAGCGAAGCTACGGTAGGGTCGCCGAATTTTGATTAAATTCATAGTCGGGGTCAAAACCTATATGCAAGCCTCTAGCGAGACTTCCAATAACCCTCCTCCACCCCCTAGGTTAATATTCTATACCCATAGTGGATAAAGTCATAAAGTCACCTGAAGATATGATGTCATCTCCTCCAGCTTCTGGTTCAGACTGCTCAACTCACTCCTCAGTCCTGAAATGATGACATCACTAGACTCCTGTAAGGGTGTGGAAAGATACATGTGTACATGTGTGGAATAGTTCCCCTGATATGATGATGAAATGTAGTGACCCAAAGGAAATATAAACACATGGAACATATGAGGAAAAAGGGACATAGCACATATATTTTCAAGTTTTCAAACTATTTTGTTTTCTAAGAGATGCCATGTCCTCTACAAGTTCTTTCTTATTCACTGGAAATTAGTCTGTCAATCATGGATTTACAGTGGCATGACATTCTAATTACATGTACATGTACACATACATTTTAATTGTACACGTCAACGTTGAAGGTTTATCCTGGAAAAATATGCACTAAGGTCCCTTTTCAATGCCACGATCCTATATGTAGATTTATAATCCCCACCGATACACACACACAACTACATTCAGGACATCACAAATGTAGGCGTGCCTTATGTTGGGACAACTGATGTTGGAGGTCATCACATTGCCACTGTGACCTCATAGACTCCTGCAGGGAGAGGTCAGAGTGCATAAGGGTTACCATGGGAACATGAGAGGCAGTACTGATCACCATGGAAACATGGGGAGAGTAGTGAAAGCTTTTAAAAGTAATCACTACCACATAGAGCTATGAGAACATGAAGGAGTACTGGTTACCATGGGAACATGGGTCACCATTAGGTACATGAGTGCAGTAACATGGTTACCAGATGAATGTGGGGGTGAATTAGGTATGGGTCACCAGGAAAACATGGGGGCAGTAATGGTCCCAAGGGAATATGGTGATCACCATGGGAACATGGCAGCAGTGATGGTCACAAAGGAAAGGCAGGAGCAAATTAAAACATAACCAGGTCATTATAAGTTAATGCACATACAATGGTACTATACCTTATTGCATCAATGCTTCTAAAATCATGCCTCACACATGCACATGTGTTGGGGCAGACTGTTGTGTATGCAGCAAAGGTGTTACTATGCACATGTACATGTATGTTAAAGTAGTTAGTAAATCAGTTTACCACACTAGACACATGATCACTGTAATTATGCAATCAAGTTAAAAACACACAATTTCATACACACCACCTCTCACCATGTACATGTAGCAAGTGAAAAATAACAATAAATTACACTGTTGATTTATATTGTGCATGGAATTTCATGAATATGGTATTGAAAGGATGTATATCCCATGTACATGTATGTGCTCACTCACCAGAGCAAGCTGTTCCATCATCTGTTCCTTCATCTGTTCATTCTCCTGTTCCCTCTGATGATTAAGGTTCTAATAACTAGTGTTTTAAACTTCACAAATATAAATATTTACATACAGTAGTGGTCAAAATAAACTTGACGTTTTTCAAGTTCTAATGCCGTTGCAGTCGCACGGTCGTTTCAAAAGACTGCATGTTAGTCCGACGTTACTGTAAAAAGACGCCTCTAGTTTACACCTAATTACAAAGTTCTTTGATCGCCGTTCGTGAATGCCGTATACTAGAACCAGAGATATATTTTCTCTGCTAGAACGTCACATTTCGCGAGCACGTTTTTACAGTTTTCGAGCACGCTTCAGCGCATGCATTTTGGTAAACGATAACCCTTTGAGTGTAGATGTGTTTAAATGCAACTTTTACTGTCAAATGTAGTACCGTTGAAAAGTTATGCTCGCGCAGCACGATAGCTTAAGCTACACGGATGTCAATTTGTTAATTAAAAATCTAGCGTAATATTAATCGGTTAATATTCTTACAATTGGAGGGCGTTCGTTGGTACGACGGCACGGTGATTTGGTTGACACGTAAAGTGTCGATCGTTCTATATAACGGCACGGTATCGGTACGCCCATTGAACTATAGCCCTCTCACCGTGCGACTGCAACGGCATTATAAAAAACGTCATGTTTATTTTGACCACTACTGTATGCTTTTCCTAAACTGACAAATCATACACCTACATGCCTATTACTCTGCTTATACATTTTGATGGTATTAAATCCCTGTAACTGTTATTGAAATTGAATGCTTGATGCTGTGCATTAACGCAAATGTACACATGCATTTACTAGCCAGTGCCGGGCGTTAGGTAAACTATACATTAGTTAAATGTTTGGGCACATCTTGCACCCTACTCCTTTGTATTGGCTGTCTAAATATAGCTTCCTGATGTGTTCAGACATGCAAGGTTTACCGCCCAAGAAACTAGCGCTGCATAAACCTTGTTATTCAAACCCAATAGTGTGTGTTAGGTATACCCAACACTAATGTTAGGTAGCCGTCGGCCCTTGTAGACTAAGGATAACACCTCCAAATTCCAAACCATAAAATGATCTATAGCTACCTCAATGATGGCCCTAGCTCCCTCCAGTTCATGTTCCAATGCTTTAGCTCTATCCTTCTCAGCCTGGTCATAAAGGTAGGGAGGAGGGAGGAGAGAGGGGGAGGAGAAAGGTTTGATTACACATATATGTATTCCACACACCTACATGTACATGTACATGGAGCAGTAATGAACTATCCCCACCACCTAGGTTAAGGGTACCCAGGCCATCCAATATGATCGAGCTCTACCCATAGTGAATAAAGTCACCTGATGATGTGATGTCATCTCCTCCAGCTTCTGGTTCAGACTGCTCAACTCACTCCTCAGTCCTGAAATGATGACATCACTGGACTCCTGTAAGGGTGTGGAGAGATACATGTGTGGAATAGTTCCCCTGATATGATGATGAAATGAAGTGACCCAAAGCAAATATAAACACATGGAACATATGGGATCATGGCAGCGAAAAGGGACATACACCCTGTAGCACATATTTTTTCAAGTTTTCAAATTATTTCATATTCTAAGCCTTCTACAACTTTTCTATTATGCACTGGAAATTAGTCTGTTCATCATGGAGTTACATTGGCCTGAATTTGTACTTACAACACACACACACACACACACACACACACACATACACACACACACTTCTATTTTGGTCAATTCCATTACATAACTTCATAATTTATCCAGTACTCTTCAAATATGCCAACAGAAAAGCAGCCTCTCAAACAGAATGAACATGTTTTAGGGAAGGTCAAAACATTTATGAACAGGAAAGGGGTGATCAGAAAGTGGTTAGCACAACTTCAAAGTACCACGTCCTATTCGAGGGTGGAAGTCAAACCCTCAGATTGAATATACACAAAGAAAAGTAATTTCTGCTGATACCCATCACCAGGAGAACATGGGGGCAGTAATGTTCCCCATGGGAACATGGCAACAGTGATGGTCACCAGGAAAAGCCAGGGGCAAATTAAAGGCTAACCAGGTCAAATGTCTTATTATAAGTACATATATGCTACCTTATAAAATCAATGCTTCTAAAATCGTACCTCACAATGTACATGTGTTGGGGCACTGTTGTGTATACAGTGAAATATTTACTATGTATACTGTATGTACATGTATGTTAAAGTAGTTAGTAAATCAGTTTACCGTACTGGACACATGATCACTGTAATTATGCAATCAAGTTAAATATACTGTCATGGAGCAAAGGTGACCAGGAAGTAAAGGGAGAGTCTACAGAGCATGACTAGATGCCAGGAGGTTGAGTCTACAGAGGGCGGACATATGAAAGAGGTGCCATACAGTGAAAGGGTGACAGTGAACCCTGTATCTGGGTCACCTGTGAACAGCACCAGAACATATAAAAGGAGACAAAAGTGTTGTAAAAATAAGCAGTAAAGGCTTTAGCTTGTGTAGAATACATGCGATGAGTGTGCAAGTATTCTTAAAGATAAAGATTTGCTGTTAATCGTATCGAAGGGGTGTGCGAGCTACATGTAAGCAGTGACGAAGAGGTCCATAACAATACACACAAATTCAAACACACCACCTCTCACTATGTAACCAGCAAAAAATATCAAAGGTAACAAAAAAATATGCTGTTGATTTATACTGTGCATGTACTTTCATGAATATGGTATTGCAAGGACGGACATAGTGCATATCCTGTGTACATGTATGTGATCACTCACCTGAGCAAGCTGTTCCTCCATCTGTTCCTTCATCTGTTCCTCCATCTGTTCCTTCATCTGTTCCTTCATCTGTTCCTCCATCTGTTCCTTCATCTGTTCCTTCATCTGTTGGCTCTCCACTTCCCTCTGGTGAAGCTGCCCTTTAAGCTCCTACAGGGTTCCCACACCAAATATATGGATCAAAATAAGACTTTTCCAAGACTTCTTCAATATCCTACAGTTGCGTATTTAATGCCTCATACAAATCACTAATACAAAACAAAGCACACAGACAAATGCATAAAAAGATGGACAATTCATTTCAAATGAGCCATTTTTTCTTCAATTGCCTTCTCAATTAATGCAATTTCATCCTGCTTGCTTATAGCAGCCTTGCGCATTGCATTAGATTTTGCAATTCTTTGAGACATCACTTTAAATTCCCGCACACCTGCTTTTTTAGCAAAGTCATCGGCTGAAGATTGCAATGCTGTTACATCACACTGAAGCCTTTTCTTTTTTGCCTTGAGATCATCGACTTCCTCAAGTAAAGTCTCCCGTTTTCTCTTTAGCTGTTCAGTTTTTTTTAACTGTCTTTGATTTTCCAAGAATCCCATATACTTCTGTCTAGCTAGGCTACAAGACAGAAGCATTTCTTTAACCAATGGGACTTTAGATATTCCCCCTGCAGATGAGATGGCATCACATACTATCCTTTGGGCGACGTGGTTTTCTTGTTTCAAGTTCTCCACCTCTACTTCCTTGTTTATGGAGAACCCACGCTCCACTGTTGCTTGGCCATGAGACAATACCATTACCATCTTGACAAATGAAAATAACTTTGAGCCATGGTTGAAATGGTTTGAATAAAATACATCAATTCTGGTGATGATTGGATCAAAATTCTTAAATGCATCTTTTCCAATGACAGGAATTGTATCTAAATAGCTAGCAAATTCACCTGCAAGTTCATCACAGTCACATTCCTTCACTTTTGCACTTGAACACAAGGATTGTTCTAAAATCTTCATTGCACTTAAAAGGGTTTGCAAATTGTTCCCGTCGATCCATGCAACAAATATGTTGTACAAATGCATAAGTCAGTGGGCTCTTATGCATTATTATATTAGCAAGCGCTACTAAAAATGCTTTGCAATCCATTTTAAACCCTAACAAAGATTTATCATTTATCATTTTTGATTGATACAACTCCTTTACAATTCGATCAGCTGAAAAACCAACATATATTTGTCGAGAACAATTGTGATTTGAGTCATTTTCTATATCAATACTTATGAGCTCTGTTGCACAAATAGCATTTGCTATAATGCCCTCCTTGATAAACCGCCTAAGTACACACTTCAAGGTTTCGTAGAGATCTGTACCTAAAAATACAACCATTGGTGCATCTGTTTGGTATTTATTCAAAAAAGGTACTAGCTGCATGGCTACACTTTTGAAAAAGTGTAGTTTGGCTTCAATTAGAGGGTCAGCAATTGATTCTGCTACAACTTCAAAAGATTTGTTTCCAGGGTGTGTCACAGCTTCATCCCGTACAGCCTTCACATACATCCTTATACATTCCATGATTTGCAGAGCTCGCTCGGTAACTGGAACATTTTCAAGCCAGCGATGGGACACAAATTTTAATTTTTTTAGAAAGGAAGAAACATTCCACCCTGATTTATTTGCACCAGCTTTGAAGCTATTATGTACAGTATGTAATCCACACGAACCCAGATTGATTAACCTAGTACTGTATTGTTGTATAAGCTGCTTTTGGATTAAGCTGTAAAATTTCCAATTGACATTTGGCCCATCCACACCTATTTGTAGCATGTCATTGATTGCAAGGCCACTTTGTAGCACACCATGGTTAAAATGATTCAGCATGTCTTGAGCTGTTGCATGGCCTATTAGGAGTGATAAATAAGTATGAGATACATATTATACAGCTCAATGCAATACTATGGTTATAATGGACAAAAGGTGGTCATTGTTTACCTAAAGTCTAGACGTGTAGATAAGCAAAGGAGGTCTGTGGTATTAATTGCTATTGTTGTGGGAAGCAGCTTACCTAAAAATTCTGAACACATGTATCTTGTCACAACACAATTTTTGCTCCCACACCAGTAGCGAACGTGTAGATCCGTTTGTTTCTCCTTCAGTTTATTATTCAAGCTCTCATCAAACAACACGGTAAAGACTCCCTTGATATCATGTAGCAACGCCTTCTTGAAGAAGTCCGCTAGGCCGAAAATTGCCAGATATGCGGTTTTACTCGCTCCGCAAGTAAACTTACTTGCATTCATGCTGTCTGGGAACATACTCTGAAATATGGAACAAATATTTTCATTGGAGCTATATGACGAATGCCTGCTAATGGTATGCATGCCCCAAAGTACTTCTGCCTTCAGGATATCATTTGACTCAAAATGATGTGAAATGCTAGGCATCGCAGCTGCTGACGTTTCCGTGCGTCGACTAGGACCTGGAGATTGATGAGGCGCACTTGCCGAAGTAGCAGAGGGAGTATCTTGCAGTGCTATGGCAGCAGGAGCGGGTGTGGAAAGATCGGACACAAATATCTTGGTGTTTTGTTTCACAATGCTGAAATTCTTTTTGTGCGCCTTTCCTGCTACATGTGACTTCAGCGCATACTCTCCCATCGTACCAAGAGAGAAGTCCTTTTTACACACTGCACAAAACGCTTTGTATCTGTCCATTTTATACTCAGTTAGCCACTCACTGTACAAAGGGTTTGAGAGCCACTCCAAATGAAAAACGCACTTTCCCATGTTCTGCACGTGATGTGATACTTAAAAATACATTAAAACATAAATATGTGTTATACGATCGCATAATGCGCGATTAATGGACTAGGAAATTTAATGCCTTTTCAAGAGATTGCCTGCATTGCAATGTCTTTTCAATAAAGTTAATGAAATTAATGCCTTTTCAATAAAACACACGAATTTAATACCTTTTCAATATAGCGTGGGAGCCCTGTCCTAATAATGATGATGAATCATTAATGGTATAATGGAAAACCATAGATTATGTATGACCAGGTACTTGTCTAGATAATGCAGCTATCACACCTTAATTACTTCAAGCGAGAAACTCCATATTTATACTCACATCAAAACATACATTCTAACAGAGGAACAGTTAAAGTACAATTTACCCAGTTAATAAGCAAAACAAGCACCTGCATTCAGATAGGCCGCTTCCAATCCATGTCTGCAGTATCATGTTTCCGGTTACAGACGTGGACATGCCCCCTACCCCCACTAGTGAACATGGTTATTAGACCACCCTTTACTGAAACTCTGGATCCGCCCCTGACATCATTGTTCTACAAGCCTGTACATTTTGATGGTTTTAGTCTACCCACTTAAAACTTTTGGTTGATGCTATACATGTGCATGTACACAAATGTAATCTCACTGAACATCTCCTAACTTCCAGAATTACCTACAAAAGTAGCCACACCCACTTACTTCATTGACAGCCCTAGCTTTCTCCAGTTCTGAACATTCCAACCCTTTAACTGTATCCTTCTCAAAAGTAAGGGAGGGGGAGGAGGAATGCTTGATTACATGTGCTCATAACCATTGCAGTACAAGTAGCGTTGCGGTCCCCCCCTCCCCCTCCCCAAACAAAAATGTGTCACAATGTATAGCCACACCCACCTACCTGATCACAGATGGCCCTTGCTCTCTCCGTTTCATGTTCTTCTCTTTCTCTTGCTCTTACCATCAAAGACTAGCCATGAGAGGAGAGATGATGTACACAGATGATGTATGCTGTATGCAATATCCCCCTTACCCACCGCCTCAAGTTACAAGTAGCCATCCCATGTGATGTAATCGATTATGAACTACTGGGTACCCTGCCCATTCAAACATACACACACACAGTTCACACACAAGCCCATGCACATACACACACACACGTGCACATACACACATACACACAAACACAAACACACACACACACACACACCAGAGCAAGCTGTTCCTTTTCCTTCATCACTTGATTGTCCATTTTCATCTGGTGAAGTTGCTCTATCAGGTACTAATGAATAACAATGGATCATCAGTGGTATAAGCTATCAAATAGAATGTCTTCTAACTCTAACCTTCCACACCACATTCCTTCAGTCACAACTCACACACCATAAACTGCATAAATTTACATGTACAAAATTAAAGGGGGTGGGGGGGGGGGGAGGGGGGTATGGGTTTCTGATCCCCATTCCACCCATAGTGAATACACCTACATGTATAACTGTTAATGATATTGAATGCTTGATGTTGTACAACTACACTACATGTACACATGTTTTGCGCACACACACACACGCATACACACACACACACAAATTTTAATTCAACAGAGCGGCAAATGAAGACATTATATTAGTAGGCTATAATGTCAAGTCCACCTCCAAAAAGGTGTATTGCGAACCTCATGATATGATGTCATCTCCTCCAGCTTCTGGTTCAGACTGCTAAACTCACTCCTCAGTCCTCACTTTTGGTAATGATGATCCAATCCAGATCCTTACAATACACACATTAATTGACATCCACACACACAACTACATTCAGGACATCACCTTGGGACAGCTGATGCTGGAGGTCATCACATTGCCTCTGTGACCTTATAGACTCCTGCAGGGAGAGGTCAGAGTGCATAAGGGTTACCAAGGAAACATGATGGTAATAATGGTCACCATGTAAACATGGAGGCAGCAACTGTCACTATGGAAACACAGGACTAAAATATGCATCAGGTGAAATGGTCCAGTAGTATACATGTATATAATATATATAATTCTGAAATGTCTTCCTCCCTCCTGCTCTTCACCTCTCAGCTTGACGATTCTGTTGAAGACGATGGCCCAAAACTCGGAAGCACAGCCATGGACTGTGCGGGGACTAGTGGGGGTCTCTCGCTCTCGTTCAGAGACGATAGCATGAGGATGGAACGGTTGCTGGGTTCTATTTGTCAACCAGTGCTACCTGTGCAGCTAGGAAGAAGAGGCAAGGCCCCACTTCAGAATGTAGTTGCAGGGTATCCGATGCAGATCGTAGCTGTGGACATTGTTGGGCCTATCTCACCATCAACGACAGGGAATGCGTATATATATTGGTGGCTTCAGACTATTTCACGAAATGGGTTGAGGCTTACCCCATTCCCAACCAAGAGGCAGTTACAGTGGCAACGAAGCTGGTGGATGAATTTTTCTGTCGCTTCTCTGTACCCGAACAACTGCATTCTGACCAAGGCCGCCAATTTGAGTCGGGAGTCTTACAGGTGGTCTGTCGTCTGCTCAAGATCTACAAAAGCCGCACGACACCCTACCACCCACAATCTGACGGCCTTGTAGAACGTTTTAACAGGACCCTAATCAGCATGCTGGCTACCACTGTGCATGACAACCCAATAGACTGGGAGTCGCATCTCAAAAAGATCTGTGTGGCGTACAACACGAGTGTCCATTCCTCCACCGGATTCTCACCCTTCTACCTGATGTTCGGACGGCAGGCCAAGCTACCTCTAGACATCGTATATGGCTCCGCTCCTACCAAAGCCGAGTTGCACCACCAGTATGCGAGGAAATTGAAGCAAACCTTGGAACGTGCCTACAGTACTGCCCGCGAACATGTAGGCACTGCAGTTGAAAGAGCAAAAGAAACATATATACAATGGTAAGGTACACACACACACACACACACACAATGCCACCCCTTCATAATAATGCAAATCTGTACTTACAGATACACACAACCCCTCATTCCTTGTCATGCTTGTCTGTTTATGGCGGACAAACTGTGACACTGTGTGTAAATATGCATAGCAGTTATTAGTGTGTCCCTCCACCTACAAAGAAAATGCTGCCATTGATCATGGGCAATAGCTGGCGTTGTAACTCGAACAAAGTATCAGTAATGCATCTGCAATATCAGAGAACACACTGCGCACATGTAATTTGTCACGCCTTGACTCAATACAGTTTATGACCATGCACAATTGGTTCACAACCCTCAATTGACTAACATGGCCTCCTTCCCATTGGATTCATTGATATGGTGTGAGGACTCTGCATGTATATCCAAGTCCAGCACACCCCTCTCCAGCTGTCAGTTGGCTGCTAGACCATGCATGCATGGCGTCCTGACAAGAGGATTGCTACTGAATTGATCATCTTCCACATAGATGTTTAGCACTCTTATTTACTTATTGCAGTGCTTATTTGCTTACACGCTAATTGCATCGGGCGCCAATTTTGATCTACATAAATATATTACATACTCACGCCACCATGCATATAATAATTTCTCCAACGACACATACATATACGTACAGATCAGGCGTGCAAAGTACCTTCAATTCGATAAACGAGATCCGTCGATGCTTTTAGAAAACCTGTCGCTATACGATTGCTGTAATGGCTATGCAAATGAATTAATTAACACAAAAAGGTTGGCGCCCTACATACTGACACTCTATATGCATACCATCCACCATTTCTGAAGAAAAAAAAAGTGGTGTACGGATTGTTGAACCATAAAGGCTTTGAATGGTGTAAATTGTTGACCAACCAGCTGTTTCATTTTCATTATTCGGATCATATATTGCAGCATAGCAGCCATCGACGTCGACGTCTCCGAATGTGGCAAGTGCACCCTGGTTTCAGCCAAACCTTTAAAGTACGGCAGCCTACATTACACCTATAGAGAATAATCGGGATACGCCTATGCTGTTCTTCGCCCACACTATATGTAATTCTTGCGTTGAATTAGAATACAAATCACATCCCATAATGATCGATCGATGATCAAAAGCTGTCGATTGTCAAAAGCTGTCGATCGATGTGTGATTGATCGATCGCCATCGATCAATCAGCCATCGATACTCGATGCATCGATAGTCGATGCATCGATAGTCGATGCATCAATCATCGATGCATCGATCATCGATCCACCTATCATCGATGGTCAAAAGCTGTCGATCGATGGTCAAAAGCTGTCGATGGTTAAAAGTTGTCGATGGTCGAAAGCTGTCGATCGATGATCAGAAGCTGTCGATAAATTTATCACACATTTATGACTCATTTGGCGTTCCATATAGAACAACTGTCACATTTTTTCTCCACAGTTGTAGATACGTTTAAAGTTGAATGTGCATATTGCGTACACATTACATAGACTTGTAATTATGGAATAATTATGGATTTTGCTCGTTTGGTAGGAGGAGGTTTCGCTTCCACGTTTTGTGGTGCGATGGAAATGTTATGTTCCTTAACTATGCGTTGCACCTTGTCGTGTATAGCCTGGTAGGTCCTCTGCAAGGTATTGAATCTAGCGTGAATAGACTCAGCCCCTTGCTCTCCTAACAGGCCAAAACCCACACGGGTACGCCTTGCCCATGGGGTGGTGTGGTCTTCTAAAAAATGCATATTCAATGGAATTGAGATGCCGGGGAATGATGCCCTGAAGTTATCCATGAATTGAGATGTTGTGTGCTCTGTTGATAAATTCATGTAGACTTAAAATTGTGATTCAAGTCATGTATGTACCTAGTTCCTCTATTTCATCCTCATCAATGAAGAGCTGATCATAAATTGTATGATACTTGCTGAGGAGTGAGAGAGTGTCGCTGAACTTCATGGATGTAGCAGTTACAGACCCCAAAAGTGTAGGGCACTTCTCTTGTGCTACTTTAATCATTGAGCTGCACAATGTGTTGATATTTGATGGCTAGTTGCATTGTAAAAGGTCAAAAATAAATAAGCATTATACATGATCTACTATACATGTACCTGAAGAGCTTTATGGATATGGTTTCCTACAAATACACCACCAAAGCATTGTTGGCGTTTCACCTTAAATGACTGTAAGGCTGTATCCAGGCCGTTAACAAATGGTCCATCATGACGCTTGAAACTCTTATGTGGGTTTTGTTTAAGTCTGCATGCAAAACACATTGGAATCTTACCATTATATTTGCAGCTTTCCTCTTCTCCTCAACTTGTTTGATCATATCTGTGGTGATGGACTCCTCCCCCAAAACAACTATACATATGTAAGCAGCTCCTCCAATGTTCCCAGCTTATCTATCACCTCTGCATAATTTGCCTTCATCATTTGCAGCTTCTGCAAGTCTGCACAGTAAGCTGAAAAGCTGGATGTGGTAGATGTTGGTTGGGAAACAAAGGCTAGCTGCAGATCATAATCATGGCAAGAGTCTTCTAAGAGCCTAAAGATCTTCGTGAAGATCCCTTGAGTCATATGGAGCCCAGGTGTGCATACCTATCCAGTGATAAATACATCACTTCATGAGTCACTGCTTCATGCTTGTACATAAGCGTACATGTGATATGGGAATATCAAAAAGTGGTTCTGAAATGCGATTCCCACATTCCATTACACTTCTGCGTACACCTCCAGCAGCCATGAAAGATCTGTAATCAGCTAATATAGTTTCCATTGTTCTTTCTGGATAGGCTCCTCTTATGGTTAGTGCAACTTGCATGTGATCTTTGTCTATTTCACACAGTGGGCGAGGGTGCTTCCCTGTACATACATGTACAAATAAGATGACTTGGCCATGTGTAATTTACTTAGTGCTCAATGAATACACATACCTGCTGCGCCAGATAGGCCATACATCTTCCCTAGGAATTCACAATCTCCACATAGGAACACTTTTATTTTGTATTGCCTGTGTGTTTAAATGTGTAGTAAGCACAATAATGTGCCCGTCGCAGGTGAAGGGTTATAATATACAAGCACCTATATTAAAAAGTGTTGCTTGTGCAGCTAGGAAGTATGTGGGTTTCTAGTGCTCATTGATATGAACACAACTAAGCATAAAACATCTCCCTTTTAACCCCTGTCTCCTGGAGTTTCTTAAAATTGGTCATTTGAGTACAAGCCTGCATGGTGGGAGGTGATACTGGGGTTGGACATGCATCTGTTCGTTTTTTGACTTGCACTGCATATTCTGGGTTATCTTTACAAAACATGCAAAGTCAGCATATAGTAGTGTCTAGTGTATTCATAGCTAGTATTGCATGATACAGCTATGTGCATTGTTGGCAGGTACTATCTACAAATAGATTTTTAAGGTACTGTAAATATAATGTCATAATCCAGGCCCTCACACACATACACCTGTGTTTCTCCAGTCCATGACCTGTTCAGTAAATATGATGCAAGGTCACCGTATTGCCCACAGGATGGTATCCATATGCCTTGTGATAAAGATATGAATCACTGTGCACATGTATGTGATACATACCAAATCACTACTGTACGTTACTTACTCCCACCATTCACTGGTTTACACACATCAATCACCTCACTGCATGCTCAGCAATTAGTCACTCCCTCTGGGATCTGTTGCACATGACTGCTTTAAATAGCAGAAGTAGTAAGGACAGGAAGGTGACTTCTCCAATGTAATCCTAGTACGTATGTCTCACATATGATGCCAATGATACCACGTCTCAGTATTTCCAGTGGTGGATCCAACGGATATGAGAGGGGTCCAGCATATCAATGATAACCACCAAACTGTGTTTGAGTATAAA
Organism: Eunapius fragilis; assembly: GCA_963681505.1. NCBI lineage: Eukaryota > Metazoa > Porifera > Demospongiae > Spongillida > Spongillidae > Eunapius > Eunapius fragilis. The sequence continues at coordinate 4,935,302 of OY811974.1, read as the reverse complement.
TAATATAATTAAGTTTTACACAAATCGTGAAAACAGGTATCTTGAAGGGCCGGGGATGCAATTGCATTCCCCATCGTTTATCCCCTCAACATTCATGGCATTTCTTGAAGGGAGGGTGGACCTTTGATCTCCCTTTCAGAACTTATGTGTCCCGCCCCTGCAGCTGCCTGTTTGGTGGAGGCCTACTGTCAGCAAATACCAGATAAGGTAGACGTGACATGAAATGTGGAGACATGACAGGTGGGCAGAGAGAAGACAAACACTTCACCAGTGAACACACTAGCTGACATTGTTGGGACATTAAGAACGAAAGAATAATATATTATTTCTAGTTGTGTTGGCCTACTGCATGTATAAGCTCTGCTTTAAGATCATAATAATATAAATATATATATGTATTTGTGTTCTTTTCTAATGCGTACTCCCCCTCCCCCCCCCCCCCCCCCCCACCCTCTATGACAAATTGATTCTTTATACACATAACTTTTTTATGATCCTATTTTAACAAACGTGCTTTGCCATTTATAGTAAAAACTGTCCACATCTGGTAGTATAACCTTTGCAATGGACCTGACCAAGGTGATGATTAGCCTCCCTGGTACCCTCACCTTTTGCCTTGTGCAAGGGCCAATTGAAAGATCGTTTACAATAAGGGAGAGGTTCCCCATGCTTCCGCATGCACCCCATTGCCATAGCGAGCATCTCATAGTGGATTGGTGCATGTGTATATTTGATATGAATTAATACGTAAATGACAGGGTGCAGTGGTGACTCAATGTTCCATCTGGAACATTACCAGAATACGTTGCATCCTAAATTGTATGAAACTCAAGCCATCATGATTACAGACGATATACACACCTACTCTGCAGGACCTGACTGATGTGGTGCGGTTAGTACAATCAGTCTTGTGAACTGCTTGTACCTGTTTTGTATAGGTTAATGTTCTAATGAAATGTATGTATGGTATCAGCACTGAGCTGTCTGCTTACCTAGCAAAGCCTTTAAGGACTGTTTACCAACTATTATGGCGTGGCGTTAATTAACATTTGATGAAATCATGTATATGTGCCCATGCACCATGCCCCTATGACGTAGTTTGTAAATACGGAAGAGTGAGTCAACAAGGCGAACAGAAAGGTTGGTGTAAGAAATCACATCAGTTTATATGTATATGTGCGTCAACTGTGGCGAGTGTCCGATTAATGCCCCCCGTTACCAATTATTACAGCACGCGCAGCTCGGCAAAGGCGCTCCGTGGATGAGTAACGTACTATTATTCAGGTGGGTACTTTAAGCTGTTTGGGAAGGACTGCTGGTATATAATGTTATATATCAACACTACTGAAGACAAGCTCGGCTCGTTTGGTTCCGCGCATACGAGTTCGAAAGGTATGATCGTAATTGCATTTGCAGTTTCGAAGGTGGTGATGGTGACTTTGATAGCGACGAGTGGTGGAGCGATGATGGTGAAAGTAAACGTGACGTGTAGGCCTGCCGAGTCTCACGCATTTATTCACCATTAGATATTGTGTGTGTGTGTGTGTGTGTGTGTGTGTGTGTGTGTGTGTGTGTGTGTGTGTGTGTGTGTGTGTGTGTGTGTGTGTGTGTGTGTGTGTGTGTGTGTGTGTGTGTGTGTGTGTGTGTGCGCGCGCGCGTAATTTGCACAGCTGTATCTCCGTATAACGGATCAAGTAAAAATTAACGAACAGGTAAAATTAATAGGTATAGGATCGCTACGTATAAAGTGAATTGAATTTTCCTGCAAGAAGATTAGGCGGGTTTGAACCCCAATGGGGTATCGGATCTTGTAAAACTGGCACGAAGCTAATACACCAGTCTGAAGTAACTGCGACTCCCCCCTCCCCCCTCTCCCCCCCTCCCAACCCCGCACTGTTAAAAAAAAAGGCCCGAGGGGTGTTACAGCTCAGGAGTGTTACAGCCCAGGGGGTGTTTTGGTAACACACAAGGGTGTTCTGCTTACATCTATGAGTGTAGGCAAAGTATGGTAGGGTGTTAGCAACGTACCGCACCAATAATGGGGTGTTAAGGCATAATAAAGGTGTGCTATCATAACACTGATTTACCGCATTACACCCCAGTATATGTATATATATGGGACAGGGTCTGAGAAAATGTCGTATCGCTATATATATATATAAAGTTATAAAAATGATGCACTTTGAAATCGCTACATCTCCCGAACCGTAAATGCTATTGACTTCCTATTTTCAACACTTCATACTACATCATTTCTCTCTGGTAAAATAAATTTTGGGCACTTGCATTAGCTTCGTACCAGTGTTGCAACGTCCGATACTCCTTGGGGTTCAAATTGGCCATATCTTTCGGCAGGACATCTCAATTAACTTCAAATTCGGTTTATACGCAGAGGGGTCCTGTACCTATCGATTTGTCCTGTTCGTTAATTTTTACTTGATCCGTTACGGAGATACAGCTGTGCAAAGTAATTGCACATTTCTCGTTCATTTCGCGCCATTAACCTACTTCAACCTGGTTCCCGCTACTCCGAGACATGAATATACAATAACCTCCCGTGCCCATGCCACTACATGTACAACTGAAGTACCACCGTTAATATACGTTCTTACAAACGTCAGTGGTTCTCTTCTATAACGAACAAGATTCGTTAAGCGATCAAAATGCGTGGGATTCAGCTACCATCACCATACAAAACACGGTACGTACTATCAGTACCGATACGCGCGCACAACAATATGTGTCCCTGTCGATTCGGTCATACTCTTTGGGTGCCACTCATTGCGTGGCCATTTATAGGCTCACAACCTATAACAGTACGTCAGAGCCATGAGATATAGTGCACGGTGTATCAGCTAGGCTATGGGAGAGGCGTGGTCGATTTAAAGACACATGCAGCGCAGCTAGGCTGGAACGCATGTAACCCTTCCTTATTGTCGGGATTTGCGTTCTGCTGGCACATATATTTTAAACGCCCACCGTTTTTCATTTCATCTGCATGGCTGGCACACACACACACCCATGAACCAACACATACACACGTCTCACGTCACACTTATACACACTCTTTCCACTATTCTTTCCCCTTGCTGTACACCCTGTAAATTGCTATGTGCTACATGGATTCACTCATAAGATTTGTCTATTTGAACTTTTTTTGGTTACAGTGCTTTTACTGGCTTACTATCCAACTATTTATATTCTGACTGATGTGTTTTTCACGTGTGTAACTGGATTGTGTGTTTTATACACCGTGGTATAGGAGCATGGGAGCCATGGGGGCAAAGGCCCCAACAATTTTTTCAGAGGAAGGCCCCCCTCCCAACCCCTCCCCCCATTGGTTGTATGTACTGGGTTAATGTGTTGTATGTACTGGACTATTTGTTCCTGTCTCACCGTACCTGCCACATCATGACGTACCATGCCTCATGTCCCATATTCCATTACATGCATCCATTTACACACTCACACACTAATACAGACACAAATCACTATAAACGCTGAAGATATGAGTGTGTACCATTGAGAGGTTTAAAAAGACATAGGATGTACTATTTATTACCTTCCTTTGTTATATAAAATTTCCAGGGCCCTGATCTTTATCTTTAGGGATAAAGCAGGGATAAATATTCCTGCCGGGCTTATATACAAAAGTAGGTTTAAAGAGTAGTAGATCTACATGTAATATCACAAAAGATAAATAGCACAGATTAAAAGGCCCATGTATAATGCTATACATACACACACACACACACACATACACGTACACACACACACACACACACAAACCAGTGCTACTTAGAATTAGTGGTTCTGGTGGGTATGACTGTCAGTTTGCTATGACCAGATGCAAAGCCACCCATGGAAGTCACCCATTGAATGTTGATTTACATCAGATGGTGGCAAATATATAGGCTAATACCTTTGTGTTTAGGACTCTGCCATTAATGAGACATATGAATTTTTTTTTTGGATCTGGGGCAGTGCCGCTTCCAAACATGTTACAGACCTGTGAGTTCCATAGGCTTTTGCATTTGGTCATATGTGTAGCAAACATGACAGTCATCCTCACCAGAACCACTAATCCTAAGTAGCATTGGAATTTCCGTATGTGTGTGTGTGTGTGTGTGTGTGTGTTTGTGTGTGTGAGTGAGTATGAGTGTTTGTGTGTGTAGCATTGGAACCTTTCTTTCTTGGAGGATGTGCAATATATTTTTGTAATGTCTGACAAGGATTGTACGGTACGTACTACCAGTACCGATACGCGCGCATAACATCATGTAGAAATCGTGTCCCTGTCGATTCGGTCATACTCTTTGGGTGCCACTCATTGCGTGGCCATTTATAGGCTCACAACCTATAACAGTACGTCAGAGCCATGAGATATAGTGCATGGTGTATCAGCTAGGCTATGGGAGAGGCGTGGTCGAATTAAAGACACATGCAGCGCAGCTAGGCTGGAACACATGTAACCCTTCCTTATTGTCGGGATTTGCGTTCTGCTGGCACATATATTTTTAATGCCCACCGTTTTTCATTTCATCTGCATGGCTGGCACACACACACCCATGAACCACACCCATGAACATACACGTCTCATGTCATGACTATTCACATTCTTTCCACCATAAGACACTACTCTTTTCCCCTTGCTGTAAACCCTGTAAATTGTTATGTTATGTGCTACATGGATTCACTCATATGCTTTGTCAATTTGAACTTTTTTTTCTATGTCTTTCGGTTACAGTGCTTTCACTGGCCTAATATACAACCTCTTTCTCAACTATTTATATTCAGATTCATTCTTTTTATGTTTGGTCCTACATGTGCAAATATTCCATTACCTTCTATTTCTTTAGTGGTCATAATTGTATCAGCACAATATGGTAGTATGTCTTGTCAGACTCATGCCCACCACTGTATGCTCATATCCCATGGCCTCCTCTACATGGTCATGTCCAAAGGCCTCCATGTCACTGATGTGTTTTTCATGCATATGCATGTAACTGGACTGTGTGTTGCATGTATTAGGCTGGTGTCAGTGGGGTAGGAAGCACGGGGGCCGTGGGGGCAAATGCCATGATCATGCCCTAAACTTGCACATCGCCAGCAACATTATTAGTTGTTCAGTTTCTATTGTATTATTATACTGACCCTCCTATTTTAATTTTAAATTGTGTGTGTTATATCAACTGTCCATTTAATTACTTCCAATTTTGCACCCCTTTTTATGGCATGTGATGTCCCATAAAGCATGGCTCTTTCCCTAAATGGGAGGGGGTAGGGGGTGGTCAGATTGGCACAGTGGTTACATCGGTGTAATCACAGTGCTTGGTCAGTGGTTCAAACCACGCCAAGGTACACATTTCTTCCAACCACGCCAAGGTACACATTTCAGCAGCATCTTTGAATATACGATACATATATATATAATAACATTATTATATGCAAAATCTGCATTGCTTTTTGTTGCATGTGCTAGCATACAGAGCAAGTTACAGAGCAAGTTACTGTACAAAATCTGGTAGAGACCCTATAGAAATCTCCATTTGAAGTGCTAAATTATTCAAATGGTTGCATTTTATAAATTTTATAAACTAAACTGACTTGGGGTATACAAATATGCAGCAATTGAGTGTAGTTGAAGGGAAAATATATATGGAAAGTTGTGTAAGGATATGAGATGGTGATGGTTTGAGGGTGGTCCTGTTTCATGTGAAATGACACCCCAACAACCATAGGTCTCTATTGCCAAGGGGATGTAGACCCAACCTAGCTCTCTGCACTTCTGATTGTTGGCCGTATGTTTGCGAGCTTCGGCATTACCAGCTGCTGACCCACCTGTAGCTCCGGCTTTGTTCAATGTCTCGGAGTTAAGCTTAGAGACTACAGTTAAATCAAAAGCAGCTGGCTTGCAAGTCAACCAGGATGTCCGCTGGCCAGCTATTTGTACCATCACCTCAGACCCATGACCTACTTCAAGTTGCCCACCCAGCCGAGCCCTATGACAGAATTAGGCAAAAACATCCCTCAGGGCATTGTGGCACACAACAACATCACCACCCTCACGGCATGATGCCCCAGAGGATCCATGGCCAGCTGGTGGTCAGGGCAGTGAGGGCAATGTACCTGTGAGGATGTGTACATTCGAAGTCACCGTTTTAAGATCAAGCTAAGAATAAGTCAATAACAGATGGGCACGGTTGGCTGGAGATGAGATGAGGGTACAAGTGGTCAAATTGATTGTCATGAAACCTGGCTAGTAAAGTTTTTTTTTTTGACTGAGATCTGAACTTACCTAGTGTAGTGGAACGTAGATCCCGATCTCAATATAGCAATGACAACTGATAATATCCTGATCTCTTTAGCAATGCAGATACAATATATTATACTTACATGTCACACACCAAAAGGAGGGGTTCACAAATTTGGTGCATGCATGTGTCACACACAACTAATGATAACCTGTACGAACCCCTGTAATAACAATCATCGCCTCCCAGAATTAAAGGATCATATGCGGGACTGGTGTCAGTGGGGTAGGAAGCACGGGGGTCGTGGGGGCAAATGTCACAATACGTTTGTCAGAGGCCCCCATGAGGCTCCACTATACATGTCCCATGTACTCAAATTCAGACTGTGCTTCATTGGGAGGGTTTTAAAGACTCCTCTATTTCAGCTGATAGTGGTCATGAAAGAGTTGGAATGATGTGGGAGGGGGGGGGGGTGGGGGGGGATGGGCTCAAATGTCATGTCCCCATCAAGGTGCTCTTGTATAAATAGCTGCATACTAGTCCTGAAGCTTCATCTCTGTTGTGTACCAACTCAGTGCTGCCTGTATACCCATTGGGTAAATAGAAGCCATGTCAGTGAATGCTCTGTATAAACTGTACAGTGGCCCAGTCTTTCCAAATCTTGAGATAGGCTAGCCACTGCCACTTATGCAAGGCTTCCTAAGTAGCTTGCACAAAGAATAAAATCCTCAGAGAAAGAAAGGTACCAATGCTACAAGCACACACACACACACACACACACACACACACACACACACACACACACACACACACACACACACATACACACACACACACACACACACACACACACACACACACACACACACACACACACACACACACACAATGGTGGTCTTGAAAAAGCTTAGCAAGCTGTATCTGGACCTCCACCAGTGGACACTAAGCTAGCCTTTATGTTGGGACACCCATGGCACTACAAGGCCACCAATGGATGCATGTTACTTGCTCCTCCACATCAGGGCTTCCATCCCCACCAGTAGACACCTCTTTCACATGGGATTTCCCACCCACTTCACAGCAGGTGCCCCTTGCTCCTCCACATCAGGGCACCCCCTCTTCCATAGATGTCACACTTCTACGTAGGGATCTCCTTCCCCCTTTTTACCATTCCATCCAGGAGACACCCCCCCTCCTCCTCCACACAGTATACCCCTCCTAAACTGTGTAACACCAAATGGTCTTATTTCAAAATACTCTAAATTTGTTATGTTCTATCTCATGAAGAAAAAGAACTGATGGAACAAGTAAAAAAAAAACATTCTTTGTGAGAAAGTTGGTATATATGATTTTAAAAAGGCAATATAGGTGTAAAAAGGAAATATGTAATAGCCCTATATTTAGCACATTTGTAGGACATTGTGTTGTTGAACTGTGTGTGCATTAAATTTCCCCTTGTTTCCTTCGTTTTGCCTTCCAATCCTATATGCCATCAACTTTCTCATAGAGAATGTCTTTATTACTTGTATGCAAGGCTTCCATCTCTAGGTGAGCAGATGAAGAAGAAGCTTGTCAACACATTACAAAAATAAATTGCAAAGAAAGATTCCAATGCTACGTAGACATACATACACTCACATACACAAATACACACACATACACACACGCATACACACACACAAACACATACGGAAATTCCAATGCTACTTAGGATTAGTGGTTCTGGTGAGGATGACTGTCATGTTTGCTACACATATGATCAAATGCAAAAGCCTATGGAACTCACAGGTCTGTAACATGTTTGGAAGCGGCACTGCCCCAGATCCAAAAAAAAAATCATAAAATATGACACCAACTGCTCTGATCCTCGGGTGGGTATGTGACCATATGTCTCTTAATGGCAGAGTCCTAAACACAAAGGCATTAGCCTATATATTTGCCACCATCTCGTGTAAATCAACATTCCATGGGTGACTTCCATGGGTGGCTTTGCATCTGGTCATAGCAAACTGACATTCATACCCACCAGAACCACTAATTCTAAGTAGCACTGGTTTGTGTGTGTGTGTGTGTGTGTGTATACGTGTATGTGTGTGCATGTGTGAGTGTGTGTGTGTGTGTGTGTGTGTGTGTGTGTGTGTGTGTGTATAGCATTATACATGGGCCCCTTCTAGGAATCTGTGCTATTTATCTTTTGTGATATTACATGTAGATCTACTACTCTTTAAACCTACTTTTGTATATAAGCCCGGCAGGAATATTTATCCCTGCTTTATCCCTAAAGATAAAGATCAGGGCCCTGGAAATTTTATATAACAAAGGAAAGTAATAAATAGTACGTCCTATGTCTTTTTAAACCTCTCAATGGTACACACTCATATCTTCAGCGTTTATAGTGATTTGTGTCTGTATTAGTGTGTGAGTGTGTAAATGGATGCATGTAATGGAATATGGGACATGAGGCATGGTACGTCATGATGTGGCAGGTACGGTGAGACAGGAACAAATAGTCCAGTACATGCAACACATTAACCCAGTACATACAACCAATGGGGGGAGGGGTTGGGAGGGGGGCCTTCCTCTGAAAAAATTGTTGGGGCCTTTGCCCCCATGGCTCCCATGCTCCTATACCACGGTGTATAAAACACACAATCCAGTTACACACGTGAAAAACACATCAGTCAGAATATAAATAGTTGGATAGTAAGCCAGTAAAAGCACTGTAACCAAAAAAAGTTCAAATAGACAAAGCTTATGAGTGAATCCATGTAGCACATAGCAATTTACAGGGTGTACAGCAAGGGGAAAGAATAGTGGAAAGAGTGTGTATAAGTGTGACGTGAGACGTGTGTATGTGTTGGTTCATGGGTGTGTGTGTGTGCCAGCCATGCAGATGAAATGAAAAACGGTGGGCGTTTAAAATATATGTGCCAGCAGAACGCAAATCCCGACAATAAGGAAGGGTTACATGCGTTCCAGCCTAGCTGCGCTGCATGTGTCTTTAAATCGACCACGCCTCTCCCATAGCCTAGCTGATACACCGTGCACTATATCTCATGGCTCTGACGTACTGTTATAGGTTGTGAGCCTATAAATGGCCACGCAATGAGTGGCACCCAAAGAGTATGACCGAATCGACAGGGATGTTACGCAGCCCTATCCCCGTGACAAGGTACCAAGCAACAGGATGCTTTTTGATAACGGCACAGCTCACGCGCACCACACGTAGCGTACACACCAGAAATCAAAGACAGCCGTACGCGCATGCGCGTACACATACATTATCTCTTAACATCCCCCCCCCCACTTAAGTTAACATTGTTCAACAAAACGTTCAGGCTTCTTGCTGATCCTCCCAGACCGAGTAGTGGTGACCCTTGGCTCAGGAACCCCAGTGGGTGGTTCTTGATCAGGGGGTGCTTTCTGTTTGGGCACCTTTGGCACACTGCTGGGTCCTGGTTTTTTCAATTTGGGTACCGCATTGGGTACTGCCATGGATGGCACTGGGCCCACTGGACTGGGCAGTTCCCGGTCCTTGGGAATATCTTTGGACTGGTCAGGTAACTGGTCTAACTCTGGTTCTGGACACCCCAAATCCAGCGGTGGCGAGTTCCACGAGGGCTTGACGAACTGTCGATTCCGATGCAAGAGTTGTCCATCGACTTCCACTGTATAGGAGTTCTTTGAGAGCTGCCCCTCGCACTTTCCTCTCATCCACTGTGTTTTCCTGGCCCTCAGGTCTTGCACCAGTACGGGTTCCCCTTTCCTTAGCGGTGCGAACGTAGACCCTTTACCACTTCGATACAATTGGATTTGGGCTTGCTTGTGGACCTTCTTCTCCCAGGTTCCTTGTGGCAATTTCGCTGCTAGTTTAGCCTCACTGCTGGTAATCGCTCCCCTTGTTCGGCGTGCAAATAAACGCTGGCTCGGACTTGTGTCCAAACCGGCAGTGGGAGTGTTTCTCCACTCCAGCAGGGCTAGGTAGGGATCTCGACTTCTCTTGAACAAACGCTTTGCGATCTTAACAGCCGATTCAGCTTTCCCATTGGATTGGCTGTTATAGGGTGATGAGACTGTTTGCTGAAATTCCCATGCCTTGGCAAAAGACCGAAATTCGTGCGACATGAACTGGGGGCCTCCATCCGTATGAACCACTAGGGGAATCCCATGTCTGGCGAAATTTCGTTTGGTTGCTTCAACGACAGTAGAGGCTAAAGTGTTCGGTAGTTCTGACACCTCAAAGAAATCCGTCAGATAGTCGACCATTATGAGGAACTCCTTTCCTTTGCACTTAAACAGATCCATCCCCACTTTGCTCCAAGGCTGTTTTGGAATATCATGTGCCAATAATTTGCCTCTTGGTTGGGCGGGACTGTCCTCCTCACAGATGGGGCACTGTTTAGTGACTCTGTATATGTCCTCAGCCATCCCTGGCCAGTAGACAGCGTCACGTGCTCGTCTCAAGGTTGATTCACTGCCCATGTGACTTGCGTGCAATTTCTGCAAGTAGTTCTCTCTAAGACCTTCTGGTACTACTACTTGATCTCCTTTGAAGATGACACCATCACGCACCACCAATAGCTCCCTAAAATTCCAGTATTTCCTGACAGCCTCTGGTAGTTCCCTCCAATGAGCAGGCCAACCTTGCTTAATCACCTGGCTCAGTGCCATCTGTTCTGAATCTGTTACTGCTGCCCTCTTCACCTCCATCAACCTCTCGTCCTTCACCCGCACAAAGTCTCTCTCCTCAACAGCCTCTAACTCACTGGAGTAGTCATCCCCACAAACGTGGATAGCCATGATCCCTTGCAGGGTTAGGTCCTCATCCTCTACAGCTGGTGACTCGGTAGTCGGCAACCTGGACAGAACGTCCGCAATCACCTGCTGCTCTCCAGGTCGATAAACCACTTCAATGTCATATCTCTGTAATGCCAGGAGCATGCGCTGCAACCGTCTAGGAGCTGCTAATATGGATTTCTTGGTGATAACTTCCAGGGGCTTATGGTCCGTTTCCACTTTAACCTTTTTCCCATATATGTACTGATCAAATTTGCTACAGGCAAAGGCGATAGCTAGACATTCTAACTCCAGGGCCACATAGTTCTTCTCTGCTTTGGTCAACGATCTGGACACCGAAGCCACTGGTCGCCCTCCCTGCAACAAAGTAGCCCCCAGCCCCTCTGTACTGGCATCGCACTGGATGACCACGGGCTTACTGACGTCATAAAACGCTAAGATTTGATCCTTGCAAATCATGTCCTTGAGCCTTTCAAAAGCTGCTTGTTCTTCTAATCCCCACTGGAACTCACTGTCCTTTTCAGTTAGGCGACGCAAGGGTTCGCTGGTTGCAGACAGGTTAGGGATAAACTTGGCTAGATAATTGCACATTCCTAGGAACCGTCTCACGTCTGTCACTGACTTTGGGGCGGCCATCTGTTGAATAGCTTTAACCTTGGCAGGGTCCGGACTCACTCCTTTGCTTGAAATCCGGTGGCCAATGTACTGCAGCTCAGACTTATGAAGTCTCATCTTCTCTTTATTAAACTTGATATTGGTTTTTCGAGCTCTCATCAACAACTGCACAAGCGCCTCATCATGCCTTTGTCGGGCTTCTTCATCTGTTTTCCCACCACCGAAGACCAGAACATCGTCTGCGACGACTGCCACACCCTCTATTCCATGAAGTGCTGCCTGGAGCCGCCGCTGAAACTCTTCTGGGGCTGACGAGATTCCAAATGGCATCCTCAACCAACGATATCTTCCTTTTGGACCCCAGAACGTAGTTAAGAAACTGGATCGATCACTGAGTTTCACGTGCATAAAACCATCTTTGACATCGAGCAAACTGAATACTCTTGCCTCCTTTAGAGCAGGTAAGACATCCTCCAAGACTGGCATGTTAAAGTGGCTTCGCTTGATGGCCTTATTTAAATCTCGGGGGTCCAAACATATTCTCACCTGGGCTTTATCTGCTTTCCAGACTGCGGTGAGATTACTTATCCACTCAGACGGCCCATCCACCTTGGCAATCCAACCCTCTTCTTCCATTTCCGCTAGTTTGCTTTCCACTGCCTTTTTCATCACATGTGGAATTCTTCTGGGTCTGTTCTGTACTGAAGGCACCCCCTCCTCCAGCTCAATTTCGTATTCACCAGGCAAACAGCCAGTACCCCTAAAGACATCTTGATAACTGCTCAATATGGCATCCTTGGTCAGGCCTTGTGAAGCTTCTGCTAAACAGACAGATTCAGACTCATAAGACAGTAGCTGTAGACCCAAACAGGAGTCCAAAGACAACAAAGTATGATGCTTGGTCTCCAAGAGCTCAAACGCAAGGTCTGTTGGCCTCCCTTGTCGGTTTAGCACTTGAGTTCGATAACGGCCCAACGACTTCTTCACTGACCCATCATACATGGTGAGGTTGGTTCCACTAGTCTCAACTGGTGGACACCCCAGCTTTTCATAATCAGCCATAGTCAACACATTGCAGGATGCTGCTGTGTCTAACTGACAGTCAATCTCTAGGTCACAGCTTGAATCTCTTCGTCTGAACGGCACTTTAGCGAGAAGTTTCTTTCCCACTTTCTTTACTGTTATTAACAACACCTCTTCCCCTGAGTCAGTGAGGTTTGACACCTCTTCCCCTGAGTCAGTGAGGTTTGGGCTTTCCTCCACTAGATGTACCGTTCCGCGTTTCTTGCACATTCTTGCAAAATGGTTATAGGCCAAACATCTTTTGCACTGTTGACCATATGCAGGACAACGTCTTGGTGGATGACTCAGACCACAGCGTGAGCAGCGGGTACCACCTGTTTCTCCTCCCGTTTCACATACCTGCCCATGGCTCTGTGCTCCCTCTTTCTGTGGCTCTCTCTTTCCAGATCCTGCACTACCTCCTTTCCCTTTTCTATTCCTGGAATCAATGGCTGCCACCTTTTCCCCCAACTCTGTCTTTACCCCCAAAGACTGCATGTCTGCTGCAGTGGCTTCCATAGCTTGACACATTCTTATTGCTTTTTCCAGGTCTAGGTTTTCAGTCTCAAATAAACGTCTCCGCATTCTCTCACTCTCCACGCCTCGAATCAATACGTGAAGCATCAAATCGTCCCTAAGATCCCCGAATTCACAATCCTTAACTTGCTTGCGAATTTCCGTCACAAACTGATCTACGCTGTTCCCCTCCTGTTTCATCTGGAAAAACTTGTCGCGTCTTACGTGCTTACTCGTTCTTCTAGCGCACCAACTGTCCAATTTCCCACACACCACTGACCACTTCGCCCGATCCTCTCCCTCAGCGAAGGGCATCGTTTCGTACAAATCGTTCACCCGGGGGCCCACTGTCCTAAGGAATATAGCCAGCTTCACCTGTTCACTTGCACTTCCTTTCTCCGTTGCTGTCAGGAACTGTGTGAACTCCCTTTTGAAACGTATCCAATGGCTGCTGAGGTCCCCTTCCCCAATGGGCTCTGGAATCAACTGTTTTTCCATTTCTTTACAGATATCCCACTCCTGACACCATGTTACGCAGCCCTATCCCCGTGACAAGGTACCAAGCAACAGGATGCTTTTTGATAACGGCACAGCTCACGCGCACCACACGTAGCGTACACACCAGAAATCAAAGACAGCCGTACGCGCATGCGCGTACACATACATTATCTCTTAACAAGGGACACATATTGTTGTGCGCGCGTATCGGTACTGATAGTACGTACCGTGTTTTGTATGGTGATGGTAGCTGAATCCCACGCATTTTGATCGCTTAACGAATCTTGTTCGTTATAGAAGAGAACCACTGACGTTTGTAAGAACGTATATTAACGGTGGTACTTCAGTTGTACATGTAGTGGCATGGGCACGGGAGGTTATTGTATATTCATGTACTCGGAGTAGCGGGAACCAGGTTGAAGTAGGTTAATGGCGCGAAATGAACGAGAAATGTGCAATTACTTTGCACAGCTGTATCTCCGTAACGGATCAAGTAAAAATTAACGAACAGGACAAATCGATAGGTACAGGACCCCTCTGCGTATAAACCGAATTTGAAGTTAATTGAGATGTCCTGCCGAAGGATGTGGCCAGTTTGAACCCCAAGGGGTATCGGACGTTGCAACACTGGCACGAAGCTAATGCAAGAGCCCAAAATTTATTTTACCAGAGAGAAATGATGTAGTATGAAGTGTTGAAAATAGGAAGTCAATAGCATTTACGGTTCGGGAGATGTAGCGATTTTAAAGTGAATCATTTTTATAACTTTTATATATATATAGCGATACGACATTTTCTCAGACCCTGTCCCATATATATATATATGGAGTGTATATGGGGTTCCCAGCCTTTTTTATAATTACCTTTTGACGGATTGAGGGCGTTGTTTGCGAGATGACATATGGCAGCCGATCTGGACTTATAAAGGCAAGCCGAACGTTATCTTAACGGTATACACGCACACAACTTACGAGTACTAAACGTCTAACATACGCTTGCTTTGGCACGCGGGCGTTCGTCGGTATGGATTTGTAGACTATGTCGTGATGCTAATGCGTTTGTATACATGCATGTTTAACTTCGCTTTGTTAACGTGAAATATAAAGCCTCGCTGTGTTTATGAAGTCTTGCCTGCAGTGTTCATGAATGTGCCGCGCGCGGTGTTTATTCAAAGGTGACCGGTACTTGCGTTAATATGCAAGCAGCATGCAAGCTTGTTTATTATCCTGCATGCCGCGTAGTGTTGAGAGTGAATGTTAAGTAGTACGGCTTGGACAGTAAAGGTGTATTTAAATCCATCTGGATTCTATTTAGACCACACTCTAGTAAAATGACATGGGAACATATACTTAATACATTGTCAGATACAAGTATTTTTATATGCCAATGCTTGAATGTTTGTAGGAGGAACTAGCTTCTCAGTAGCAAACTTTGGACAAGGAACAGAGCCCATTATGTTAGACGATGTAGGATGTACTGGAACTGAGGCAAGACTGTGGGATTGTCGACTCGAAACAGAGGTGTTGGACTCCACTCATGTTGAAGACGCATATGCATATGTTATCACATGTAGCTCAAGGTAGGCCTCAAATTATTTTACCAGTCAGCTTGACATGGGTATATGCTAACAGTTATGCAGCTACATATGTCTACTTAAGACAAACATGAAATCGAATGCTACCCACCTGCTTTAAGGGTAGGCTACCAGTGACAGAGTTTGGACACATTTTTTAGTGACTCTTGTACAGGGTTAAAAAATGTTGTCATGGCAATGCTGAAGGTTGCCATGGGGGAATCATGTGATTTGGATGTGTGGGTCTCCATGGAGATCATGTGATGGGTGTGATCTCATTGAAAGGTGAGTCAATAGCTGGATAGGTTCTCATTTCACGTGTACAGAAGACTGTCACCTTATTCATCACTAAAGGTAGCCATGGAGGGGATCATGTGACTTGGATGTGTATGGTCTCTATGGAGATCATGTGGTTGTGTGGACATATTGGTTAGGGGACTGTGTGTGTGTTTGTGTTGTTGAACTGATTAGGAGACTGCATAGGTGTGGTTGAGTGTCTCAATGCTCCTTCCACAGAGATTCATGCAGCGGAGGTCAGACCAAGGATCCCTACCCCCGATTGCATATGGAGGGAGTTGGTGTGGATATCATCTTTGGCACATGTGAGCAAGATACACGACCTAATAAACCTCATGTCACCACCACCTCCACCCCCTCCCTCACTCAAGGAGAACAGGTGTTGGCCACCTCCTAACCTCAGGCTCATAAGTTCCAAGTCAGCTGCCTTGCAATGCCCTATGGTCCAGGTGTACCAGCAAAGTCTAGGAACCTCCTGTAACATCACGACCCACGTGGACAACCGTGCACCCCTCACCTCCACCTCTGAAAAGCAAGCGGAGCCTGTTCGGAAGAGGATTCCACCAACAATCCCTCCTCATACCTGAGCATACCCCCTCCCTGTCACCACTTGACCATGCCCCCCTCTGAGAGCTTTTCTTCATGAAGGGCATCTGGGGGCGCGGCTTTCTTCATGCGTCCAAGATCTCACAGTCTAGACAATGACAACTATGACCACCTCCCAGGGTGTCATGAGGACTCCCCCTCCTCCTCCTCTGCTTCACCTCTTACGACAGAGGGAGGAACCAATCATTGAGTCCACTGGAAACTTGTAAGGCCACACCCACCAACATCTTAAGGGTGGGATTGTATGCTGTGGAGAGTGCAGGGACTGTACCACAGGGAAGGTTGGGGCTGGTGCCACTAAACTGTAAGTAAAAAAATGTTTCTAATTAATTCATTAGTACTGCAGCTTGAGGTACAATTCATGAGTGTGTACTAGTTAGGGTGGTAGTGTGGGTCGACTTGTTAGTATCTGTGGGAATGCTGGTTAGTATGTGTGGGCATACTGGTTAGGAGACTGTGGGTGTGGTTGTGTAGGTGAACTGGTTAAGTGACTGTATGGGCGTGGTTGAGTGTCTCAACACTTCTTCCTCCTTCCCATCTCACAGGGATGCCCCCTTCATGCAGCAGAGGTCATGAAATATGCTGGATGAAATTGAATCTACCCACCTGCTTTAAGGGTAGGCTACCAGTGACAGAGTTTGGACACATTTTTTAGTGACTCTTGTACAGGGTTAAAAAATGTTGTCATGGCAATGCTGAAGGTTGCCATGGGGAAATCATGTGATTTGGATGTGTGGGTCTCCATGGAGATCATGGGATGGGTGTGATCTCATTGAAAGGTGAGTCAATAACTGGGTAGGTTCTCATTTCACGTGTACAGAAGACTGTCACCCTATTCATCACTAAAGGTAGCCATGAGGGGATCATGTGACTTGGATGTGTATGGTCTCCATGGAGATCATGTGGTTGTGTGGGTATATTGGTTAGGAGACTGTGGGTATATTTGTGTTGTTGAACTGATTAGGAGACTGTATAGGTGTGGTTGAGTGTCTCAATGCTCCCTCCACAGAGATTCATGCTGCGGAGGTCAGACCAAGGATCCATACCCCAATTGCATATGGAGGGAGTTGGTGTGGATGGAGTTAAATCATCTTTAGCACATGTGAGCGAGATACACGACCTGATAAACCTCATGTTGCCGTCACCTCCACCCTCAAGGAGAACAGGTGTTGACCACCTCCTAACCTCAGGCTCATAAGTTCCAAGTCAGCTGCCTTGCAATGCCCTATGGTCCAGGTGTACCAGCAAAGTCTAGGAACCTCCTGTAACATCACGACCCACGTGGACAACCGTGCACCCTTCACCTCCACCTCTGAAAAGCAAGCGGAGCCTGTTCGGAAGAGGATTCCACCAACAATCACTCCTCATACCTGAGCATACCCCCTCCACTGTCACCACTTGACCATGCCCCCCTCTGAGAGCCTTTCTTCATGAAGTTCATCTGGGGGCGCGGCTTTTTTCATGCGTCCAAGATCTCACAGTCTAGACAATGACAACTATGACCACCTCCCAGGGTGTCGTGAGGACTCCCCCTCCTCCTCCTCTACTTCACTTCCCATGAAAGAGGGAGGAACCAATCACTGAGTCCACTGGACACGTGTACTGGTTAGGGTAGTAGTGTGGGTCAACTTGTTCGTATGTGTGGGCATGCTGGTTAGTATGTGTGGGCATCACTGGTAAGTATGTGTGGGCTAGGAGGCTGGGTGTGGTTGTGTAGGTGAACTGGTTAAGTGACTGTATGGGCGTGGTTGAGTGACTTCTTCCTCCTCCCCATCTCATGGGGATGCCCCCTTCATGCAGCGTAGCCCATCCCCCTCCAAGAGCTTGGCACCAGCATGATGTGATAATTGGATCAACTTTTTATTTGAATCCATGTTGTGGGTTAGGCTTTTTTTTTTAAATGATAAAAAACATTGAGCTGGGTCTATTTCATTGCGCATGCGTGACCCTTAATAGCACGCGTACGTTCGTGACCCTTTTAATGGCGCTGTTTGTGAAAGGTATGTTTGCATTGTATTTTTTTAGCTTGGTTTATACGTTGTTTTCTTACCACGTCTAGCGATGCCTCGTTCGATTAAAAAAAAAGTTGAGCGCTTTGGAGAGAGTGTGGCGATATTTTCGTGGTGAGTATACTAGTGCAGCAGTTCGGAATGCCTGTATAACTCCACTTCTCTGTAGACTGCCAAATATACGCAAAGAAAATTTTTACTACCGTGCTGCCCGACTACTACAGCGTACGCTACCGCACTATATGGGACACTGCCTAAGGAAACATGTAAGTTACTAATACGCCCCGCCCCGGAGTTCACAAGACTAAATGGACATGCCCTATCAAGCTTTCGAGGTAAACTTCGCGATTAGTACGGCTGACATTGTTATTGTTACAGAATGGTCTCCTTTGCTTCCCGAACGTGACGGCTGCATGCACCCAAGATTTAAAGTAAGATATCTCTCGTACTGTAACCTGTCCTTTATTAGTTTTCTTGATTTTCTAGTGTCTGAACAGAGAAACAACCTGTTCGATCGTTATAGCGTGTAAAGACATCTACTTTTCTTTATGTGTTATTTTTATGGGTTGTATTTTTTTATCACCATTTTATTAAAATCAATTGAACGTGTTGTTGTATAGTTATTAATATTAATTTATGTTGGGACCATCAATTTACGGTAAATATACGTGATATTGTTACCTCTGTCAACACCCAATAGAGTGTACTGGCTACACTTCAGGGGTATTGGCCATAACACTCATGAGCGGTTACCGCTACACCCCAGGGGGTGTCATTTTTAAATATCCATACGAACACCCCTAAGTGTGTTGCGGTAACACCTTTTTTTTAACAGTGCGGGCATGGGCGTCGGAAGCTGTTTAACAATAGGTCCGGCAATGAATGAATAATTACAATGGGCGGAGATACTTAATAGTGGACGGGACCACTACTGGGATACCTTTCACGAAGCCAAATGGAAAAGTTGTTGTCTATATTAGACAACCCAAGGGGCATCCATCCATGCATCCCTCCCGCCAGCTAAGGCGTATCGAGGAAAAGTTCCCACACAGTGGTCTGGGGCTCCGCCCTAGAAGCTCGATCTGCATGTAATGCATTATTAATTAGAAACATATGACTATTCACTCACTCATAAAATCAGCAAATACAAGTTAAGGTTAAGTTGTACACTAACGCACTTGAGCGTGTATTCATTACAATTCTCTGGACACCATGCATACAAGTTATAATTAATGTATGCATGCAAATACACACACCCAACCATTATAGATATTATACATCCCTCCCTCCTGCAGCTGGACAATTCACAAGAAGCTAGTAGATAAGACTGAGGGAGGGCTGAACTCCAGTAGAAGTAAAAAAATGTGTTTATCACATGATGCGTGCAAATGATTGCCGTATAAGTACATACGACATGCTTGGTTACTAAAACCGTGCATGACTGCATGTTGTGTTTTCTCAAGAACCCATTATTCAGACAAATTCACTAATGCATCATTCCAGTACTCCCATGAGAACAGGCCTAGGAATGTGGGACCAAAATCATTGCAGTACAACAAGTTAAAATTTTTGGTCAAATGATCCCTCCTCGACCCAGTCCCGTAACTTACATGTTTGACATGATACCTTTTAAAACCTACGGTTTCGTTCCTGCTATTCAAAACGAACGCGCGTTAGCCTTTGTAGGCATAAGAGTTTGTAGTTATATAATTGTACTTGTAGTTAGCTATATTTAAAGCGCATGTTCTTGTTCCGTTCGAATGTACGGCACAGGCTAGGTATGATGTTGCGTACCTACCGTGAAACCAAACTATACATGTGTTCTACCAAGGTCGTCACAAGTGTTGAGCTGCAAAACACTCCGATGGGGTGATCAAATAAAGCGTATACATTGGTAACTAAAGAAACCATCAGTGTTCATACAACCACTATGAAAACTAATAGTTGGCTTAGTCCCAATATAATTATTTTCTGTATGTAAGTTGTTAATAGCTTTGTACTCGTTACTCATACTTCGTTGAAAAGCGTCACGTGATCCATTGAATTGTCGATTGTAACGTACGACTTTTCACTGCTATTCAACACAAAAATCGTTATCTTCGGCATTCTTCGTCCTTCCACTGCCTTACTTTCCAGGTTAATGACTTTTGTTCATGCAATTCACTTGACTAAGCATACTCTACATAGGTACCGTATCTGTCATTTCAGCCTCTTCGGAACATATATCTCAAGTTAGAAAAGCTTCCAAACATTCATTTCTATAAGCCAAACATTGCATTATTCCCTCTGTGGAACGAGCCTATATATCTGTTGTAAGGGGCTTCAGCGTGTGGGTACAACTGCTTGGTGAACAGGTATACATAGCGGACCTATCGTGTTTCGGTACCTAGTGTGTGAGTTAGACACACGCAGCAAAGTCCAATTTTGCTTTTAAATGACTTTATGTGTGAAACGCGTACTGTCAAAGGTAGACCAAAGTTACGCGTTATGTGCAAATGTCTCTAGTTTTGTGGGTTATATTCATTTAACCGTCCGCGGACCGGACCGATATATGTTTCCATGGCCGTAGTCAATCACGGGGGGGCTAATTAATATTCATGATCTTATACAACGATGCATCGCGGATTGATCGATGGTTGACCACATGCACAGGAAAAAAAGTTAGGAATACTACATAGAAATACCACGGTTTACTACTGCAGTAGTAATTATACAGCAGTCTTACATTACTTTGCACCAACTGTATATCGCTGTTATTTTAAATGCTGCAAATATCCAGCTATTGCTACAAAATGTCATAGAACGCATTGAAGACCATTGTAACTGGCATTGAAACAATTGCATTCTGATGTAAATGATGAAATGCAACGATTTACTACCAATGTCGAAATACAGTCACGTGAGAAAATTCTTATCTTTAGCGTCGTTCGCAGACACACACTTCAAATCGTTGGGCGCGGCCCAATATGCATCTGCGCAGGCGCTAAGGTCGTACTATGAAGCGAGAACTCCTTTCGAATTTAAAATCTAGGATGCGCGGGGTGGCAGGGGGGGGGGGGGGGGGGCACACACAGTTTGCTTGTATCAAAGTGGTAAGATGATACACATTTGCTTCTGTGCGTTTTATTGTCCGAGCTTTCATTTTGTCCAGAAAAATGTAAAAGGTTACCAATTCCGGCCAGATTAATTATCCGCAATTACGCACCTACGGCCGTAAATTTTTTTCATTTTTGACGGGCGAGGGTCGAGCGGCATATAGGGAGCAGAAGAAAGCGGTATGGGTAAGTAACATTCATAGTATACACTCCCCGGCATATTTTGGTACTCGTGTTTGGTCACGATCGCTGTTTTGTCTGGGTCGCGTGCGTGTACAAAATACGCATTATGGTACTACTTTAGCAGAGAACAAACATCATTTCTTCAGGCGGAATAAGAAGTAAGTGAACTTTTCTAGTGTATCTTGTAATAAAAGGTATGGTTTTCTTACGCTAGTGAGCGAAAAACGTTAGCAGCAGCTACATAATTTCGAGGTATGTTCTAATTGATGCGCGCGTGCTGTTTCCTGTTTGAATCCGCACCCTCGTCATTGATGAATTGTGGATGGTGTGTTTAATAGTCAGGGAGTGTTGTAGGTTGTGTTCGAGTACTGCTGACATGGTTGGTACATGTATGTGGGGTTGATTATTATTGGTGAGTGGAAGCTTTTGTGTGGTGTGGGATGCTGGAGGCTTGTAGGTAGTGTATGCGTATTGCGGCTTTTTGGAGGAGGATGTGTGGGGTTTGCAAGTATTGAGGCTTATAGGGTTTTGTGTTAGAGGATTGTAGAGTGTGTGTGGGTGTAGAAGGGTTGTGTGTGTTGGTGTCAAAGGTTGTATGTGTTGAAGGTTTGTGTGAGTGTTGGAAGCTTGTAGGTGTGTTTGGGTTTGGAAGGCTTGTAGGGTGTGTGGGTGTTGAGGTTTCTAGGGTGTGTTGGTAGGTGTTGAAAGCTTGTAGTGTGTGTGTGGGTGTCAAAGGCTTGTAGGGTGTGTGGGTTTACGAAGGCTTGTGTGTTTGGGGGTGTCAAAGGCTTGTGTGTGGGTGTTTAAGGCTCTGGGGCAGAAAATAACTTCAAATTCTTAAGTAACTGCGTACTACGAGACATTTGTTTTGGAAGACAAATTGTCTTCTGTTGTATTGGATGATTTGAAGGCCTCTGAAGAAGTTAGAATTGTGCTGAACAACAGGAAGCGCTC
The DNA here is from genome assembly GCA_963681505.1 of Eunapius fragilis. NCBI lineage: Eukaryota > Metazoa > Porifera > Demospongiae > Spongillida > Spongillidae > Eunapius > Eunapius fragilis. Next base: position 4,912,843 of record OY811974.1, on the reverse strand, counting down.
CAAACCACTACTGTTTTGTTCTTTGGCGTATATCTGTTTGCATATCACTTGTGTATCATTTTAAGTGCATGTTTATCTCTCTCTCTGATTTCTGCAGGTGTCCCCATTTTCACCTCCAACGTCTTCAGTTGCTATTACTGTAAGTGCTATGATTACAATTCCTGCTTTGAATGCCATTTAATTGTAGGTGTCACATTCTAGCCCAACTTTTGCTGGTGATCAGGTAAATTTCCATGATGTAAACTGTCAAAGTGTTCATAGATTTATTCCCCCAGTTGGCATCTGATTTCTACAAATCTACAAAGTAGCTAAGTAGCAAATTTTAGTTCACAAACTAACTCTTGTATCCGATATTCCAGAGCTTCTACTCCAAGTCAACCTGTTACCATGCAAAAAATGACCCCATCACGTCCTCCAATGAAGGTCTCTGCATGCAGAAGCATTAACTCTCTACCCGTGCAACAGTCATAAGAGGTACAGTATTTTTTCATGCTGTGATGACCTACCTGGATAACATGTACAGGGTGATCAGCCAAAGGAGCAGGAATATTTTAGGTGAGTATAAAGGCACACTACACCTATCCGTCAGTATATTGATGCCCATGCAAAACATCAAATGCAAAGTGCATATGGCAGACCACTTACCTTGTCTCTGTTTTTCAAATTCAACCTGCAGTGATGAAGAACGTGAAAACACAACTAAGTATGAATTGGCTAGGACCCAAATAATTCAACAGACAAAATGCAAGGTGCATATCAAGTGAGTGCATGTAAATTCACTCTGCGATTTGGTGGGACCATCACTCAGTTTTTGTTTCTATTAAAAAGTGATGGCACTGTGGGATAAAAGATAACTTCGTTGTTATTTAACCATTGATGTTATGGAGTTAGGTACAGGGCTGTAGTACAGGTAATCACGGGTTTGAATTCTGACCAATGCATAGTTTTTTTCACCTTTTTGCTGTTTGGGTGAAATCCCCTGCACTTGGTATGAAGGTCACACCTGATTTGGTGTGTCCTACCTTCACACAAAATAATTGGGGGCCTTCACACTTTTGATGTTGCTGCTAGATCACTTACCTTGTCCCTGTTTTCAAAGACAACCAGTGATGAAGAACGTGAAAACAGAACTGAGTATAAATTGGCTAGGGCCCGAAAAATTCAGCAGAATAGAGATGTTCCTAATCAGCAAGAAATGGTATGTTACTGTTCAAATTAACACATTCCTATAACATGACTTTCTTATACCTTACTACCAGTAATACAATGGATGGTGGTGATGCTGTACTCGTTGCATCGCAGTGGTGGCATTCACAACACAGTGCACGTGTGTGCATTACGGGGATTGTTGCTCAGATTGACGTGCTTGGAATTCCTAGACCAAAAAAGAACTGCACACTTCAAGAACTTCTAATTTATTTTGGAAACAGACTCGTAGAAGACAAATTAGTACAAATAAAGAACCGGCTGGATTGTGTAAAGAGGATGTAATTGTGTTGAAAATGTAATTGATGAAGTTCATTTCTTTATAAAGTTTAGTCCTTGTTAATGTTAATTAATGGCTGCACATTCTCGTTCCCAGACTAATGAGGAATTACTACAGTGCAGTAATGTAAAATCTGGGCACTAGTAACGATATTTGTTGTATTTTTACACACACGCATTGCTCCTGTGAGTCGCTAAAACTATTGCAATACAGTATTACTACACTAGCAAAGTATGCAAAAGTAGAGCAAATTTTACTACCAAAGTAAAAAATACATGCCATGTAAAACACCATTTTTATAGCATTCGCAAATCACAGTTTACATCGGTTTACAACAACATTTACATCAGATCATATGGAACTACTCTAGAACTTCAGGGTAGCAAAACAAACATTTTTTCCTGTGACACTTTCTCGTTCTAAATTTACGGGCGGCTTGCAATACCGGAATGTGTTCAATTTGTGGTACCACAAGTACTATAACATCAACGTGTATCCTATTATAAATTATAATATACTGGACCAAAATTTTGGGAGGGCTTAAGCCCCCCCCCCCCCCCCTTACTACGGCCTTGGTTTTGGTACCTCTCGTGCACGGAAAAAGCAAGCTAGATAGCATTTAGACACATCTACGCAGTTAATAAGTTCAAGAGACTTGCTTTATTGATCGCGGATAAGCAGGAACAACCGTACAGTAAAACACTATTATGGCTTCGCTGCAAAGTGAGCTTCTCCCTACTTAAGTCAGCTATCATGTGCCTCCGTGGTTCGCGCTCTTCTTACCACAGGCCACAACATCTCTTTGATACATCAATTGACCTTGCAATTTCAGACATGCAGCAAGGTCACTCTCTCGGCTGTGTAAAACAACTTGATACTTCATTAATTTTATAGCTAATATGGCCCTTACATTGGCTCTCACCAAGACAATGCTGAGCCTACCGTACAGAGCCGACACAGCCGAAGACTTGGAACGAGCCGTGCGAATGGCGATACGTGCCGCAAGTCTGTCGAGACACTTGATGGCTTCGTCTCCCCAACACCCGTATGTCTCCGGGCCACGACTAAAGGGATGCAGACCCAGTCCAAACGGCTGCATTTTGCATCGTTGGTGGCATGCTTGCGGGCTTCAGCAACCGACGCAGCGGATCCAGCCGTCACACTCGCTTCATTTAAAGTAGTGGGATTTAGCGATGTGATGAGACGGTGAAATCCAATGTTGCAGCTTGCCAAACTCCCAGTTCTGGACCAGGATGTCTGCTGGGCGAGTTTGTCTACCCACTTCGTCTAGGTTACTGCCTGCTTCAAGTTGTCCCCCGATACATGCCAGCTTGCAAGATTCCCAAAATGTTTCGCGCAGAGCATTGTGCCTTACAATTAGATCACCACCACTTTTACACGTGAGAGCGTGATGACCCAGGGGATCTAGGGCATGTGAAGGACAAAGGAACAACGGGTGTTTTGAGAGGTGTCCATTCCAAGCCATCATTTAAGAGCCACCTGAAATTCGGGCGGCTCCAGGTGTAAGTTGAGCTGGGGTGTGGGCATGACTGTAAGCCAAGCTGAAGCATGGGGGGGGGGGGGGGGGGGGGGGGGAGATGACACAGAGAGGAGACGTGCACGCTGTGCCGGTGAAGAAGCCAGGTCAAACAACATCCTCAGCTGCTGGTCCTCAATCTTGGATGATAAAATCCTCTGACGTGGTGGGGCCTCATATGTCCTGGACACTTACAGCCTCAGATTCCCCAATGATATGGTTGAGGTCATTGATGGACTGCTCCAAATGGTGGTTCGCTCCAAGGGTGATTCCTGACTGACTAATGGACACGATGAAGCAAGCATTTGAATGGTGGTAAAGGCTTCGAAGACCCAGGCCTCCTCTACTAGGGTTCAGCTGTGCCTAGTGCCAGGCAACGTCTGAGACATCCGCGCTAGTACATTCCATGAAGCAGCGCCGCATGTCCGAGTCAAATAGGCTTAGAGCATCAACCACCAGGGAGGGAGGAGTTGATCTGGAACAAATATGCAACCTGGGGGTCTTTGGGACCAATCTGCTGCAACCTGGAAAGCAGACAACGGATCTTGGAGCGAAGATTTGCGATGAGTTTTGCGCAGAAAATCAGGTCTCCGATTGGAGCACCCAGAAGCACTAAGCTCGGTGTGTTGGACCTTTTCATCTGCACTGGAAAGAAATTCAAATTGCATTTACTAAAGAGCTCACAATTTGGGTCTTTTATGAACAAGCCTAAGTGGGGACCCTGTTCTTTAATAATTGCAATCACTCTGGCCATTGCATCCCTTGTACCAGCTACTACCCCGTCATCCATATACCATTTGTGGTACAACAATTGTGACCCTCTTCGTCTGAGGCTATGGTGGCTACCAACTTGTGCAGCTAGGACTAAGCAAAAGAAGAGGGGCCCCAAGGGGTCCCCCTTGCTGCACACATGTCTTGGAGGATATAGTGCCCATGGGGTGAAAGAGCATTGGGTGTTGACCGTAGCACCAAGATGCCCATGGTAGTAACTCTGGGAAGTGTGTGTGGCATTCTTCGAGTAATGCCTGGCGTGAGACAATATTGAAAGCATTCTGGAGTCAATTTTCAGGGTGACGAAATCTTCATCATTCCAGTGCCTTTCAAAACAATCCCTGAGTTCGTGAATGGTTATCTCAATTCTCAGACCCCCATCGCAAGCTACTCCTGTTTGGTATCCCTCAAAATATTTTGCTGCCTTTGCCTTCGTTAGAATACAAAAGCATTTGCTAGTATACCGTCTCAGTACTTCACGGCCGGATATCTTGGGGACCATTGGGTATGTCTTTCAAATTGATGAGAGCAACAAGACTGCCACCTGCTAAGAATTTGGCGACTTTTATCGGCGCACGCCTGGAAGCCAGGAGACACACTACCTCTCTCAGTGAAGGACACATTGGAGTTGGAAGGTGAACTTCTGCGGCATCCAATAGGTGCTGAATGCGTAGTCCTGAAGGACCACATGCAGAAGCTTTAGGAAAAGATCTCAACACTGAAAGCAAATCGAAATCCTGAGGAATTATGTTGTTTTCTGTAGCCACGAGAGCAAGAGGGACTGGGACGGGACCTTGAGGGTGCTTGTCGAGCAGCAGTTGAAAGGTATAGAATCGTTATTTTGCACAATGCCAGAAGACGTAAGTACCTGACAATCTGACATGCTTTACCCAACAAACCTTCCCTAGCTAGTGCGATGGCAGAATTGAGCATGTCGAACTACTTTGACGTTTTGGACTTATTGGATGCACTATAGTTGGTCGCGCGCGTGTCTCCAAAGTGCCTGAAACTCGCTTTTTAGCCACAGCGCATAGAGAAATAATTGAACTGTTTTTATGGTGACGACCTTTTCGGCGAGAAGGCAATAAGACACACTTTGGCAGCATAAAAATTTAACCACGCCTCTTCAGTATTTTTATTTACCACTTCTCTTAAGGCAGCAGCCTGGTGAATCATTTCTTCCGATATGTCTGGATCCTTTTTCAAAAAGTGGCCCTGAAGGTGCCGCTTGAAGCCATCTTTTGACCCTAGTGAAGAAGAACAAGAGTGTAAAGGGCATTCAAATCTACTTTACCTGCGACGTTTGCGAGTTGTGCGGTAAGCGCGATGAGCAGCTCGGGGGGTCGGTCGCACTTTGTGGTTTAGACCGCTTCCGACCACGCGCCTTTTTCTTATTAATATACTTTGTTCGCAAAAAAAAAAAAAAAGGGAACGCACGTACATGTATAGTGATTAAAGTTGTATCTATAAGGTTTTGATACTTTCGGCCCTTGTTATCACCAAATGTGTCATGTGCCGGAACGCGGGTAATTATGGCATGTTATTTGTGCCACATCGACCGCACAATCGATACGCAGCGCGCACACGACCACAATGTGGCACGCAGCACACGCACGACGTCACGGCTTGTGAATACAATTACTAACTTGCAGCACACGCGCGACGTCACGGCTATGAATATTTATACGCCATATAAGGCAATTCTTACTTGTAGCACACGCACGACGTCACGGCTATGAATATTTACATGCCATATACGGCAATTCTTACTTGTAGCACACGCACAACGTCACGGCTAATGAATATTTACACGGCCATATACGGCAATTCTTACTTGTAGCACACGCACGACGTCACTACGGCTATGAATATTTACACGGCCATATAAGGCAATTCTTGTAGCACACGCACGACGTCACGGCTATTAATATCTACAATTTTTTAAAAATCCCTCACTGGATTGGTAAAAAAAAAAACTGCCATATATGTTGATACGCGCGCGATCGTGATGGGCATATATATATATATTTGTCGAACTGATAATGCCCCTTCCCCTTAGCTTGGCGAGGCAACTTTTTTGTTTGGATTTAGGTGCAGTACTTACTGACGGTGTGTGTCGTTTACATGCAATTGTAATCTTGTCGTTAGCATTCATGCACAGAGAACAACATATGAAGACGGGTTGGGCTAAGAGATACATGTACTAACTATCGCACTGCATTGATAGATCACCTCCCTTCACTAAAGCTGTGTGGCCATTCACTGACAAGAGGTAAATTGCAGTACAGCCACCTACCTTATCACTTCACAACGTGGATCTGAGAACATAGAACCCTGATACACACTCCAAGTATATAGTAGTGCATTTTGGTTTGTCCCCCCTTTTTTAACATCGTGATGTGCAAATGTATATAATGCTAGAACATGCAGTTCAATAAACATAGAGTAAGGTTTAATTTTCTTGGGCTACTATTAGTTGTGTTAAGAAGTCTCTGACATTGACATAAAAAGATATTCCATAGTCATCGCATGGATATAAAGGGTCAAAGTTTTCCCTGAGTGCTGCCATCACCATGTCATAGCTCAAATTAGGGCAATTTGTGTCTGGAACCTCAACACTCTCAATGTCACAACCTTCAGAAAATTCTTCCCATTCTATGCCATATGACGATATTTCATCCTAAATAAGAATAATGACAATGATAAACCATTTGGGTTTAAAAAGGTACCAAAATGTGCCAATGCAAAGCATACAAACATTATTAAAGCGGGGTAATAATAGAGAAAACTGCCCATACATATGACACAGTGTACAACAAAATCATATTTCTGAGTATAATTTTATCACTGTAAAATTTGTGGCATGCATTTTTTGCAACCATGCTAGGCTACTTTTATAAATCTTACACTTGTTCCCAAACCTTTTTTCTCTATAGGAATCAGTTACTGTGCATTTGAGTGCTGTAGTGTTACAAAACACATCCACTTTGAATTTCATGTCCTAAGCATGTGCCTATAACCATTTAATTTTATCTATTATGAGAACCTCACTGGTGTTTGCGGCCCAATATTTTGTGGACATTAGATCCGTTATCTGAAAAATTGAAATGATTATGTCATGCCCTTAACAACAACCTTGACAACTGAAGACCTTTGGAATGTGAAAAACACCGATGGACTAATCGCCATTTTAACACGGTACAAGGAAAGGAACAACTTTTTTCTATTTGTGTCGCAAACCACGAGGCATAATCAACTTGCTACAGCAAGCTACAGACCCTAAAAGCAGGTTAGTCTTTGCGTACCTCTTGAATACAGATATAAAGGTTGGTTCGAAAAGGGAACTAAAGGTACTAATAGATATTTGCAATAGTTTGTAGCCACAGTTTTTTTGTGACGGCGAACAAATGTACTAAAAGTTAGCAAGAAATACCGGGAGTATTGTTACTATGTTTGGTTACTAGTAGGTCCTAATGTGGGATTGGCGGGGCGTTATGTAGGGCAATGAACAGCCGTTGTTCTTTCATAGTTCAGAGCAACTGTTGGATCTTACTTATGTCTTACTACCATCTCATCTTGGCCACTAAGCCTCATCTCAGCCACCAGCACCAGCCTCATCTCAGGCACCCTGTACCCATGGCCCCTCCCCTCCTTGCTGGTTGAATCAGTCGAAAGCGGACAGCAACCCCTCCCCCCCCCCTCCCCCACTGGTTGAATCCACCGAAAGCAGACAACATATTCGCGGCTGTCAAATGGCACCCCCTTGCCCTATCCTGGCCCCCCCCTTCCAGAAAAGCTAGGGGCGCCCATGGTACCAGTCTCATCTCAGCCACCAGTACCAGCCTCATCTCAGCCAACAGTACCAGCCTCATTTCAGCCACCAGTACCAGCCTCATCTCAGCCACCTGTACCCTCATCTCAGCTATTAATATCACCTCATAACTTGTTTGCATTGATAACAGAATTTGAGTGCATGGGTGGATGTTGTTAATAGAATACCAAGTGTAAATCTGATGCAAACTCTGTGCATTGATTTGAACGCTTTGGTTTCTTATCAGGTGCCACAAGCAAGCAGCCACAAACCCTGCATCGCTCCTGACCTTTGTTAATGTAGCAATGCTCCATTCAAACCGCACTGATTATTCCAAAAATACACACCATAACTAAGGCAATCTGCCTTGATGAGATACTAAGAAGCAGGCAGGATGTACTTGCTGATATTCTTCTAACTATCGATCAATGTGAAAGGCGTACATATATATACATGGCCCATGTGGTAGGATGTTCAACAGCAATATCTCATGAAGATGGTGCGACACAGCATGAGTGCAGACAAAGTGTATACTGTGTTTGAAGTTTTGGAGCCGTGGATTCTGGGAAGGTGGTGACGCCTACTATGGCAAAAAAGGAATGCAGTGGTTTGGGATGGCAGCTTTTGTTAAGAACAAAACTGATGCTCACATTTGTCATGGAAGACACTTTGGGGGATAATGAGGTGGAAGATGTAGAAGGTGACAAGGTAGACATTTTGGAGAATGATGAGGTAGAGAGTTTGGAGGGTGATGAGGTGGAGAGTTTGGGAGTGATGAGGTGGAGAGTTTGGGGTGATGCGGTGGAGATTTTGGAGGGTGATGAGGTGGAGAGTTTAAAGGATGATGAGGTGGAGAGTTTAAAGGGTGATGAGATGGAGAGTTTGGGGTGATGAGGTGAACAGTTTGGGAGGTGATGAAGTGGAAAGTTTGGGGGTGATGAGGTGAGATTTTGGAGGGTGATGATGTGGTAAGTTTAAAGGGTGATGAAGTGGGTGATGAGGTGGAGTGTTTGGGGTGGTGAGGTGGAGAGTTTGGAGGGTGATGAGGTGGAGAGTTAGGGGTGATGAGGTGGAGAGTGGCGGTGATGAAGTGGAGAGTTTGGAGGGTGATGGAGGTGGAGAGTTTGTGGGTGATGAGGTGGAGATTTTGGGGGTGATGAGGTGGAGAGTTTGGAGGGTGATGAGGTGAAGAGTTTGGAGGTGAGGGTGATGAGGTGGAGAGTTTGGGGGGTGATGAGGTGGAGTTTGGAGAGTGATGAGGTGATTTTGGGGGTGATGAGGTGGCAAGTTTGGAGGGTGATGAGGTGGAGTTTGGAGAGTGATGAGGTGGAGAGTTTGGAGGGTGATGAGGTGAAGAGTTTAGAGGTGGAGAGTTTGGAGGTGATGAGGTGGAGAGTTTGGAGGGTGATGAGGAGAATTTGGAGGGTGATAAGTTGGAGAGTTTTGGAGGGTGATGAGGTGGAGAGTTTGGAGGGTGATGAGGTGGAGAGTTCAGACATTGACAAGGTGGAAGATTTAGAGGGTGAGGTCGTAGAGGGCTTGGTGGATAAGATGGATCATTTTGGGGATGTAGTAGAGGGTTTGGATGATGAGGTGGAGAATTGAAGGGGATGATGTGGAGAGTTTGGAAAATGATAAGGCGGCATGCTCAGTGGATGAAACAGAAGGTGTAATGGATGTGCAGATGGAGGGAAAACGAGCAAGAGTTTGAGAGCACAAATGAAGTCAGTTACAGTTGTGTGAATTTAAGTGCAGTTACTGACAATGAGTGTTCAAAAGAAGATGCAGTGAATGATCATAAGAGTGATAACACGCTTCATTTTGTGGACTGTATTGTCCAAGATGATGAGAAGAGCGATTCATTTGTTGCTTTGTCTTGTTTGGAAGCTGGGCTTCATGCCCAACATCGGTGTTTCCCTCACCTAAAGCAAGTCATCCTGCATAGTGACAATGCCAAAAACTTCTCTGGAAAAGACATGAAGATGTTTGTGCATCAAGCAGTTTCATCAACAGGAATGGAGCTGCTTGCATATCACCACAATGAAGCAGCAGCAGGAAAGGATGTATGTGACTCCCACTTTGCCACCAACAAACAAGGGTGGATGCGCCCACATTTTGGAAGGCGATGATGGAAGAAAGGTTTCAACAGCTAAACAGTTAGCAGTTGCTCTTAGTACAAAAAGTGTGAAAAACACTACAGTATGACTAGTCAAACATAAACAAGGATGCTCCTTTCAGGTCGACTAATGTTGCAGCTATTCAGGGAATCATGAACTATTATTCAATTCAGTACGACAGTGAAAAGCAAAATGTCATGTTTTCTGGGAGAATCTGTACCCTCAGTGTGTAGTAAAAAGGTCACTGCTCCCCTCTCTTCCAATGATGAAGACCCTTTTGGCAACAGTGGCAAAAATTTCAGTGGCTCTACAGTGATGCTGCACAACCTGGGGTCTAAAAAGGTTGTAGAAAAGGCCTGTAGCAAGCATAAACACAGATCTGTAGATTTAAGCAAACGCAAACAGAAGATGATTGAGGAAGAACACATGATGAAAATAGCCCTTGAAGAAATAGCCGAAATTTACCCGCAGTGTAAAAAAAATGCCTGTATCACTTCAAGAATGTTGTTACATTAAACAAGCATAAATTCAGTGGCACTCAAGTACGAAAAGATGCAATCAGTTTGGCAATGTGTCATGCCAACATAATTTTGGGTACAAGAGACTTTGCAGTAGGTGGACAGGCTAGAGCTGTGATTTCAACTACTAATGGTCTTTCAACCTATGCTTCTTTTGAAGGTATTTTTTTCCAGGTTGGGCTCACTGTCGTAAAAACATGCATCCACAGCTAACCACGAGAGTTGAAAAGTTCATTGCTAAATGTTGGCAATAAGGTCAGAGTAAAATTGTGAATGGAAAGAAAGGAAAGAGTCGCCTTAAAGTTTAAGCTGAAGCTGTTCGTTGTACAGTACGAGGAGGACAATTACGACTATCAGAGGTCCCTGTTATTGGTCAGGTAAGACTTGTGTACCAATGCATTGGGCAAAGTAAGAGTTCCCTTAAATTACCAAAGAAACGTACATGTAGAAAGAAAAGCAGTGAAGATGGAATCAAATGCCTGTTCAAAGGTTTGTCGATCCTTTGGAGAGATTCAATGGGGATCTGTCAACCTCAACCTCTGAACATACCTGAATTAAAAACATGTCTTCAGGAACACAAGTTGAAAAAATCTGACAGAAAAAATGAGTTGGTTGAACGCATAGAAAGGCATATGCACAAGTAACACGTTGAACGCATACAAATGCATCTGCACGATATAGGTTTGATTGTTTACCATTTATTAATTTTTGAATGTTGGGTCTGGAAACGGACTTTCCAAAAAAAAGGAGTTTTGTGAATACAAAAGAAATGTTAAAAGATCAAAATGGTACAGTAAGATATAGTAGTTAGTACTTGATCACATTAGTTTGGCTCATGCGTCAACAGAAAAAAAGTGAACACTTTTATGTAACTGGCTCAACCCGTTAACTTTGACGAGAAGGGACATCTTAACTATAAGGCCTATGAATGGCGAAATGGCATGGGAAGGCCGTCTAGAGGGTCATTCTACAGTTTTATAAATATTTCCCTAAATTGAGCTCCCGATAACTTTTCTTTCAATGGTGATGCACACTTTTCGCTTGTTTTGGTATCAAACTTTCATGGACCGCGTGTCAAATATAGTGAAAAAAATCCTCACAAGGGTACTCTTGATAAATGTACAAAAGCCAGTCCGTTTGAATTGCTATCACTTCCAAAAGATAAAAGCTACTGAGTGATGGTTAGCAGCACATCCTAGCACTCTTATACTTATATATTGATTTAAAAGTGAATTGGACTTGATACTTAAGCATCGAACCCCAATGGGTAATGCCCTCCCCTTTGTATTTCATTATGAACAGAAATAAAATGTTCCATAGAAGAATGGTGTGGTAGTACGTATATACATGTATAACGCTGTGCAAGATCTTTACAATCGCAGGATCACTGTAGATTCCGTACGCGACAATCCACCCTCACTTCACGTTCAAAGGAATAATGAATCACGCGACACATTACAATTATTACGTAACAACTAAATATCAGACACTCCCCCTTGACTGGCATAGCTGGTCAACAAGGGACATGGTTAACAAAGGGTTCAATCATTCAGTAATTCCTGTATTCTAAATCTGGCGGCCTGGGCTGCTGCTCTTCTAGGACGATGAGAATCCTTATCCTCCTCAATGATAGGATCAACCAAACGCTCTCCTTGGTCAGTGGCTGGTTCTTGCAATCCTGAAGGTACAACATCAGTCTCGAGTGGATAGATGTGCTGAACAGGTCGCCTCAACAGTATTGGACGTCTATCACCTGATTGCACGCGTAGGGATGCCCCCCTTACGTTTCCATCTGAACCATGTAGCAGCTCCTCAACTCGACCCATTCGCCACAAGGACCTTGGTTTGTTAGGCTCATGAATCAGTACTACATCTCCCACGGCGATAGCATCGTTGGTAGGCCTTGCTTGTAAGTTACGGTGACTCTCTCTCAATCCGGTGAGATACTCAGCCTTCCATCTTTCCCAGAAGTGGTGCAAAATTCTGTTTAGATAGACCATCCGTTGCGTCAGGCCAGTTCGGTCAGGACTGGTTCCGAAGTCTGGGTCTGTCTCACTGTTCACCGAATCAGGTAAATTGAGCAGACGGCGACCAACAAGCAAGTGGGATGGTGTGAGCGGTTCATCCACATCCTCTGATGACACATAAGAAATGGGGCGAGAGTTGAGAGTGGCTTCGACCTCCACCAGAACTGTGAACAATTCATCATGTGACAATCTGGCTTGCCCAACGACCTTCAACAGGCATCTCTTAACAAGCTGAACCATCCTCTCATAGAACCCTCCCCACCACGGTGCCTTTTCCAGAATGAACATCCATTGCATGTGAAGGTTCTTGAAATGCTGTTGCGTCTCTGGCATGCCTAGGAGCGAGGTCACCATCTTACTGGCAGATCTAAATGTCTTGCTGTTGTCTGAGACAATCTTGCAGGGAATGCCGCGCCTAGCAGTAAATCGCCTCAAGCATCGGATGAACGCTTCTGCTGTTAAGTCTGGAACTAACTCCAAATGGACAGCTCGAACAACGCAACAAGTGAAAAGACAGATCCATATCTTATCACCATTCCTCAAAAACAGAGGCCCAATGTAATCGACACCGGTGAAACTGAATGGCGGTGACACTTGTGTTCTGAAGTCAGGCAAAGGAGGAGGAGGTGGTCCAACAATAGGTTTGGAGTTAAACCGTTTGCAAACCTTACACTCATGTACCAGTCTCCGCACAAATTGTCTCCCCTTCACTATCCAGAACCTTGACCGCAGTTCAGTGAGGGTTGCCTTAACTCCACTGTGCATAACTCTAGCGTGGCAGTCTCTCACAATCAGCGTGGTGAAGTAGTTCGACTTATCCAGAAGAATAGGATGCTTGCTTGATTCGGGTAGGTCAGCATGATGCAATCTCCCCTTGCATCTCCAAACACCATCTTTGTCACAAAATACAGCAAGTTGTTGATAGTGTGCATTAAACTTCTCGTCATGCACAAAGGTTTGTGACAACTTGATCCAGCTCAACTCTGCATTAGCAATATCTACTGTGCTAATCATTGCTGTCATCTCTTCACCCTTTGCTCTTGACCTTAGAAGCGCAACGAACTTCATTACGAGAGCCGTCACCTTGAGAAGGTGTTTGAGCGTACTAAAATCTTCACACTTTATGGCATCGTTCAGACGAGCAGAAGCATGGGTCAATAAGTTATGGATGCCTTGAGGGCGAGCCTCAGTCTTCAGTTCTGCCAAGCACTCCTCTGGGACAACTTCTGAAGCAGAATCACAGTTCAATTGCTCAGGTTCATAAATGTGATGGGGTATCGTGAACCACAATGTGCTCTCGGTCAGCTCAGAAAGATCGACTCCTCTTGAAGGAAGATCAGCCGGATTCGTTTCGCCAGAACAATGGTGCCAATACTTGGTAGGAATCAAGGATCGAATTTCATTGACACGATTTTGAACAAATTGTCTCCATTCTTTCTCATATCCCCTGATCCAGAACAGTGCAATTTTTGAGTCAGTATAACACACTGGTTCACCAAGTACTAACTCTGGTCCTAGGGCACTGGCTACACTGAATAATAGTCGAGAAAGAAGAAGAGCAGCCAACAGTTCAAGCCTTGGTATCGATTGCGTGTTCAGAGGGGCGACCCTTGTTCTTGAAACTACGAATCGTACGACACATTTATCTGCAAGTCTCATTTTCAGGTAAACAACTGCTGCATATGCCCTTTTTGAAGCGTCACAAAACCCAACGAGGTTGCAAGAAGTAGGCTTGTCAAGACCATGGAAGTAGCAACGTGGAACATAGAGTGGTTGTGACTGTCGAAGACCCAACAGCAATCCATTCCACTTCTTCAGTAATTCACCATCTAAGTGAGCATCCCAGTCCAGCTTGGCAGCGCAAATTTCCTGGAATAGTATCTTAAATCGCACTGTTACAGGCGAAACAAATCCCAGAGGGTCGTAGAACCTTGCACAGAGCCCAATAATGTTCCGTTTGGTGGGTTCTGTAACGGTAGCGATACTGTGAAGGTTGCTGATATCAAAGATGAGGACATCATCTCTTGGTCTCCACTTCACCCCCAACACCTTCGCAGTCCCAGAGTTGTCCGACTGTTCATGCTCCCCTAGGGTGGTCTTCGTGTAGGATTCATCGTCATGTGTGAGTAGGCCATCACCAATCTCTGTTGTGGATGAAGTTTGAGAAGAAATGTGAGCTTGAACAGCTGACGAATTGGAGATGAACTTCCTTAGGTTGAATCCCGCTTCAGCCATACACTGCCTGGACTTAGTGTACAGTTCAATAGCTCCTTCTTCACTGTCTGATCCACAAGTAAGGTCATCGACATAGATTGAACGGATGAACCTTTCCACAAACAACGGATCGCTGAGTCGATAGCCCTCCACATGACGTCTGATCGTGGCGTTCAACAGAAAGGGACTTGAGGATACGCCAAATACAACACGAGCAAATCGCAGTGTGACAAGTCTGGGTAGTGGTGCCGTGACGTCGTCAACCCAGAGGAATCTCAGTGCATCGCGGTCCTCCCTTGCAACAGATACCATCAGAAACGCCTTTTCAATATCCGCAGTCACTGCAATCCGAAAAACACGAAACCGAATCAGTATGTCCAGTATGTTTTGGCCAAAGGTTGGACCAGCATACAAGCAACAATTAAGGGATGGTCCAGTGCTCTTGGCGGAAGCATCGTATACAATTCGCATCTTGGTTGTCTTTTTGTCCTCCCTAATGACTGCATGATGGGGAATGTAGTGTGTTGCTCCAATCGGTCCATCGTGTGGGTTTTCGACGATTTCCACTATGCCACTCTTGATCTGTTCTCGAATAACAGCATCATACTGGGTCAAGACATGTGGCGTCTGGCGAAGTCGCTTAAGTAAGTTGAAGAGTCTCCTCTGGCTCAGTTCAAAGTTGTCAGGGAGCATGGGACGTGGTGTCTTCCAAGGGAGACTCACGCAGTACCGACCATCTTGAAATGAGACGCTCTCAACAAACTTATCATAAACAGAGTTTTCACCATCTACTATCCCAAGAGTGTCTAAATCCCAGAATGCTTGCAGCTTCTTTTCCAAGTCAGCGAGTCGATGTGGTACCGAGTTGATGGATGTATCAACCTTCAAAACATGTGAGCAAGTCAGACCTGCCATTGATGGATCACGGTTAAGTCCAGGAACAGGCCCAGAGAGAACCCATCCTAACTTCGTCTCCATTGCTGTAGGCCCGGTGTTGCCACGCAGAATTCCTCCTGTGGCGACCTTCCAATACTGGTCCACTCCAATCAAGATACTCAACTCTAGTGCATCGCTTGAGTCACATGAATCAGCTAGATCAAGTCCCTGTAGGTATGGAAACCGCTCAACTGCCCAATTTATTGGCTGTCCAGATAGAGGCTCACAAATCATGGGAACAGTAAACAAGGAAAGCTCGAAGTCCGTTCCCATCTTTGCCTTGAATTTGAGCTCCACAATATCACACGTCTCCACCCTCTCAACTTGAGACCCGAACGTCTTGATTGACACTGCTTGCGACTGCTTCCTTGGTAACCTAAGAGAGTCTCTAAGCTTATTTGTGATGTATGACTTCTGGCTGCCGCTATCGAGGATCAGTCTGATGACAGTGGTAGCATAGGGTCTATCAGCGGAGTACACAGTTGCAGTAGCGGTCTGCAAGAGGACAGGATTCTTCATGTCAATGTACATGGACAGTGCTGTCGATTGTGGTGAGGACAGTGCTTGTGTTGATGATGTCTGTCTGGAGGGTAGTGCACCTGATGGACTTGAGCCTTGAGTCGTTCCGGAGCAGATGCTGGAATGGTGTCTTCCATTGCAGGTAGAACATCGAAGGGGAGATCTGCACTTCTTCGCCATGTGATGCTTCTTCAGACACACAAAGCATCGTCCACCTTTCAAGAGTGCCCTTTTTCGTGCCTCCGGGTTACTCACTATCCCACAAGAATTTGGGACATGTGACTGCCCACAATAGCAGCAACCCTCAGTCGAAGGCGTCAGGAGTGCAGCTACCGTAGGTTGCTCTCTGCTCTGTCTTTTACTACCCATACACAAACTCGCAGCTGCTCTCTCCCTGGCATCGATTTCCTTCTCAACTATCTTCATCACTGCGTCTAGTTCCCACTTATCCTCAACAACTTCTCTGCTGACGGTGAGTCTAAGTTCTGGTGGGAGCTTGTTCATGAAGACAGATGCCAACAATGTACCAAAGGATGACGATGGAATCCCAAGAGCATGCAAGCCTCGTACGTGAGACTCCATAAGGTTGTACAGCTGTGTCTGAGTCCCTTGTAGTTGTTCTGTGAAGCCACTGCCTCCAAGTTCATAAGCGTGTCCATGTGTCTGCTTACTATCGCCTGCTTGTTGCCAAAACGTTTCTTCAGGATAGTTATTGCCTCAGCGTAGTTTGGGGATGAAAGTGTCAAGCCAGCTATTGCAGTTGCTGCAGGACCCTCTAACAGAGACCGAAGGTAAGTGAACTTGTCAATCGCAGATAAATCTGTGCTGTTATGGATAGCCGATTCATACGAATCCCAAAATGCCGTCCATTCTGTTAGTTCACCATCAAATCTCCTTAGTTCCAGTTTTGGAAGTCTCACTTTACTAGAGGTTGATCCTGTGTTGACATGAACTGCAGGTTCCGCGTTGCCAGGCGTAGTGTCACTTGAATCTCGAGTAGTTTCCGCTGTTCGCTGTTGTTGTTGACTCTGATTACCTGAAGATGGTACTTCTGTGGAGGATGACGTGGTCGTTTCCCGTGGTTGCGCATCGGTTTGTCCATTCGCTGGAATGTTTTGCGCTGCACGTCCTCGTGAGGAGGTCAAATCCGAAAGCGCTCCTTGAATCTCCATCATCGTTGTCTCGATCAACTCTCTTGTTATGTCAGCTTGCTCAATTTCGTTGGCGATGTCATCTTGTTCTTCGGTCGCGATCAGAATTTCGCTATCAAGCGTCGAAATGATTCCGAGCTTGTCTTTGAGTGACGTCAAATATTGGGTAAGCTTCGCTACGTTTATTTCGCCCTCCAGCATTTCCTGTGCCTGCGATGTAATACGTTTAACGGAACCCCGATGACCGGCGCGTATCCGCTTCTTTTTCACGATTTCTTGCTCAGACATACTGGTATAATCCCAGGCTCGATAGGACCATGTGCAAGATCTTTACAATCGCAGGATCACTGTAGATTCCGTACGCAACAATCCACCCTCACTTCACGTTCAAAGGAATAATGAATCACGCGACACATTACAATTATTACGTAACAACTAAATATCAGACAAACGCTGCTTTTCTCCATCGGAAGGACATTTAGGTTTTGAACCCCTAGATATACAATGCTCTTTGAATGTATTGTATGGACAGAACCAAAAGGACAGAAATAAAATGTGCCATAAAGAAATAGTATGGTAGGATGTGCTGGTAATAGTCAGTTGGTAGTGTTACTTATTCTTAAATGGAGGGCTTTAATTATAAATAGTGTAACATCATTTTGTCCCATATACAATATAAATCCCGCATAATAGCTTACACTTGGTACATTCTCAAAGCATTCTGTTCCCAGTGTGGAACCAGAGCCAACCAGTGCAATCAAACCTGTTGTCCACAGTTGCAACGGAGATGCATTATGTTCTGTGCGAAGAGGGTGTCTGTTCCACGCTGTGGTCCATTCAGCTAAATGTTGGTTGATTCTATCCGTGTAGACATAATGAAGTGCAAACAAATCAAGTTCGTTACTAGGATCAAGTAGAGCCATGCTTTCTAGATGGTAAAATATCTGCTTGTACAAGCTTGAAACACCCACAGTTAAGTCTCTCCACAGCCTTTCAATTCGCTGGTTATGGACACTACGTCCTGCAATAAACGAACCTCTATCAGGGCCTCTTTCTGGGTGCTGCAACATATACATAGCAACAGCAGTGTTTTCTCCGCCTTTGTCACTCCTAACCCTAGATGGCAGACCATACTTGTGCACAGCATCCAAAAATTGTGTTAGGACAGTAGAAGCGTGGTTGTTATTGGAACATTTGTTATACACAACCAATCTGGAGAATCCATCTATTGCTGCATGGATCACAAAGCGCCACCTATGTAAAAATGCACCCCCAGGATTAACAAGTAATAAAAATACAATGGCTTGATAATTAACGTATGTAAGAATAGACTACCCTACACAAAATTATCCTCAATTCATAGCTAGTATAGCCACATATACATGTACACAGACATGCATAAACCTATTTTCCTATTCTAAATATGTGATCCATTACTTTCTTTTACAAAAACATAAGCTATGACGGTTATAAACATACAGTTCAGTGTTGATATGCAAGCCATTTTTCCACATAGGGATTAGAAGCAGTTATGAGTAGTATCAATCGTACAACATGTTATAAATACAGTTGAGTAAAACATGTACCGGATCAACTTGTGATTCCCATCAATATGCCACAGTGATAATGGACCCTGAACATGGTAAACCCTTCTGTGTATTGTCTGTGCCCATCTCAGTGCAAGACCAGCTGGGTCCACTCTGCGTAGTGAATCACGAACACGTATGTTTTGAACAGTATAACCTCGTGATCGAAGTAAACCTGTCCATTGTTGAGAATAAGAATAATGTCAAATATGAACACTACATTTAGTATATAAACATTAACGATTGCAGTCATTCACAGACACCACACATATATGAGATCTACCTGAGGAAGCGAAAATTAACAACATATCTCTTATAGGAAAGTTAACATAGGTACCTCCCAGTACATGTATATCAATTCAGAGACCTCATACAACACACAAAAAGTACACATCGACAGATACACATACTGACAGAAATACACACACACATGCACACACACATACACACACACACACACACACACACACACACCTGTAGTCAGGATTATTCCAGCATTCGGGTAGTCGTGCTTGATTGATGCCACTTCTTCGTCCAGCTCACTGTCAGACATGGAAGAGTATCGGTTGCGAACTAGCAAGCCGAATTCTTCCATTCTACGTCTAATTGTTCTTAATGACACGCCCAGAAGCCGTGCAATGTCTGAACAAGTAAACCTTAGGTCCAGTAGGTACTCAAGTTGATCTTGCGCGATGTTAAAACGGCGAGACCCCGCCATACGTGACTGGTCTACATTTCTTGCACTCTCCCGAATAAACTGACTTGTATCTGCATCGTCCAATACTCTTCTAATACCAGCAATAGCTTCTGCTACAGTAGTCAATATTATGTCAGGTGTTTGAGGTAAAGTCAATAGGTGGCGGTAAAGCAATTCTGTATGCCGACAGAGAGACTCCAAAACGCAGGTGTCGGTTGTTTCCTCGTACACATTCATTTCTTCACACATTACCTGACACAGCTGCGTAGCGTCCATTGTCAATCACGTGCATATGTGCCTCGTATCCAGACTTCAGAAATAATTCCGTTCAGCCGAATCGGATACCAGATTAAGCACTTCGATGTACTTTTCGAGTACATGTGGGTGCAATGCATGTGCGTGTGTGTGCGCGTTTGTGTCTCAGTGTGCGTCTGTGTATGTTGTGTGCGTTCGTGCTTGTGATGTGTGTATGTGTACGTATGTATGTGTGTGGTGTCATCCCGGCGGGAACAATGATATCTGTAACTAATTCGGAAAAGTTAACGTCATTTTGATGTTTCATTATAACCCCCCCCCCCCCCCCCCCCCCCTACATATCGATTGGGCAGTATACTAGACACACTTGAAGTAGTGTGACAGTGTAAATGCATTGGAATCATGGCGGTACTTCTTGATCGCATGGCCTGGAGAGGAAGAAGGGTCTTTCAGTGTCATGCATTGAATGATACCTTGCATGGATAGACCGCTCCTTAGTCTCCAAGGAGGCCAAACCCTGCCCTGTGGTGCATTTTTATTGTGTTGTAGCATATTTCTGTTTACAAGTAAAGAAAAACATTCTCTAACGAGAAAGTTGGTGGGATATAGGAATTGAAGGCAAAGGTGGTGTAAAAAGGAGGGGAACAAGGTTTTGAGAAAAGGGTAATGAGACACAAATCCTATATTTGGCACGTGTAAATGTAACAGAACCAAAAGAAGTGCTAAATATAGGATTTTTGTCTCATTACCCTTTTCTCAAAACCTTGTTCCCCTCCTTTTTACACCACCATTGCCTCCAATTCCTATATCCCACCAACTTTCTCGTTAGAGAATGTTTTTCTTTACTTGTTTCCTCTATTTTTTTTTTTCTATTAATACTGGCAAGTGCCCCCCCCCCCCCCCGATTTGGGCATGCATTGCAGCTGGCCCAAGAGGGATGCATGAGTTATTAAGGTTGTTGCAAATGGAACATCTGTGGTGTGGTGGCACCATTCATTTGGCAATAAACACTCACAATGAAGTCCAGATCTGCCCACCTAAAAATTATGCATCACATGCAAGGTCAAGAGTTAATATCACACATTCCTAATTGGAGCACCTGGTTTACTTTTCCCCTGTATCCTATAATGTTTTTGATCTTGAACTATGATGCATAAATAATACCATAGTATTCATACCATAGACAATACATGTGCACAAAGTTGATTTCAGAATATTATTATCAACACAACTCACACAATAAAGTTATGAAGAATATCTATACTACTGTGGTGTATTGTCACGTGTGGTGCTGTGGTGCACGTGATGACAATCAGTTAATACCTAATCCTACATGGTGGCAGCAGTGTAGCGTGTGGTAGGTCCTTCAACCTCGAAAGAGGAGGAAAGGAGGGGGAGATGATGATTCCTACCACCGCCACAATGACCAAGCCATTGCTACCTGGATTGCCTTCGGGAAGGAGTCGCGGACATAGTCAAACATCGAAGCAGGCACGGTCATGCGTAAGGCCGAACAGTACCCATGCATTATTTTTAATGGTTTGGGGTGTTATAATCCTTCCCTACCAGAGTAGGTCTGGGCCGAGGTGTCCATGCGCAAGCACCAGTAATCCCAGTCCACAGGGACGACTTGGATGATGTCACGCTTTCTGGAAGGGGACAAGATCAACCCCATCACCAACATCACCTCACCCTTCCCCATCCTCCAACACTACACTACAACTGATATATAGGTACTCACAACTCAAGAAGGAAGGAGGGAAGGAGGGAGAGGGGGAGAGGGAGAACGAGAGGGGGGGTGAAGGACTGAGTAGTGATAATAGCCCCCACTCCCTGGTCATGTGACAAACTTGTCATGTAATTTAAACGATCATACAACTTAACACTAACTACTCACATCAGAACAGAACTACAAGGATATACATGTAGGCTGTTACAAAGATGTGATGGGGAAAAGTAAAGCTGCTGACCTACAACCTGATACACAGGTATACGTATGTAGATGCATACACACACATAATCCATTGAATTTATACCATAAGACTAGGGGTACAATAAATTGGTAGAAAGCCTGGTATCTCAAGACCATATATGTATTTCCTAAACTTCCTCAATGAAAGAGGAATGAAAGACAATTTGTTGCCAGGCCACAATTATAGTGTACCAGACTAGGACACAATTGGACTTAGCTTTCACTGCTGTTGATTTCAGTACGGCTTACTCTGCACTATCAGGACCATCACATCTTGGACCTATTATGTGTTCGGATACATGCGCATGTACACATTCACTGGCAAATAAAAGTGAGTACCCTCAAATGTACACATACCCCCTCTGTACACACACCACATACCCCTCTGTACACCACATACCTCTCTGTACACCACATACCCCTCTGTACATGCACCACATACCCCTCTGTACACACACCACATACCTCTCTGTACGTACACCACATACCTCTCTGTACGTACACCACATACCTCTCTGTACACCACATACCCCTCTGTACGTACACCACATACCTCTCTGTACACCACATACCCCTCTGTACGTACACCACATACCTCTCTGTACACCACATACCCCTCTGTACATGCACCACATACCCCTCTGTACACACACCACATACCTCTCTGTACGTACACCACATACCTCTCTGTACGTACACCACATACCTCTCTGTACACCACATACCCCTCTGTACGTACACCACATACCTCTCTGTACACCACATACCCCTCTGTACGTACACCACATACCCCTCTGTACATACACCACATACCCCTCTGTACACCACATACCTCTCTGTACGTACACCACATACCTCTCTGTACACCACATACCCCTCTGTACATGCACCACATACCCCTCTGTACACCACATACCCCTCTGTACACCACATACCCCTCTGTACATGCACCACATACCCCTCTGTACATGCACCACATACCCCTCTGTACATGCACCACATACCCCTCTGTACGTGCACCACATACCCCTCTGTACATGTACCACATACCCCTCTGTACATGCACCACATACCCCTCTGTACGTACACCACATACCCCTCTGTACATACACCACATACCCCTCTGTACATGCACCACATACCCCTCTGTACACCACATACCCCTCTGTACATGCACCACATACCCCTCTGTACGTGCACCACATACCCCTCTGTACATGCACCACATACCCCTCTGTACACCACATACCCCTCTGTACGTACACCACATACCTCTCTGTACGTACACCACATACCCCTCTGTACGTACACCACATACCCCTCTGTACATGCACCACATACCCCTCTGTACACCACATACCCCTCTGTACATGCACCACATACCCCTCTGTACGTACACCACATACCTCTCTGTACGTACAACACATACCCCTCTGTATGTACACCACATACCTCTCTGTACATGCACCACATACCTCTCTGTACACCACATACCTCTCTGTACACCACATACCCCTCTGTACATACACCACATACCCCTCTGTACGTACACCACATACCCCTCTGTACATGCACCACATACCCCTCTGTACATGCACCACATACCTCTCTGTACACCACATACCTCTCTGTACACCACATACCCCTCTGTACATGCACCACATACCTCTCTGTACACCACATACCTCTCTGTACACCACATACCCCTCTGTACATGCACCACACATATAATGCACACAAAATTACAGGTGACATGTGGGAGTGTGAAGCAACACAAAAGGATACACAAAAAGTTGTTCAAAAGGCTCCAATTGTGCATACCTAACAAGCTAAATAAAGTACAAGACAAATTGGCTAAACCCACCAATGGATTTTATGGTTAATGGTTGAATGCAAACTATAGTCCGGGACAGCATCGAGGAAGTAAAAATAATGAGCCTTTTTAATTTTATTTTAAAGGTGCCTTTGGGTTCCGATAAGAACGTTCCTTATATTGGTTTCACTAGCCCAACTCGTTTTAACAAAAAATTCAGTGAGTTGAATTATAACTATAAAGATTATTTCACAATTTGCAGCTAATTATATTCGTTGAAAACACTTGACCGTTTACATAAAAACACAAAGTTATTGATGAGATTGCTCTGACAATTACAGCTGTTAAGTAAACTATGGTTACTTCAGCGAATTGTTTTGCTTACACAAGGTAAGTGGGTGATGAATATGGCTCCAGTAATGAGGCAAAAACTTTTAAAAACTTGTCTTGAAAATCTTATGAACAGTTTTTAAGCGAGATTTTCGGTATTTTTTAGATATCATTACATGAAGAATCAAAATATGATTTTTAAATTTGGACGCGGTACTGAAATATTGTCAAACTGAAAAAAAAGTATTTTAGTAACCCGAATTTTTTGACTTCACGTTACGCTATATAAGTTTCGTTTTCTTATCATACATCGCTGACACCGAATTTTGGTGATTGATTTGCTATGAATATAATTAAAATGCATGTTCCTTTAACGTATACTTCCTCGATGCTGTCCAGGACTTTAGTACAAAGCACATGACACATACCTCGAGGTTTCCAAACTGCGCTGGTACCTACAAAGGAGCCTCCAAACTTTACACTGTCATCAAAGCTTAGCTGGTGGGGAGAACATGTGTATAATTTTGACGCCTCATGAAAGGCAGTACTATGATGGGACCAGTCCAGGCTCCATGAAAACCCGGACCGCCGGCGACAATATGTAGAATAACAGATGTATACAAAAACGCACAGGCCAACTGACAGTACTATCCATACATTTAACCCGCTATTTAGGCGGGAGTCGTTGACTGTGGATTGAAAAGCATGCCGGAAACACACACGCACGCACACCAGACACAAAATACCTCGGCCGTTCTGAACACTATGACAGTATCAACGCTGTCCAAGATGGATTTGTTCCAGTAGGCCATTAACTTCGATATTATCAGCTACCTTTACCGAAAGGGCATCGCTGCGAATCGAACATGGTATATACAACAACCGCGACACCATCAATCATACTCTTCAAGCCATCTTACCTGTTAGCCCAACCGATCAGGGTTATCCGCGAACCTATGCACTGCGTAACAGATACAGCCAAAAAACGAGCAGCACTCCCCTACCGGCCATCTTGGTGACGTATGCATCAATGCAATTCAGGGCTGATGCATGAGGTCGATCGAGGCGCGACGTACTAATAATGGCATATGTTAATTGGCGCGCAGCAATATCAATATATAGGACAGGAGTAAAGGCAATGTCATTCCAACTGCATCCTGTCTGGAGGACGGAGACGCCCCACACTCTGGAGTTTGGTATGCTCTGTCACTCAGCGACGCCACGGGCCCAAGTGCTCGTGTGTGTGGTTGCGCCATTACGCTGACGGCCAGGAAGTGCGTGGTACTGCTTAGCGGTGGGGCTACGCCTGAGGGTCCCTTTGCGGACCTTTATCTTCTCAAAGGTTATTCTAATTACAGTGCACCTATGTGCCGCACGTACATGATCGTGTCACTGTGTGGCACCGTATCATGGTATAATTTCGTATAGCTCGCTACCTTCTAATTGTGATACTGTGTATGTATGTGGTGCGAGGGTACTTGCACAACGTTGTTTTCGTCATAATTGGTTTGTTTATTAGATTTAGCACGTTAGGGGGGAAGGGGTATTTATACTTATCACTGAATGGTGGAGGCGAGCAGTCATGACCCCTGTGTTTACACAAGATGGTGTGCTCTCCATTGTAGACCCCCTCAAATGGCAGAAGCTTCCCAGTTTCAACCTCCCACCACGCTCCGAGCACTCTACCTTTGTCTCCGGAGGTGTGGTTCACGTATTTGGAGGGGCACAGGAGGCCGGACCTCGCAGTGATGTATGGAACAGTAGCAGCAAAAGCAATATCACCTAGGCTATGTTGGGGATGATTGTTGGTTTATGTGGACAGAGGATGTGTGCACGTGTCTGTTGTACTTTGTGTGTGATGGTATTGTGTCATTCTCTTTTGTTGCCGTCCCCCCCCCCCCCCCCCTTCCCTGTGTTTGATGGCTGTGTGGAGCTTGTTATTGGTTTTAATCCATATTGTCACGCGTAGGGCCCAATACCTGCCGCCAGGGAGGACAGGAGTGCCTACTGCGGGGAAGGACAGAAGTGTGCCTACCACCGGGGAGGACCATACGTGCCTACATCCGGGAAGGACTGAATGTACCTGCTGCCGGGGAGGACAGAGTATCTGCTGCCGGGGAGGAGTGAGCGTACCTGCCACCAGGGAGGACATGCAGAGAGTAGCTGCCGCCAGGGAGGAAAGCTAATGTGTGCCTGCTGCTGAGGACAGCTAGTGTGTGCCTGCCGCTGGGGAGGGCAGCTAGTGCGTCCCTACCACCGGATTATGTTCCGGGGTGCCACTGGATAACGTTCCGGGGAGGAGAGAAGAGGCGCTGCCACTTAGGGAGAGAAGGGTGATATGTTGCTGCGCGAAGGAGCTCTAGGTAGGAAATGGAACCGGGAGAGTGCAAGAATAAGCGTACTGTATGCCCGAGAGAATATGTTTGAAAGGGCGGACAAAGAAGACACTGAAGCAAGACAGTGCATGGAGTGAAGACGGTGGAAAGAAGAATGAATATTTGACCTTGTGGGAAGGGAGATTTGGTGTAATGTGCGGTGCGCGTGGGAAGGGGAGATGTGTTGTATTGTCACGTGCTGTGCGTGTGATGACAATCAGTCCAGGGCCTAATCGTACAACTACAAGTCCATAATAGTGAAAACTAAAACACCTCAGTATAGAGTTAAGTTCCCTTCCAGGAGTTGGCATCCACGCTGTAAGAGGACCCGAGCATTGGCTGCACAAGTGTCATATTCAGGATATAGATTGTGATGAGTGATAATGAAATTCATGCTGCATACGTTTAGATCCATTAAATATTTTACACCAATGCTATTTATATCAGAATTCACATCACCCCAATCTACACTTGCACACACTGACACTGTAGATGCCAAAAATGTATACATTGTGTGTGCACCTGAGTGAGTGAGAAGTACATGTGCGGGTGTGTGCGTGAGACCCAGTGAGTGGAGTGAAGAGAGATAATAGATACATTAATTATCTATTTGCATCCAAACTTGATTCAGAAAAGTTGTGCACACTTTACTCCATAACTTCCCGGCTCAAGACCAGATTGTATACAACCATATCCAAAAGATTTCTTGATATATGACTAACATTACTTGAAACTGCTAAGTCCTTATTATGATTTGATGACTTCGCATGAAGTGTTTAGAAGAAATTTGGTGAGGAAATATGACCTGACTGTCTTTGTATGTCACTGGCCAGGTGTATTAGGCCATCACTATGTAAAGTGTTATTTAATTAACATAATGAAGCATTTAAAAGCAAACTGTGAACATGAATTAATTCACACTACCATTTTCCATCTGGTGAACATGATATCAATAGGATTGTGTGAGCATCAAGGTCTAACTATCTCATCTTGGCTTTTCTTAATTATTACTTGTGTATGGAACACAGGTGCATGCTTTAATTCATTGGTACAGTGCACATGTGCACACCTATGTTGAATGCTAAGGTTACATTATTGACTACGGTTCCAGGCCCTAAGTACGTCACTAGTGCGCTCGTACTGTTGTTTATAATTATATATTTTGCAATCAGTGCATTGTGTCTAGTTAAGTGGAAGGGCGGTAGCATTTGCACGTAATCTACACACACATGAATGCATCCATACAATGTGAGATGGGTTAATTCCTTCTAATTACAACGTTCATGCAGTCATCCATTTCATTAATTAGCACTTACAACTGATCTTCAACCATTCTGCTACATAGTAACAAATGCAAGGTTTCATCTGAACATCTATAACGAGCAAGAGGCGTAAGGTATTTCAATGGCTAAATTTTATGTAGTGGTGTGTCCATGGGCCGGATTTTTTTCATACTACATCAGCATTCGCCTATACTCCTGAACTAACACTCTGCTAGAGTAATTCAAGAACACATGATATGAGCGGGTGGAAACATTCCGCACGGAGGAAACTCGTTATACGAATATAGGGACACACAAGATACACATCTACACACCAGGGACACATATACACATGAGAAACACCTATACACTAGGGACACGTGCACTCCTGAGACATCTACGGCAAACACATGCACGGGGTTGCGATATAAAAGCCATGCACAGATGTTCGACAGGCTGGAGTATAGACGAACTATGCACTTTGTTGTAGAAATAACTTTCAATGTAATCGCAACGTTGATGGTCCGCAAGATTCAATACCAGAACCTACCGAGAGCGCATTATAGTGACGCACTAGCCGAGAGATGGCATGGGACATTTCAATCGCTAAGGGTTACCGACTTATGTAATGTGTCCTGTTCATTAGCATGTGAACTAGCCCATATATGCATGCCAGAGAATTGCTTGGTTTTTAGGTCCTAAACCATATCATAGTTTAGGACCTAAACACTCGATGTCATGCTCGGCGTACCACTAAAAATTTTTCATAATCCGGAATCAGATGTTGTTGATGCAGGAGCCATTTGCCGATAAATCCAGTATTGATCTGCCAGCAATTTTTATGAAAGCCTTACCAATCACTGTCACACGCAGTACTGATCAGATTTGCATGTGCTCTTTTCCATCAATGATGCAGTAGACATTAGATTTACTTATGTAGAGTTGCATGCAGACCTAAAATTAATTCGGACTGTGTAATTTACCGCAATTACCACCTGTTCCTGTTCACTGCTATATTCAATAATTACAGTTGAAACGTCTATAGCATGATATATAGTAATTCAGATCCTTTGCCTTGCCACCCTTGCTGAAAGCAGGGGCCTCAAATTGCCCTTCATACCATGACTACAAAGGCCGCTCTCTTCTCACTTATGTTCTGGTGTAAAGGGCCACTACCCACAGACATCATATTGGGGAAACCTCCAGGGGTAACTGCTACCAATACCTCGGGCATGGAACAAAGGAGAATCAAGCAGTTGTATGCTCATGAGATAGAAGGGGAGATAGGGTGTGGTTGTATTGTCCTGCTGTACTCTAAGAAGCTTCAAAAAGTGTATGTATGTGTGTGTGTATGTGTGGGGGGGGGGATGGGCGGGCAGATCAATAAGTGGGTGTAACAATTTATATGTGGATGCAACAATTTGTATGTGGATGTATTTTATCATTGCATGATGAAATCCGCACCGCTGTGTTGTATGGTGAGAGGGCTATAGGGCGTAAACATGTTGTACCAGTTACTTAATGTATACCTGGCCTGTGTGAATAAATACCGAGAGCCGCCGCCTTCAGAAGTAGGGCAGGGGGGTGGTGGTACATTTTTCCTCCTTATTTACATACAACTGTGAAGGTTTATGACAAATGTGTATACATGTGTATCTGGTTAAGATGAGTCTTCCTCCACACAAGCAGCAGGTACATGTAATACAATTTGACTGCCTAAACCTTATCTCACCACACACATCTGGACAATGGGTCTATATTGGTTGAGTCTGGTCATTCTCAGCTAGAGTTCCACCAAAAAGTCCTAATTAATGAAGCAGGACGTACATTAAGACGAGGGCATGATTTAGTACCAGAGGAGCATGTTGAAGAGGACATGTGTATAGGCCCTCAGGAGGACAACAAATAGGGGCTGGATGACACATTAGACATGTAGACATGTCTGCGTATGGAGGGAGTGATGTAACAGCTTAATAAATGGGTGGATTAGGGCAGCCAATGTGTCCAATGATGAATGCGGTTTAACTTATAATTCTAATTATACGGCAACAAAAGTATATAAACGCGTGCATGCGCTGAAAGAAAAGGGGTTGACAAGTTGTCTGGGGACCCGACTGATGGCTGTACTATCAGTCTGGTGACTAGCTCGCATCCGTTTTGTGCACTACTGCACGAATTCGTGCAGTAGCATGAATCTAATTTATGCCCCACCTACGAGCATGTATGTCATTAATGTCTAATGTCCTGGGCGTGCTTCGCGGTGCACGTTTGTACACCGCGGGGTAGGCAAAACATTTTTTTTTGCATTCCGCCATTTCAGCATTCTAGTGAAGTCTGACCGTTATGCCACGTTGTATAAGTCCTTATCTGCTTGGGCTGAAGCTTTGAAGGCCTAGAACCTTTCGCTGCTAATACAACAAGTTGCCACAGCGGAGGTACACTGTACGGCGAGTGTACGCGGTAATTGAAAAATAATAATAACGTACGTACCGGAAGTACAGAGCAGCGAACGGTATTAGGCCTTCAAAGCTTCGGCCCAGGCAGATAAGGACTTATACAACGTGGCATAACAGTCAAACTTCACTAGAATGCTGAAACGGCGGAATGCAAAAAAACTTTGTTTTGCGTACCCCGCGGTGTACAAACGTGCACCGCGGAGCACACCCAGGACATTAGACATTAACTATAAGCCATAACGATATGAATAACCATAGATTATTTAGTCTAAATAGTTATAATCTATGGAATAACATAAATCTATACCACGTGTTTTTTGTAATGCCGACATACGGATGTTAGTTCATGCTATCCATTACGCTGTGGAAAGACTTAGGTTTACCGAGATAAAGAGCCTTCAGTTGGAAGTAGTTTTAGCTATAGTCACTGGGCAGGACGTTTTTGGAGTGTTACCAACTGGATATGGAAAGAGTCTTTGTTATGCCTGCCTTCCTATATTAATATTGCGCGAACATCCGCCATAAACGTACAACGCTAGATGAAGATGTTCCGTTAAGGCTCCCGCCTTTCGAGTGGAAGGTTGGTAAGGTCATATCCACAAAGGACAGAAAGATTATCCGCCATACTAATGCTAAATAGTCTGGGGACTAGTACTGCTTGTGCAGTGATAGGTAAACCGTTATCCATATTATTGTATTCATGAGATGTCATGATACCAACTAGTGCACAAAACGGATTGCGATCAAGTCACCTGACTGATAGTACAGCCATCAGTCGGGTCCCCAGACTAGTTGACAAGAGTTCTCGAACGTCCAGAGCTACATATTCGTGCATGTAGCTACTCTCTTCCTAATGACAGAATCTGTGGCGGATCCAGGGAGGGGGGGTGGGGTGGGGGGGGGGGGGGGGGGGGGGGGGGGGCACCGGGGGCACGTGCCCCCCCCCCCCCCCCCCCCCC
>OY811974.1:4829500-4881851 GCA_963681505.1 Eunapius fragilis | reverse complement strand
GTGTCGGGTCTAAAGCGGACAGCACACACACACACACACACACACACACACACACACACACACACACACACACCCCGCATTTCGTATCGCGGGTCTCAACCCCCCCTTTAGGAAAACCCTGTATCCGCCCCTGGCAGTAATGTACATGTTACTTTGTAGGCGGCATTACGGGCGGTGTTACGGTTATACGAGCCGAGGTTTGAGCGCGAGCGAATCCATCCATACATTTCGATCTTAGTGGCGTCCTGGCTGTCTTTTACCGGGGGGATAGGGGGCAAGAACCATAAATGGCGCCCCTTATATTTAGTCAGTCAAAGTTATTAATATTTAATTTAATTTGGGCATTGTGTTCCATGGGCGCTGAGGTAGCAAATTTAAGCACCCGAAGAAAGAAGGATCATATTCGCAAAAGAAGTGTATAAGCAATTGGACTTAATTGTATTGCTGGCAAGCATATCGCTGCAATTTTATTCCTATTGATGCACACCAAACGTGGCTGATCTAATTTTGCAACCGCACCTTGTAAGTCGCATGTATCTGTGTGTGTGAGTGTAGGTGTAAGTGTGTATGGGTGTGTGCGCGCGCGCGTGTGGTGCATGATTGCATGTCTGTTATACCCAGAGCTAAACCAATCTGTCCTCAACCAAAACCCAGCAAAAGGTTCAACTTCCTGGCCAAGACACTTAGAGAAGATCTTGCACGGGCAAAATTTGCCAAGATCTTGGGCTCCTGGGCAAGATCTTGTCCTCTCAGCAAGATCGTGGCCTTATGGGCAAGATCTTGAACATCTTGCCCAAGACACTTGGACAAGAACTTTTTGCTGGGTAAAGGTAGGCCATTTTTGTCTGCTAGAGGTAAGCCATTTTGTGTCAGCTATACCTGGAGGTAAGCCATTGTGTGTCAGCAAGCCAGACGTAAGCCATTTTGTGTCAGCAAGCCAGAGGTAAGCCATTGTGTGTCAGCTACCCAGAGGTAAGCCATTGTGTGTCAGCTACCCAGAGGTAAGCCATTGTGTCAGCAAGCCAGAGGTAAGCCATTGTGTGTCAGCTACCCAGAGGTAAGCCATTGTGTCAGCAAGCCAGAGGTAAGCCATTGTGTGTCAGTAACCCAGAGGTAAGCCATTGTGTCAGCAAGCCAGAGGTAAGCTATTGTGTGTCAGCTACCCAGAGGTAAGTCATTTTGTGCCAGCTACCTAGAGGATGTTGATGTTGAGTCCATTCAAAAGCTCCGTGCTTCAGTACCAACAGTGCCACTACCGCTACCAGAGACCTCGAGCTCATTGGGCGCCGGCTTGGATGAATCAAGTGAAGGCCATGCATGAGCATGCGCAAGAAGAATGGATCCGGACAATGTACCAGACGAAACGGCTGTGCTGAGCATTAAAAGGGCAAGAGCGTCTAGTGGAGTTGGAGGGACAAGCCATGAGATTCCTCACCACTCACCAGAAAACCTGGCCTTCAAGCAACCTTAGCTCAGATGCGGACTGACCCATCTTTCTCTTTGTCTCATTCTAATGTTTAACTTGTGATCATGTAATAATCATTTGAGAAATCACTTATGAAATCGTGCGCTTGATTCTACACGGGATTCACTATACTAAAATCGTGTGCAAAATCACTTATTGATTTTTTGTGGATTTTACAATGGATACTACAATTGATTCGTAAGAAAATCAATTGATAAATACACTGTGTGATTTCTACGTGATTTTCCAATAGATTTTCAATTGATTTAACTGTTAAATCAGTCATTGATTTCGCGCGTGATTCCGAATAACAAATCAATTGATGAATCAATGCTTGATTCGCGGTCTTTTTTTGCTGTGACGTACAGCTACCAAATGCGTCCGCGCTTCGCGCGGGAGAGGGTCATATCCCCTTTCTGCACCCCCCCCCCCCCCCCCTTTTCGGTGAACCGCGCCCATTACTCACTTAATTCTAACTTTTCATTATTGGTGCCCCCCCCCCCCCCCCCCCCCCCCCTTTCTGGATCCGCCCCTGAGAATTGAGTCAACACCCGTGTGCGTAACCATGTATGCCTTTTGTCTCTCATAAAGAAAAGGTAAGAGAACCTGTGCCTCTTTCCCACTGATTTATATCTTGATTCCTGTTAGGTGCTTTAATTGGAACATCGTGCTACCTTCTCCATTTGCCAGCGTTCTTTGGATGATTCGTTGAATGGAACTACATGCAGTCTATGTACTTGTACAGTTGTATCCTTTTTTTTGAAAACGGATTATATTTGAACAGAAATGCTACTAGTGTAGAAGACAGGATAACCATTTGGCGCAAGCATAATACATACTTCGTCCATTGAACGCATAGGCGGCGCTGACGCTACGGCAAGTACGGTACGGCGAACGCCGTAGCACTTTTTATGAAAAGTGCGCGCCGCCGTACCACTTTTTCTAAACAGTAGTGGGTGTGTAAGACAGCCCCGGATCCAGCATAGGCTTGGGGGGGCGGGCCGGGCGGCCGCCCGCCTCCCTACGTACTATCACGCACGCGCGCACAAACGAACCCCCCCCCCCCCCCCCCCCCCCCCGCTTGTCGTATCGGGTCTTAAACGGAAAGCACCCCCCCCCCCCCCCCCCCCCCCCCGTTCAGCCGTATCACTTTTTTTTATTGCTCCGCCGCCACTGGAACGAAGCTTCGTATCGGCTATACTTATATTATATATGTGTATGTACGTTTGATAACATTTATCCAAATCACGTGATATTAGATTCTAAATAACGCTCGAGCGCGTGCTCGCTCTTTTTCAAAATGGACAACGAGGAGTTCGTTTCAGCATTAAGAACTGTGATGAGATACATGGTAAACTCTTGTTCGTTGTGTATTGCATTAAGCATGCTACTACGTCATGGTCATAAATAGACCTAATGTGTTGAACTATTTGATGGGATAATCGTAACCTATATCTTGCAACTTTTCTATCGTCGTATTGTCATCTTTTAAAATGGAGGATATTTGTTATGGGGCATTTATCATCCCTTCCAATGCTTTGGGTCCGTCAATATTAAAACTCAAAAAAAGTTCTGTTATGATGTTTGCTGTGTCAATGACGCGGATGTACTAGGAGAGCCACGATTCGATGACTAATCTAGCCATCCTCACGTTCTGTGCGAAGGGAGTTAAAAGCATAATTTCTGATGCAACAGTCCCAAAATCGGTTAAGGTTTGAATCGAAATGGCTAACATCGTTTGTATTTACTTTACAGAAAGGACCTAAAGGACAGTAAAATACATGTGCAGTATAGAAATGATTTCCAGAATAAATGCGAATAGCAGTGTCATATGTTAGCAAGTTATAGCCATTGGAACTGAGACCTTTCTTAAAAGGGTATATGTTCTTGTTAACTGTCCGTACTGTACACATTATAACAATGTGCTTGTATGTTAATGTTTTTTAATTTATGTACACTAGAATCTGTCTGTGGGAACTCCAAATCAAAACATTGATTCTCTACAACAACAACCAACCAGATCTCAGCAACAGTCAACACAACAGCTAACCAGTGGATCTCAGCAACAGTCAACACAACAACAGCCAACCAGTGGATCTCAGCAACAGTCAGCCCAACAACAGCCAACCAGTGAATCACAATTCTGTTACCAACAAACAAACAGTGAATCACAACTGTTCCATCAGCATTCACACAGTACTGGATCACAGTCAACAGTACAACAACCATACAGTGGATCGCAACTACAGTCAACAGTACCAGTACAACAGCCATATAGTGGATCACAACACTTTTACCAACAATCAAACAGTTCATCACAACAGTTCCATCAGCAATCCCTCAGTGTACCACCACAGCTTTACCAACAGTCACGACAGCAGTCAAACAGCATATCACAAGACTTATACCAACCATCACACAGTGGATCACACCAACGGTTACAACAGCCGCAACAACCATCACACAATGTATTCCTTCCACACCAAGATGCCATAAATCAACCACAACTTCCACATCGTGTGAATCAAAGTCCATCAACATCTCATCTTTCTCAATTCCAATCAATCTTTGGCAGAAAGAGGCACAGGCAACAAAAAACCTGGAACAAAGCTGTAACTTGTTTAAGATTTACGAAACAGAACAAGGTACCAGACCCCACAGAGAAAATTAAGCTTTTATCAATGGGTCTAGGATTCAAAGATTTGAGTTTTAACTTGGAGGGTGATTCGTTTCATATACACAGTATAATTACAACAGCATTTCCTCAACTCAATGGTGGTGGATACATGTTTCTAATTCATGCTGGCACTGATTTAGTTGTCATCGAACCCCCTAGTAACGGACGAACTGTTAAATATCTGAAAGACATCGTACAGCGTGGGCAACTATTTGTGCGGCCCATACAACTTGACATCTCTGAGCAGCACCAAGTTGAGCCTAATCTGGTATGTCACAATAGGTATTGTACCATTGTTCCATTGACAACTATTTTTTTCATCTCATTTTCCTAATGTATTCAGAAAGATTAAGGCTATGGCAACTCATTTTGTAGGTTGTCTGGGACTTTTTTGTAAATATCCCATGAAAAAAACGACCTGTTGCATAAACCTGATTGTTACTAAATGGGGTCATGGCAGTGAAAAGGGACCTAGCGCATATACGT
This sequence comes from Eunapius fragilis, assembly GCA_963681505.1. Taxonomy (NCBI): domain Eukaryota; kingdom Metazoa; phylum Porifera; class Demospongiae; order Spongillida; family Spongillidae; genus Eunapius; species Eunapius fragilis. Next base: position 4,877,223 of record OY811974.1, on the reverse strand, counting down.
GGTATCTCTTAGAGATTGAATTAATTAGAAAACTTGAAAAACTATGCACTAGTTCCCTTTTCGCTGCCACGAGCCCATATACATAAGTGAAGAAAAAAAATTGAGTTGTGACTGGAACTACGATATTTGCCCAAGATAAATCTATTTTGAGCAGTGGGATTTCTTGTTTTAATCCACATTATTCCATCTGTAGCTATCCATGTGGAATTGTGTGCACTATATGGGATGTTGGCATTGTACATGTTCAGGTTTTATGCAATTCTTACCTTTACAACTATGTTGCATTAAAGTGAAAGTGGGTAGTATTTTATTTTATTATCCCTTATTAATACGTTTCAATTACATTTTAATGTTACATAATGTGGAACTTTACTCCTAAGATTAAGATTTTGAATTTAGTTTTAGGATATTAATATCACATTTCCTATTACGGAAATGTGATTGCCTCCAGATGCCATAATTGGTTATGCTGTAGAATTCCCACCTGCAGTTATAGTTTCATTCCTTCATTTTAAATACTTTTAAACCACCATCTAATAAGGATTTGCATGCTTTTGGTAACCAAGCAAGTTAAATAAAATGGACGCTGTATACTGAATAGCTTCCATAACAAGCTTAGATTCGTGTCAATATGATCAATCTCCTTTGTAATAACCTATTTAAGGATTGATGTCATCTTTAATTAGGATCACTAACTTCGAGGTTACTGACCATAAACACCGTAACGGTTTTGAAAAATCTGAAAGTCAGTTGTACCAGCTATACTCACAAACCTTATTTGGAGAAAAAACAACTTGTGGTTGACTAGTTATATTACAGCATACAATTACATCACTAGTTGTCTATTACAATGATTACAATGAGTTTCAAAGTGATGAAATGTTCCACACTATTGCTTGATTATGTTTATGTATGTACATATGTGTGAATCTAGAATAGCATGTGCATACAAAGAAAGTAGTGATAAATTTTGCATGATTGCATTACTATATGTAAGCTTGCGCATGCAATGATTGCAATTGCTGAGCCCAATTGAAACCTACCCTGCTCCTTAAAGACTATGAAACTGCAATGGATAATGCAATGTATACATCGTTTGACGAATCAATGCTGCATTTGTCAAACACGTCACCATTAGCACTCAATCATGCATGCACTGAGCAGTGTGGCAGCCAGATAAAAATAGCATCCGTTGTTATAGGATGTGACACAACTGGACTTTGACAGTGGCCAGCTTGACTTGGGATATTTTTTGTATTAATGCTCGCTATCAGCTTCTGCTAAAGGCAGTGTGTGGGCATATTCGTTGAGTGCTCCATTGAATACTGTACTTTCTAGTCTTTAAAGTAATTTGGGCTTATATCCAGCTAAAAACCTGAACTATTTAACCTTCCGTGCCATGCGTAGATCGTTTTGACTTACAGGTGAAACTCAATCATAAATGGTCTGCCATTTTTAGTTGAAACTGGTACTCAGGTATGTTAAGACTGGCTACACTATATTTGGAATTTGAATTTTCTGCAAATTCAAACATTACAACATGCCGCTTTTCTGTTTGGGTACTTCTTGTAACTATTCTCTTTATACCAAATCTTTGTTCCATGATCCCGCAAATTAATTTAATTGATAGTTGTCATAGCAACCTTAGTAGTTTATTGTTGCACGCTCCGAAATATGGGGGCGTTTCCTTACGTTTTCGCAAAACCCGGGTGATTGAATATCGTTGTTGTGGACAAAAGCAGTTATATATTATTTATTTGATACTACTCTAACTAATGTGGGTGGGCACTACGAAATATAACATCGTTTGCATAAGTTGCACAATGATAATGATGAATTTTGTGCTCAATTTTTCGCAGTTCTAATGTTTGTCTGCAAGCGCTCAAAGCGTTTCGAAATAGTGATTAAAAAGCCTAGTATAATGATTAAATGTGGGTATCCCAGAAGTAGAAGAACTGCAGAAACATGCGAAAAACTATTCTTTTATCGCCCGGGTTTTCAAATCTTACATTAAGACAATTATTTCACCGTGCGTAACTGTTGTCATGGAAACATTATATATTAATTACGCGCTATCAATCCAAAGTGTATTGGACATTATTAATCTGTGGTAACGTCTGTGTATGAATATTTATGAATAAATGCTTCATTTGGCAGCCATTTAATAATTTTAGGTGTAGTCAGTCTTAACACACCTGAGTAACTGGATTTTGTGCTGCCCATATTACAACCACTACAGTATTGAATCTATCTCACTGCGAGCAGACTATGGCTAAACAAACAATAACTGCAGATATAACTGACATAACTTTGGTATAACTCACACAATTGTATAACTTTGGATTATGTGCATTTAAACTAAAGTTGTAAAGTACCGGTCAAAATAAACTTTACGTAATTTATTACGGTGTCGCGGTAGAACGTTGGATATTAATAACGGTACACTATTAGACTCGCATGTACGGTTACGTCGTTATCTTCGCGATAATTGGACGGTGTAATAACGGCGTAATCGTAGTTTTCAACGAACGTAATTACGGTATTGGAGCACGTTCTATCTCACCTCGAAATCGACGAAGAGCGTAATGAGTTCATTGAGAACGGCGCTGACTAATTCACAATACACGCTACCTCGGAAAGTCCATCCAATTGATCCTGTAGCCTCATACCGCTTAATAAACCCATGAATACCTTGCCGCGTTTAAACTAATCCTTCTTGCAACAAGCGCTTCTCTATTTCGGGTGCCTTAAGTCCTTTCAAGCGAAAAAAATTATTCTAAGCTTCTTGTAGTACCAGTATACCATTTTCAACGTTTCAACGTTAAACAGGTGGCACCGTTTTTACGGCATCATATTGGTGTGTGCCGTTTATTTTAAAAAGGTGTCATCGTAATTGATTAATTATACCGTACCATTCATTGTAACGGCGGCGTATTATTTTACTGTACGTTTACGTTACGGTCACAACGTAGAACTACACGGTAACGGTTGCACCGTTAAACTGAGACGCCGTAATAAATTACGTAAAGTTTATTTTGACCGGTACTGTAACTCCTGTATAAACGCAAATAATTGGATTGTGTTGTGTTTATACCAAAGTTATAGAGTTGTGTGCGTTTATACCAAAGTTATATATTAGTTATATCCGCAGTTATAGTTTGTATTAACCATAGTCTGCTCACAGTGACTATAAATTAAACCAAGTGTGCTCCAAATTTCCAGAATTGGGCAATCATCCTTATTAAGTTTAAGATGGCCATCCTTATGTAAGGATTGTGGTGAATTAAACATTAAGCGTGTTATTTACATTACACTAACTAGGAGGCTTACAACATGCTGCTAGTATGATTGATTTTAATTAAGAATAAACTTTGTAGAACTTATTTGTGCATGGGTGCAGCTATTTAATAAACATGACCACTTGCTATTTATTTTCAGATTGCCTATCAACCCATGGAAGTGTGCTTAACATGTGGTGTTAAAATGACAATGAAGGAACTGGACATGCATGTGAAAATCTGCTCAAGAAATAGGTATGAATTATGCGCATATATTTCATAGGCATTTATGGTTATGGAGGGCAAAAGGGGTGGGGCTATGGTAACAATGGATTCATTTTGCTACACATAAAACACTGCTACTCTAAAATTAGTTTTCATGGCGAGGGGGGGGGGGGGGGGCAAAGAAATCTGTATGGATCCCATCGTCCAATACTGTAGAGCTTGAAGAGAGGATTACGAATCTCCTTTTAAAATCTGACTTAAGAGAAAAAAGATACAAGGGATTTAAAAACGAGGGCGTAGGGGGTACCACCCTACGCCCCTTACATTTTATTGCAGTTTCGTATTTTTTTGTTTCACTTCAGATTCACGTGGGAGTCACACTGATCGATTCCTCGCGGTGAAAATAACTCATTAGCACCCAAGTACAATCTGTAGACCCTCGCTAAAACCTAGAGCGACGTAGTAAACATTTTAACCCGGCTGTTCCAGAGATACATGTGGTAGGTTTAATTACCGGGTTAAAACATGCTCAAGGTTTTAGCGAGGGCTTACAAGTTGTACTTCGGTCCTAACTAGCTACTTTCACAGCGAGGAATCGATTGGTGTAAATCCCATGTGAATCTGAAGCAAAACAAAAAAGATAGTAAAAGGTAAGGGGCGTAGGGTGGTACCCCCTTCACCCTCTTTAAAAAATCCCCCCTATCTTTTTTCTCTTAAGTCAGATTTTTATTTTAAAAGGAGATTCGTAATTCTCTATTCAAGCTCTACAGAACTGGACGATGGGGTCCATACAGATTTCTTTGCCCCCCCCCTCATTTCATGGCTCTATTTTTTTTCAACTGCTTGGTCATAATTAACTGCATGACCATAATGTATATTCAAAAGCCCCAGCCAGTGGCGTCAGACCAGTACAGCCCATAGATAATTGAAGCTAGTTGCTTAGATGACGCAGCATGGAGAAACTCTTTTCACAAGTACAGCTCATAATAGTGAGTGTGCAACCGATCTTAAGGAGGTGAATTATATTTGGAAAGCACCAAGGGAATCTGGTCGCTCTTTACGAGAACATTGCTCCCCATTTTCAACTTTAAAGCATTCATTCTTGATCAACAGGGTATTTGTCCACCAGGCATTCTCACACATCGCTACAAGATCATTCAAATCATGTTCTTTGTCATTAAGCACAATTATTTATTGTGGGTACCAACTGTAAAACTATAATAACCGGTAAAGTGTAACTACACCAATTATGGTTCCAAATTGCATAGGGAAGTTTGAAGTATCAACATTCTTTGCCACAGGTTCCCATCCTGTTATAAAACTTAGTTCAGAATCTTGGCATGATTCATTGATTATTTCTATTGCTTTCACAATAAAAGGAAAAATTGATAGAAATGTTTATAAGCTTTTTCCCGCTCTGCCCAACGGGTTTTACACAGACGTACTATTAGTTTGCACTGGCTGATGCTGTGATCTTGTGTCCCAATTTCTATGACATATTCCAACAATTTCTCTCACTTCGGAGAGTATTAAAAAAAAAAACTGCGAGGCTTATCATGTGCATTATTACCATTTCTTTACGGCGGCTATAATTGAAAGGTTCAAAATGAATGTGTTATGTGCAAGTGTGTATACAATGTATATTACCTTCGAATTAACCCTCGACCAGCGCTAATTAATATTCATGACGCATGACGTTACGCGGAGGGTTTTTAAATAGAATTGTTCAAATTCGAGTGTACAGACGCTTGCGGGCGTTTCTCCTACGCGATGCTTCCGATGGTGCTTTTTTTTCTGGCGTGAGTCGAGAAGTGTTTTTTCTAAACGATTTGTGGAATTTGAGCGCTAGGGATGTAGTTACGCATCGCTGACGAACTTTGAGTGAGCGTGTTTGGAATAGTGAAGCGATGCTCACTCTCGAAGGAGCCCTCATACCGCAGATATGTACGGTAAGTGTTCACAATGGCTTTCGTGTGTAATTACAAGCATTTACTTTTAGTTTTTTCTCAACCCCGTTGATTGTATAGGCAGCTGGAAAGCTAGATGGTTCCTCGTACATCCAGCTGCTAATTAGAACTGGTGACTCAAATAAGCATCGCTATTACAGGTAAGAGAAAGGGATGTAATGTATGTACTTCCGTTGCACAATGGTGCAACCATGCTACAACTATGTTCCCTCCTCGCACCCCAACCATGTTCCCCCCTTACGTCACAACCATGTTCCCCCCTTACGTCACAACCATGTTCCCCCCTTACGTCACAACCATGTTCCCCCCTTGTGCCACAACCATGTTCCTCCCTTGTGCCACAACCATGTTCTCCCCTTGTCCCACAACCATGTTCCCCCCTTACGTCACAACCATGTTCCTCCCTTGTGCCACAACCATGTTCCTCCCTTGTGCCCAACCATGTTCTCCCCTTGTCCCACAACCATGTTCCCCCCTTACGTCACAACCATGTTCCCACCGTACGTCACAACCATGTTCCCCCTTTGTGCCACAACCATGTTCCTCCCTTGTGCCACAAACATGTTCTCCCCTTGTCCCACAACCATGTTCCTCCCTTACGTCACAACCATGTTCCCCCCTTACGTCACAACCATGTTCCCCCCTTACGTCACAACAATGTTCCCCCCTTACGTCACAACCATGTTCCCCCCTTGTGCCACAACCATGTTCCTCCCTTGTGCCACAAACATGTTCTCCCCTTGTCCCACAACCATGTTCCTCCCTTACGTCACAACCCTGTTCCCCCCTTACGTCACAACCATGTTCCCCCCTTACGTCACAACAATGTTCCCCCCTTACGTCACAACCATGTTCCCCCCTTGTGCCACAACCATGTTCACCCCTTGTGCCACAACCATGTTCTCCCCTTGTGCCACAACCATGTTCCCCCCTTGTGCCACAACCATGTTCCCCCCTTACGTCACAACCATGTTCCCCCCTTACGTCACAACGATGTTCCCCCCTTACGTCACAACCATGTTCCCCCCTTGTGCCACAACCATGTTTCTCTCTTGTGCCACAACCATGTTCTCCCCTTGTGCCACAACCATGTTCCTCCCTTGTGCCACAACCATGTTCTCCCCTTGTCCCACAACCATGTTCCCCCCTTACGTCACAACCATGTTCCCCCCTTACGTCACAACCATGTTCCCCCCTTGTGCCACAACCATGTTCCTCCCTTGTGCCACAAACATGTTCTCCCCTTGTCCCACAACCATGTTCCTCCCTTACGTCACAACCCTGTTCCCCCCTTACGTCACAACCATGTTCCCCCCTTACGTCACAACAATGTTCCCCCCTTACGTCACAACCATGTTCCCCCCTTGTGCCACAACCATGTTCCCCCCTTGTGCCACAACCATGTTCCCCCCTTACGTCACAACCATGTTCCCCCCTTACGTCACAACGATGTTCCCCCCTTACGTCACAACCATGTTCCCCCCTTGTGCCACAACCATGTTTCTCCCTTGTGCCACAACCATGTTCTCCCCTTGTGCCACAACCATGTTCCTCCCTTGTGCCACAACCATGTTCTCCCCTTGTCCCACAACCATGTTCCCCCCTTACGTCACAACCATGTTCCCACCGTACGTCACAACCATGTTCCCCCCTTGTGCCACAACCATGTTCCTCCCTTGTGCCACAACCATGTTCCTCCCTTGTGCCACAAACATGTTCTCCCCTTGTCCCACAACCATGTTCCTCCCTTACGTCACAACCATGTTCCCCCCTTACGTCACAACCATGTTCCCCCCTTACGTCACAACCATGTTCCCCCCTTACGTCACAACCATGTTCTCCCCTTGTGCCACAACCATGTTCCCATCTTACGTCACAAACATGTTCCCCCTTGTGCCACACAATTGTGCAGAGTGAACTCAGGGATTCTACCACCAGCACTTTTAGCAAATTACCTGCTCCATTGCACACACAACCACCTCTTTTCCATTACTACATCCTCTATAGCAGTTACGACATCCTCTACAGCAACTATGTAACATCCATTCATTATCATATCCATCATTTGCATTGCCTTATTCATCTCTCCAGGTAGCGCCTTGATGACTTCATCATCAAAAAAGCCATCAAATTCGTCATCGCTACAGTCACTATCTATGACCTCCATGTATTGGAGGAGACCCAGGAAGGGACCTGCATCTGATAATCGCGCTACTTTACACCCAAGATAGAAGCCACACTATGCATAGAATTCAATTTTAGTTGTGTAAACAAACCTCGCGCAGCTGCAATTGCTTACACACGCCCGCGCTACGCGTTTATATTATGCCATCCCGCTTGGCCACTATAGTGGCCTTCCGCAATGCGCAAGCGCTCGCGTACGGCCACTATAGTGGCCCTCCGCTGTTCGAGGGTTAACCTCCCCTGATTAACTTTTTTACTACTGACATATTTGATGCACATTGTAACTCGGCTATGCAAATTCTCAATGTGAATATCATTTCTTTTGTAAAATTGAACTACTGCTTCAAAAAGTACTTCTCCAGTTATTCTTTCCACTTCTATAAACTCAAGCAATTCTTCTCTGATTAGTTTTTTGGCATCTACAAACTGATCACACATCGACTTGATAGCATAATTACATGAAGTAACCTCATCACATAATATGGTGTGAATCTTTGCTTCCTTTATCTTAGTTATTATACCTTGCTGTATGATGCATTTACCAATGACTTCCTCCATTTCATTTTGTGAATGTAGGTTGCATTTTTATGCAAGGGTTTTGTAATATGGTCACAACAGCTAACATTTTGATTGGGCAATGAAATTACCAGGATTATTACTAAGAGATTCTGAATCTTCAATGTGACCTTGCAAAGCAATGCCCTGTTTTCTGCAGAAGTGCATCACTTGTGCTATTCTTGTCAAGACATCTCCGTTGATATCATATTGAGATTTTAGTTCACCATCTATTTGCTCTTTTATACTCAGGTCGCCTTTTTGTTTCTCTTAGCAACAAAGCATGCATCTTTATGGTATTTAGAAGCATTGTGACACTGTTGCTAATTGGCATCTGTTCATGACCTTTTTGCTTGTATCGTATTTTTGAAGATGGGCTATAGACATAATTATCATTTAGCATCGATGTACAGCACTTTCTGGGACGTCCAGCCTTTTGTACCAAAGGAGATTTATTACGCTTATTTGTCGAAATCATTGAGGGATTTTACTCAGGGTAGTTAAGGCTGCCACCAAATAATTTTACGTCATATAAAATGGCGGCTAGTACCAAAAAGTTATATTTCACGCTAGGACCATCCACTTGCTTACAACTTGATGCATATATGTGTGTTAAATACTGCTACTTCTAATGGCTATGTTGTATGCTCTTTAACACACCTATCGTACGGAACTGTTTGGAAAACGGCTATGTAAACAAATACGGCTGTAGGCGGGGATTCTGCGGTATATTTTTTAATAAACTAATTGGCTACAAACAATCTCCCTATGCTCACACACACCATATCGACTGGATGCAGGATATTCTTTGCTTGGTGTTGTCACAACAAACGTTAACAAGGGTCAAAATGGCCGACGACTTGTTCGAAATGTGATATATCTTCGATACCCTATGCAGTTATCGAAGCATCCAGTCGCGGTGAATAACTAGCACCCTAGGTGAGCTTGCCTAGCTGAATAAATGTACCTGATAGCTGCGTTTTCATCCCCGCGTTTTGAATCTCCGATATACCCATACAAAGTACAGTAGTTATTAAAATATAACCACCCGCCAAATTTGTATTGCTTGGCAGCTGCACGCTCTTTTCGATACTCCTTTGTGCGTTTGTTTGCATTTCGTGCAAGGTTTGTTCTAGATCACTGTAACGTCGTAACATGTATGAATACGATACTAAAAAAGTGTCCTTGCGCTAAACGTAGACCGAAACGTAGTGAATCACACGACGTCATAATGATGTAATTACGAACATGAATGTTGACAACATGTTAACATGATTTTTCCTGTGAGGCATCCTTAACTACCCTGAGTAGGGTGATGCCATAACCAGCAACACAAACCCTTGCATTCTCATTGTATACAATTTGGACAATATCATAAGGCACTGGCATAGTTTAAAAACAGACTGGGCATGCTGACAATGCGTATTGCAGTCGAATCAAAAGGCATGACAGCCAGAAGAAAAACGGACGTAGAAGGCATGGGTGCAGCACACATGAGTGCTGCAAAAGACATGATTGCGGACATTAGTGAGTACATCATGGATAGAGAAGGCATGGGTGCAGTTGAGGAGATGTGACTGTTGATGTGAATAAAAGCTGCATCAGCTGAATAGTAATGTAGTTGTTGTTACTTGTATTATAAGTATTTAGCGCTTGAGATTGACATTTCACCATTGCTTGTCTGTTTTCTGCTCCACTTCATTTTTGCTTTTGGCTTGAGGCTTGAAAAGACGTGGGTAATCCAATAAACTGTTGCAGCTGGCACTATTGTTGAGGAACAAGGTATATACAATACTTCATTGATGTTTCCACACATGGCAGGATTACATTTAACACATCAATATCGTCAATTGCGTCGAGTTTTGATGAAAGGTGGGGTTAGTTGGGGGAGGGCATGTCCTTCCTCCCTGGGGCCACCTATGTATTTGTGGGGGGTTAATTATACAATTCAATGCCCTGTTTAATTAAGACTATTGAAGTCATTTAAATTTTCAATTATTCTAACACAATTGCACCAGCTATCTTTGCTATCCCTTTGTAATATTCATGTTGGATTATTGAATTTAATGCTTGTACAGTATCTGTCAAGTATCTGTCAATTTCCGCATTTATGGCATCTGTTGACCAACCATGTATATAACTTGGCACTGCACACCCAGCAGGGAAAACCAATGTTTATTATCAGATGAAGATATAATTTTTGTTGTACATACAGGAACGACTTACTTGAAATAATATGCGCTAGGTCCTTTTTCACTGCCACGTGAAGAAAAAAGATCGAGTTATGACTGGAACTACGATATTTTCTAAGAAAATCTATATAGTGAAAGTTGGCCTAATTATACCTTAAGAGATCTTTTCTCACAATTGTGAATGATAATTGTTATTATTGCTACCACGTTCTAACTGTGTAGGGCAGTAGTTTATAAATGCGGTTTGCACCTGAAGACACAGTACGTTATTAGCACAGTACGTTATTAGCCTATCTGTTAAGTTTTTGTCAAAAAAGTTTTTGTCAAACTTGTTGATGATTGAAGTGACAAAGTACCTTTGTCATACAATGAAAGGTGCACATCAACTAAACACCATTAACCATCTTCCATCCAGAGACAATCTTGCTGCAGTCGTTATGCACATCATTAGGAAATAGAGTTTAGAAATAGGACATTATTATCTGTGTGCAAGAACATGACAGACAATGTCTCTGGTAGTTCTTCCTTGCATAGTCATCAACAGACATGCCATAATTCCATGTCTGGATTATACTATTCTCTGGTGCACCTTCATGCATTATTATGTTCCAGAAATGACCATAAATATACTTCTCTCCATAGAACTATCTTTACAAATTGTCGTGTGTCACCATGCTTTCTTGTGCACTTAAGACCATCTGGTCAAAATTCTTACTCAACTTCTTACAAGCTGTTTTCAGAGGAACAGGAAAAGATGCTCTAGCAGAGCAATATAGGTGACAAGAGATGCAATAGTGAGAACACCAATGTCCCAGCCACGCAAAAATGGAGCCATCCTAAAAGTACATGCTATATAGTGGTCGTTATTCTTCTAACTACCATAGGCTCCTTTTTGCTTTTTTATGTCCAAAAAACATGTCAGTCCATATTCGCATACTTCATCCGAAACCACTTTGTCTTTGGAACACCATCTGATGTGTTCGCATTTAACCATTGACTCATTTCAACTCCCTTGATGTTTTTGTGACATTTAATGTAGTGACAATTGGCTGGCCACTTGCTGGCGGAGCATCAGAGGGCTAGATTTAGATGTATCTCTTCTAATCAATTAACTCTTCATATGTCATGTATATATTGACTTATACTTGCATTGGCGGAGGATGCGGGTGCTATTATCCATAGTGAACTGGTTACCATCTATGCTGCAGTGTTATATCATTCAGAAGGAGGATCAAAACCATAATCTCTAGTATGCCAGATGTCTTTTTTCATTCCATTGGATGCAATGTTCGTGCATAGAGACAGAGAATTCTAGTGCTCATGGTTTGAAAACTTGCCAGTCATTCTTCCAAACAGTTAATCTGACAGTTGATTGGCATCATGTAAATTGAAGCATGCTTGAAGCCTTTGTTCTCATTAGCTTCAGGCCAGCTGATTTGTGGGCAAGTTGATGTATCTAGTGATGGACATTATATTTATATAGATATCTTAGCCTTTGTCAGGAGCGTTGCCAAGGATACATCTTTACTTGTACTCCTTGAAAGGTCGGACCATTTACTTCATCTTTCCATTTATCAATATGCTTGCTTTTTAGTCCACTTGGCTCTATAACAAAGTACTTTAGCATGTGAGTAATTGATGTCTTCTAAATCAAACTCATAAAATATTTCTAACCTCATCACCACCATCTATTTCAATGGTTCATAACGTGTAGAGCCACCTGTGAGTAAAGCTCCCAACCATTCATATAAAGTTTTAATGTAGGAATAATTGGAAATGCCACAATTGGTAAGACAAATACAGGCGACAGTAGCTAATTAAAAAATGTAAATTCCTACTCCTTTGATTGTGAGCCGATTGAGGGGTGGACCGCAACATTTTCACCAACAGTCACTCAGTGGATCACAACAATTTTTCAATTTCAATCAGCCTTTGGATTCGGAGATTTTATTATAATGTGGAGTGAGATTCATTTCATATTCATAGTATAATTGTACCCGCATTATCATCTTAAGAACACCACTGGATACGCTTCGATCCATGCTGGCAGTTGACTTGTGGTCAGAATATTGCATTCAGCGTGTGGGACCCATTGAACTAAATATCACATTGTAGTACCAAGTTGAGCCTAATTGGTATCTATGCCAAGAAAAATCTCTTCTACTAATGATGGACTATTGACGAGTTTGGATTTTGTATTTCTGGAAAGGCACACACACGTATGGAAGTTTTCTTATGATAATTTTGCAGATGGTCACACATGCGGAACGTTTCTTATAGTTTTGTTAATGGTCACACATATGGACCTTTCTTTCCTTTTGATCACCTCTTCGTATTATGTGTGTAAAATGTTATCCCTTTAAGGCATTTTGTTGGTCCCAAAGTTGATACTATTATCTCTATGAACTCATTGACAGGTCTGGCAGATAAATTAAATTTATGGTTTAACTACGGACGGAGAAAGACCACATAACTCCGTAAACATTCCAAAGAATAACTTACGTTTGTGGGAATAATTGGTGTCTTTCATGTTGAACTCATAGATTATTTTTAACTGTTTTTCTGGTTGATGAAATATGTAAGCTATTGATGAGTATCAACAATTGGACGTATGCTCAAAGCATAGGCATGAATGTGTATACATGTATATGAGGCGCAGACAATTCAGTGATAAGAACACCTTGAATTAAACAGTTTACATTCCCAAAGATGACCCCTCAAATCATTATTAAGAAGATTGGTGCTACATACCAGACGTCCTAACGTTTCATACAATTGGTGGGTTTCTTCACACCGCTTCATTTTATGAACTGATTTCCCAGCATACACTTCAATTGGGAAGGTGTTATGCTAACATACATCCAAAATCAATAATCGCCAGGTAACCATTTTACAAGTGAAGCGAGAGTCCGTTGTCCTTGTCACATTGGAGGCAGCCAAGGATATACATTTCTATGTTAACAATTAAGGTAATAATAATTTGTAGATACTGTACTGTGCATTTATTTAAATGCATTGACGCATATCCTTTATAAATGAAGAAGGTGTTGATTGTGGAGGATAAATAATTTTCCCGCCTATTTCTATTTGCCGAGCTATCCAGAGAGCTATATTTTGTGTGCAAATTTTTCAATAATATCAGCGCAATTCAGGTAGCTGTAATCATGCTTTTTTACGGATGCAAATTTTATATATACCTTCCAGCATAGGGATATGTATCTTCTGGGTCAATTTACTGCACCCTCAACCTCAATGGTGGATACATGTTTCTGATTCCTGTTGGCACTTATTTAGTTTTCATTGAACCCCCTAGTAGTGGACTAACTGTTAAGTATCTCAAAGACATCGTACAGTACGGGCAACTATTTGTGCGGCCCATACAACTTGACATATCTGAGCAGCACCAAGTTGAGCCTAATCTGGTATGTCACAATAGGTACAATAAGTATCCACCTCCTCTTCATACAATGAAAGTTGCACGTCAGCTAAACACCATTAGCCATCTTCCATCCCAAGACAATCTTGCTGCAGTCGTTATACGCATCATTAGAAATAGAGTGTAAAAATAGGACATTAGCAGAGCAATATAGGTGACAAGAGATGCAAAAGCTCTGTCTCTGTGAACACCATGTCCCAGCCATGCATAAGTTGAGCCATCCTAAAAGTAGATGCTAGGTAGTGGTCACAATACTTCTAACTACCGTAGGCTGCTCTTTTATGTCCAAAAAACATGTCAGTCCATATTTGCATATTTCATTCCAAACCACTTTGTCTTTGGAACACCATCTGATGAGTTTGCAATTAACCATTGACTCATTTCAACTCCCTTGATTTCTTTGTGACTTTAAATGCAGTGACAATTGGCTGGTTTTATTTCCACTTGCTGGTGAAGCACCAGAGGGCTAGATTTAGATGTATCTCTCCCAATCAATTAACTCTTCGTATGTCATGTATATATTCACTTATGCTTGCATTGGCGGTGAATGTGGGTGCAATGATCCATAGTCAACTGATTACCATCTATGCTGTAGTGTTCTATCATGGAGGAGGATCAAATCCATAATCTCCAGTATGCCAGATGTCTTTTATTCATTCCATTGAATGCAATGTTCGTGCATAGAGACACTCAGAGAATTCTAGTGCTCATGTTTTGAAAACATGCCACACATGAGTCATTCTCCTTCCAATACAATTAATCTTAAAGCTGCTTAGATTTGAATGAGTAGTTTGGATCTAATGAAGGTACTTGTGAATTGATTATTTATTGTGGTTATTGCTGCCCTCTTATCCGTACGTCCTGACACAAAGGATGATATGTTGTGTGCCTTAATAGAATTTCATTGTCTGATTAAAAATAAAGCAATGACAGACCAGTTTCGAGATGGTCTTGACTTGTTCAGTACACTCTGATCTGATTAGAAGCTATCGTAATTTAATGAAGAGATTTTAATGAAGAGACAGTTTCACCAACAGTCACACAATAGTCTATGGGGCATGGATACAGTGAATTTATTTTTAATGTGGATGGAGATTTGTTTAATGTCATAATATAAATTATATCTGCATTTTGTGAACTTAGCAGCACCACTGGATGCATGTTGGTCCATGCTGGCAGTGATTTAGTTGTCAAATGAACTTACTAGTTAGTAGTGGACATACCGTCAAATATCTGAAAGACAGCTGGCAACTATTTGTACGACCCATTAAACCTGATATGCTTCGAAATGATGCAATATGTATATCCCTGTGGTCACGGAAACCTAGTTACTGAGGTGCGGAGGTACTGCATGCATTGCCATTACGTAGGTGGAACCCGACTGGCACTTCTAGACATTATCTTTTTGCTCAACTTGACATGTTATCTTGACTCTTACATTATGTCTAATCCCTTTATTTATAGATGGACAAGTAAATTGTGCTCTGGATGATGTCATAGTACAGTACACTTGCTCATAATGCATAATGATGGTTTGGATAAAAAGCAATGCAAATATGCAATACCATGTTCCTAACTTATAATGCATAATGATAGTTACTCTGAATATGTTACATATCATGTAAGTATTTCAATACTTCGGTAGCATGAGGATTAGTGGGGCATTGCGATCCATTTTGTCCTTTAACTCTTTGACCGCCAAGTGCACATTTATGTGCAATTATTGCACCCCGCGTTCACTGCCAAGTGCACATTTATGTGCACACGTATTTGAAAACCAACTAGTGTCGCATGGTTACGCTTTTTGTGCACCAAAAAGCACTAAGGACATGGAGCAATGACTGGAGTGTTGGTTTTTAACTAAATAGAAAGCGGGAACTAACAGCTGCAGGTGTACGTGTAATGGCGCCTCTATCGTTACTAGCGGCTTTGAATACGCACCCGCTTGTTCTACTAAAATAGGGGAGAGTGAAGCTTTTTTAACACCTGGACCTTAGAAATAACACCGGGGGATAAAAATAACGTGTTTTCGTCTTCTGTTTTATAGTTTACACGATACGAAAGCTTCAAGTCCCGGCCCACTTGGCTCCGCCTATATCGAGTGTTGTTAGCAACCATTGTTTTTTAAGTTAGTACACCAAAATATCAAAATAAACGTCATAAAACGCTTTTATATCATAGTAATATATCCAAGTAAGCTAACCGTGTAATTCTTCGAGAACGGCGACTAATAAGCTACGAGTAGCCATAATTAAAAACATAGCTGGCAATTAACGACGTCACCCGTATTGCAATCGTGACGCTCAAAGAGTTAACAAGCCATCTATCCAGCACATATTGCTTTGCATTTTGTGTCTGCAGCTGCCTCAAGTGACCTCTGAAGTATCTTAAGTCCCTTGACTTTGGAGGTCCATACTGAATGCAGTTTTGGTCCAAAATTTCTCACATCTTAATTACCTCCCCAACACTTAAAGCACTATGTTCCTCCTCTTACTCCTCACTGTTGTCCTAATCTAATTCAACAATCTTGCCTGCTGCAACAGCCAGATCACGTTTAACCTGTGCAACAATCTCTTCATCTCCTCCAGAAAAGAGAGAATGTGATTCTCCCACCTCTCTCATCCACTAGCTCTAACAGTTCACGAATTTCCCTAAGATAGTGTAGTTTCTTTAATTCCATTAAAGTTGTTATAAGTTCATGTTCAATTAGCTTCAGCTTATCAAATTGGCTATTTTCAAAGCGGGCTGTGGGACCAGTTGCTTCTTCATGGACACTTGCTGAGGCGGAACTACATGTTGGCATTTGGGTAATAGGATTGCCATAAAATTTCATTGATAGTTTGCTTACAAATAGGATGTTTATATTTCATCAGTTTCCTTTTCATTATCCATTACAACCTGAAGTGTCCTTTGCTTCATATCGGCTCTCGAGAACAATCTTTGAGCTGCTTTTCAACATCTGGAAGTGTCATGGTAGAGGCACGTAATAGTAGTGTCCCTCTTCACAGTAGGTAAATGAGCAGATTTCTTTGCATGCATAATAATTTTGGGAAGTGTTATGTTAGCACTTATAATTACGAAACATTTTGCTTGACAGTCGTGTGCCGGTTCAAATGATGAACGATAACGTTGCAGGGCAGGGGTTTCCAAGTATACCCCTCTTCACAGTAGGTAAATGAGCTGATTTCCCTGCATACCTTACAATTGGGAAGTATGTTTTGCTAACATACAGTTACAACATGTCCCACCATTTTGTTTAACATAGTGTCCCTGTCAATGTTGTCAATGACCCTGTTAATGTGGTGGGTGAGAGTAGCCGAAGTTGTGTCGGCAGGGGCTCCAATTACCCCTTTTCACAATAGGTAAATGAGCTGATTTCATTGCTGGCATGATAATTTTGGTGAGTGTTATATTTGCACTCATAATTATACTACAGTCCACTTATTTCTCATTCTTTCACTTGTGAGCTGGTTAAGGGGTTTGGCAATAACATTGAAGTTCCTATACTCGCCAAGCAGATACAGGAGCCTTAAACACTTGAGGATTGATGGTTTTATCTTTCACTGACCTACTTAGATTTGAATGAGTATTTTGGTATATATACCTTCCAGCATAGGGATATATATATATATATAGGGATATATCCAACTGAAAAAAGTTTCAAAGCCGGGCTTGTTCGATCAAAAAATGACATTAACTGAATTGATTAGCCAACAGCATCTATATGCCATTGCGCATTACACATACCGACATATCATTGGTCTTATGACAGTTTTTAGGATTGCTTCCATTTTGCCATTAAAGATCATTCCGGGTTTGGTACTGTCTAGTCTTCGTTTTTTTTTTGGTTATACTTCTTTGATCGTTGATACTTTAGTGCCATCAATATGCGTTTATTTTAGTAGCCACTGTTACATTTGAATTTGTTTCTGGACAATTGCCAACTGCATCTACATGCCATTGCACTTTACGCATACCAACAGGTCATATGTGTTATGACAGTTTTCGGGAATATTTCCATTTGGCCATTAAAGGTCACTCCGGGTTTGGTACTTTGTAGTGTTTTTTTTTTTTTGTTATGCTTCTTCTTTGATCTTTGATGCTTAAGTTCCATTAATTAATACGCGTTCATTTAGAGTCGTTCTAAATACAATAAATAACCACTAAAACCACAACTAACAACCTGGTACAGTTCCTATTTCCCAAGAACTTGTCTGTCATATCATTACAAAGTTCATTAATTATTTTGGGAATGTTTAAGGAGGCAGGATTCACAGATGCTGATCCGAAATGATGCTGTGGTCACAGAAACCTAGTTACTGAGGTGCAGAGGTACTGCATGTCTTGCCATAATGTAGGTGGAACCTGACTGACTTTGGTATGGGATACTCAACATGAAGCTTACGATATACAATGTCAGTCATGCTTTTTTTACGAAGACATTCACATGACACAACAACCATACAACTTTCTCTATGTCACTGCTTTTCTGGATATTATAATGTTAAATAGAATATAGTTTGCATGCTGCACATTTCTCAGTTACGTTTGCGGGAACTTGTTATGTATTAAACGGGTCTCAAAAATTACATGATAAGTAACCCATTGGCCAAAATTTCCTAGATCTCCAAATCATTATTGGTTATTCTAGGAGATTCTATGAAATTCTGAGTGTTACACCTCTTATGGGTAAGGGTCCCGTTGATCTTATTGTAGTGGGATTTCTATCTTGAAAGAGTGACGTCACACTGTGCAGTACCAAGTTGCGCCTAGGTATGAGGCTGGGTATTTTTGTATTCTCTGACCAAAACAATCTATTCTGCTTTGATGGAGTTGGGAATTTATATTTCAAAAAAAAATACAGAAAGGCACACACATGGAACTTTTCTTATGATAATTTTGCAGATCGTGGTTTCTACAATTATGTGCACAAAAATGTATGTGCACAAATATGTTATCCCTCTAATCCATTTTTGGTCCCAAAGTGGAGCCATTTTCTACCATTTTCTCTATGAACTGTCAAGGATACAGCCAACGTGTTGTTTGTACTCACTGACAGGTCGGACAGATAATTTAATCTAATGGTTCCCAACCAAAGTTATAATTGGAAATGCCACAATGGGTAAGACAAATACAGGCGGCATTAGCTAATTAACAAACGTAAATTCCCACTCCTTTGATTGTGAGCGTGGACCGCAACATTTTCACCAATAGTCACTCAGTGGATCACAACAATTTCTCAATTCCAATCGGTCTTTGGATTCGGAGATTTTATTTTAACGTGGAGTGTGATTTTTTTCATATTCATAGTATAATTGTACCCACATTTCCTCATAAAAATGCCATCAGATACGCTTTGATCCATGCTAGCAGTGATTTAGTCTAGCATTGGACTTGAGGTCAAAATTTTGAAAGACATTGCATTCAGCGTGTGTGACCCATTGAACTAAATAACTAAGTTGAGCCTAATTGGTATCTTTGCCAAGAAAAATCTCTTCTACTTATGATGGACTATTGAATGGTTTGGATTTTTTATTTCTGAAACAGAAAGGCACACACACATGTATGGAACTTTTCTTAATTTTGCAGATGGTCACACACATGGACCTTTCTTTACATATGGTCACCTCTTCGTATTATGTGTGTAAAATGTTATCCTGTCTACAGGTAACGGAATGTACTTTTTAATTAACTTATTTGGTGTATTATCTTATGGCTGCATACATAGATGCCTTTTTCCACTATTCTGTTGTGGTGCTGATGTGATGACAAATGCAGACGATGAGGCTCTAACTTTAACCTATTCTCTAAATCATTATTGGTTATTCTACGAGATTCTACAAAATTCTGGGTGTTTGACCTTCGATGGGTAAGGGTCCCGTTGATCTTATTGTAGTGGGATTTCTATCTTGAAAGAGTGATGTCACACTGTGCCGTACCAAGTTGCGCCTACGTATGAGCTCGGGTATTTTTGTATTCTCTGACCAAAACAATCTATTCTGCTTTGATAGAGTTGGGATTTTATATTTCAAAAAACGGAAAGGCACACACATGGAACTTTTCTTATGATAATTTATGTGCACAAAAATGTATGTGCACAAATATGTTATCCCTCTAATGCATTCTGTTGGTCCCAAAGTGGAGCCATTCTCTACCATTTTCTCTATGAACTGTCAAGGATACAGCCAATGTGTTGTTTGTACTCACTAACAGGTCGGACAGATAATTAATCTAACGGTTTAACTATACATATGCTTGTCACATAGAGAAAGTTCACATAATTCTGTAAACATTGCAAAGAAGTCTTCCACGTCGAACTCATATATTTTTTCTAACCATATATCTGGTTCATGAATTGTGTTACTACTGGTGAATATCAATAATTGGAAGTATGCTTATATGTGGTCAGAAAATGACAACGAAGGAACTAGACATGTGTGTTGAAGTCTGCTTGAAGAATAGGTATCATATGTCTTAGTTGTTTAGTTAATCTTACAGGTAACATAACTAACAAGACTTCAAGACTGGTGTGGTGCTATTAATGAGCTCACAAATTTCACAAGGGAAGTACACATGGCAGCTTGCCCCAATCCATGGCGAATATTGCACTTCATGGGTGCAAAGATTTTTTTATTCATACCTTTCAGCACATGAGATGTATTTATCTGGGTCAGTTTTCTGCTGTATATAGCAGGCTTGTGTTGTGGTCTGCCTTTCTTTTCGGAGGCTCTTCTATATGGTTGTTGCCCCAGTCCATGACAACTTAGTAATGCCTATTCTGTTTCACGGTTCAAAGTTAACTTGAACGTGATGAACACTAGTTATTTGACTATTTACCTATGTACCTGGTACAGAGTACAAGAACTATTGGCAGTACAGGTGTTAGGTCATGTTGATCCGCTGAATAATTTTTTGTAAGTCTTTTACCAACCAATCTTCAATTCATTTAGACATACATCTGACTCAGAAAGTGATGAAGAGAAGCAAGAGGTTCGTAATATACATATATTTATGTGCTCAATATTAATTGCATGAAAATATAATCTATGTGCTACCTGCTATAAGCATCAAAGTATGAATGAATATATGATAGATTAATGTCATGTGCCAATAAATGTTTGCAATTCAACAAACCCAATAAATTGGCAAGTGAAAACAATACACCCATAAGACATTTGACATCAGAAATATTGCTACTTATTTATTTATTTTGTTTCTAAGCATTGTCTAACTTTATTTAGGTGTGGTTATACTGTATACAGGTAACAGGTATGCCGTTTTTGAATACCAGAAATTTTGAAAATATGAATATGGCCAAGTAAATATGTAGCAAAATAACTGACATGAAGAATTCTGATGAAGTTATGAATAAGCGTATAACACATGTTTCCCAGCTGGAAAAAGGGTGGGTTGGTGTGATTAATATAACTTATAACTAGGAAGTAAGGGGTGGGGCAGCATGTGGATAGTACTTCATACTGTACGTTCATGATCATGCATAATATTCATTATTTGTATAGGATGAAGCCAGACAGCCTAAGCAAATGTGTTGGTCATCCCCAAGATCCAAGAACAGGTACAATTGGGAAGGTGTTTTGCTAACATGCAGTTACAACATGTCCCACCATTGTGTTTACCATAGTGTCCCTGTCAATGTTGTCTGTGATCCTGTTAATGTGGTGAGAGAGAGCAGCCAAGTTGTGTCGGCAGGGGTTCCAATCGCCCCTCTTCGCAGTAGGTAAATAAGCAGATTTCGTTGCATGCATGATAAGAATTTCGGGGAGTGTTATGTTTGCACTCATAATTACAAAACATTTTGCTTGACAGTCGTGTGCCAGTTCAAGTGATGAACGATAACCGTGGTTGCAGGGCAGGGGTTCCCAGTACCTTTCTTCACAGTAGGTAAATGAGCTGATTTCCCAGCATCCATTACAATTGAGAAGGTGTTTTGCTAACATGCAGTTACAACATGTCACACCGTTTTGTTTAACATAGTGTCCCTGTCAATGTTGTCAATGACCCTTTTAACCGATTACCGGCCGTAGGCGCATAAATGCGTCACGTAATTTAGGATGTTTAACGGCCGTAGGCGCATAAATGCGACGCAACGACATACTCGCGTCCAATAACCTACCGTCAGAATCGCGTTTGTCGTACGCTCACTATCGACACACAAAATCATAGCCCAGTTGTCCAGCTGTTAGAAAAGACAATGAAAGCGCCATATTTGTATTATTTTTTAAAATGAAAATTACGGTTAAAAAGTTAAGAGGCGGGACATAGCATGTAGCGTATATGCCCGTAGCAAGCGTGAGGTAAGTGCGGTAGATAGCATCACCCACTAAAAACAAAACACAATCGATGAATGGCACTAGATATGACGAAACGGATGAAACTGGGAGAGGTCTTTGACCTCATGAACAGGGATGGAGACTTCTGTGTTGTAACTATCGACTTCAACGATGCCATAGTGATGATGACAACATGGATTGGGCTGGGCAGCTGGAAGTGACGAGGACATAGGGAAAGAAGTGAAAGAGGACGAGAATGAAGCATACTACTGCACCCACATCACCACTGAACCCCACATCACTACTGCACCCACATCACCACTGCACCCACACATTAAAACACATCACCACTGCACCCACACATTAAAACACATCACCACTACACCCACACATCCCCACTGCACCCACACATCACCCCACATCATCACTGCACCCCCACATCACCACTGCACCCACACATCTCTCCACATCACCACTGCACCCACACATCACTCCACATCACCCCGTCACCCACACATCACGACTCCACCAACACATCACCCCACATCACCACTGCACCCACACAATACCCACATCACCACTGCACCCAAACATCACCCCATATCACCACTGCACGCACACATCACCACTGCACCCACCATCACCCACACATCACCACTGCTTCACACATCACCACTGCACCCAGCATCACCACTCCACTCCCACATCACCGCTGCACCCACACATCACCCCACATCACCATTGCACCCACACATCACCCCACATCACCACTCCACCCATACATGCCCCACATCACCACTGCACCCACACATCACCCAAAATCACCACTGCATCAAGACATCACCCACATCACCACTGCACTCACATCACCTCTCCACTCCCTCATCACCATTGCTTCACACATCACCACTGCACCCACGCATCACCACTGCACCCACACATCACCCCACATCACCACTGCACCCACACATCACCCAGATAACCACTCCACTACCACATCACCACTTCACAGCATATCACCACTGGACCCACACATCACCATTGCATCCCACACATCACCTCTGCACCCACACATCACCACTCCACTCCCACATCACCACTTCCCCCACATCACCACTTCCCCCTACACTACCATCTCACCCCACATCACCCCTTCAGCCCACATTACCATTTCATCCCACATTACTCGACATCACTACTTCACCCCACATCAGTACTGAACACATCAACACTGAAACACTACATACCAGTGCACCCCACATCACCAATGAAGAACTACATAACCACTACACTTCCACATCATCTCTACACCCCCATATCACAACTGCACCTCTCCACCAATGTGTGTGGGAAGCTTGTGTGAACAAACATACCTTCTAACGCAGTATACTGTGTCATTAGTGGCCTTCAAAGGTAAATGGGTTAAAAATCAGCTAGGCTTGCACTGTTCCTATAGAAAGAGGGGTATTCAAACAGAACATAGCATGCGCGCAATAATTAGAACTCACTTCAACATGGGTTAGCTGCTATCCATCATATTTCGAACTTTCGCGTAAGACAACCTCATTTTTAAAGAAAATACATTAGAATAGTCCTCTTACTTGGTATTTTAACTGAAAATGCGAACGTTCGTGTCATTGCCGAATAAGAACCAATTTCACAGCCTTGCGTATATTGAACACGAGCGCCTCGACGGAGAAAGTAACGATCGGAAAAAAGCGTAGCTTTAATGATATGCAATAGAGACTTTACTAACGGTAGAAAGAAACTTGCCTGTACATATTTTGCTTCGTTCTGCTTTTGTTCGCATTTTTAAGACGATACCTATTTCTAACGCAATTATTAGCAGCTACGAAAATATTCTACGGCCGTGACACTACGCAATGACGGATAATTAAATTGGCCGGTAATCGGTTAATGTGGTGGGAGAGAGCAGCCAAGTTGTGTCGGCAGGGGTTCCAATCACCCCTCTTCACAGTAGGTAAATAAGCAGATTTCATTGCATGCATGATAAGAATTTCGGGGAGTGTTATGTTTGCACTCATAATTACAAAACATTTTGCTTGACAGTCGTGTGCCAGTTCAAGTGATGAACAATAACCGTGGTTGCAGGGCAGGGGTTCCCAGTACCTTTCTTCACAGTAGGTAAATGAGCTGATTTCCCAGCATACATTACAATTGGGAAGGTGTTTAGCTAACATGCAGTTACAACATGTCACACCGTTTTGTTTAACATAGTGTCCCTGTCAATGTTGTCAATGACCCTGTTAACGTGGAGGGAGAGAGCAGCCAAGTTGTGTCGGCAGGGGTTCCAATCACCCCTCTTCACAGTAGGTAAATAAGCAGATTTCGTTGCATGCATGATAAGAATTTCGGGGAGTGTTATGTTTGCACTCATAATTACAAAACATTTTGCTTGACAGTCGTGTGCCAGTTCAAGTGATGAACGATAACCGTGGTTGCAGGGCAGGGGTTCCCAGTACCTTTCTTCACAGTAGGTAAATGAGCTGATTTCCCAGCATTCATTACAATTGAGAAGGTGTTTTGCTAACATACAGTTACAACATGTCACACCGTTTTGTTTAACATAGTGTCCCTGTCAATGTTGTCAATGACCCTGTTAACGTGGAGGGAGAGAGCAGCCAAGTTGTGTCGGCAGGGGTTCCAATCACCCCTCTTCACAGTAGGTAAATAAGCAGATTTCGTTGCATGCATGATAAGAATTTCGGGGAGTGTTATGTTTGCACTCATAATTACAAAACATTTTGCTTGACAGTCGTGTGCCAGTTCAAGTGATGAACGATAACGGTGGTTGCAGGGCAAGGGTTCCCAGTACCCCTCTTCACAGTAGGTAAATGAGCTGATTTCCCAGCATACATTACGATTGGGAAGGTGTTTTGCTAATGTGCAGTTACATGTCCCACCATTTTGTTTACCATAGTGTCCCTGTCAATGTTGTCAATGACCCTGTTAATGTGGTGGATGAGAGCAGCCAAGTTGTGTCGGCAGGGGTTCCAATCACCCCTCTTTGCAGTAGGTAAATGATCAGATTTTGTTGCATGCATGATATTTTTGGGAAGTGTTATGTTTGCATCCAAAATTACGAAACATTTTCCTTGACAGTCGTGTGCCGGTTCATATGATGAACGATAACCGTGGTTGCAGGGCAGGGGTTCCAAGTCCCCCTCTTCACAGTAGGTAAATGAGCTGATTTCCCAGCGTACAGTACAGGTCATAATAAGTCACTTTCCGTTTTAGTGCTACGATCGTAGCACTGTGCAGTCTTTTTAAAACACGAAGATAAAACGATGATCTTTCTGACACATATGTATGTGTTAACTAGTTCAGCGAAGTGCACAACTCCGTTTACACCGTTATATAGTAACGCATGCGATTACAAAACGATGACGCTGCGTAGATCGCTGAGAGGATTGAGCAAAGGAATTCTAATGTAGCGTATAAAACTGAACAAGTGCATTCGTTCGGAAGAACCGTTTTACTAAATACATTAAAGTAATTATGCCTCCACCCCTACAGTAAAAATTGCTCGCTTCGACCGCTACATGTACTTCGTCTATACGTCTCCTCTTTGAGTTCCCAAAGTCCCCCCTCCCGTTGAAGGGATAAGTGGATGACATCATACAACAGATGAGTCCGCTTTTAATTTTAGCCACACTTAATCGAACTGAGTGCTGTTGTGCAACGTCCATCCAAGCGATGTTCTACAACAAATCAAGCCGATGCGAACGTTTGTTAACATTTCAAAAACGCGTCTAAACTGCTAGCGATTAACAACTTTTGTGTCAATCATATTTGAAGAATAGCTACGATGTCAAAACAAAACGAAATCAGAAGCCATATCTTAGTGCTGCGATCGTAGCACTAAAACGGAATGTGACTTTTATGACAGGTACTGTACATTACGATTGGGAAGGTGTTTTGCTAACATACAGTTACAACATGTCCCACCATTTTGTTCAACATAGTGCCCCCTTCAATGTTGTCAATGACCCTGTTAACGTGGTGGGTGAGAACAGCCAAGTTGTGTTGGCTGGAGTTCCAATCACCCCTCTTCACAGTAGGTAAATGAGCAGATTTCATTGCATTATTGATGATGTTTGAGAGTGTTATGTTTACACTCATAATTACCAAACATTTTGCTTGGCAGTCATGTGCCGGTTCAAATGATGAACGATAACAGTGGTTGCAGGGCAGGGGTTCCCAGTACCCCTCTTCACAGTAGGTAAATGAGCTGATTTCCCAGCATACATTACAATTGGGAAGGTGTTTAGCTAACATGCAGTTACAACATGTCCCACCATTTTGATTAACATAGTGTCCCTGTCAATGTTGTCAATGACCCTGTTAACGTGGAGGGAGAGAGCAGCCAAGTTGTGTCGGCAGGGGTTCCAATCACCCCTCTTCACAGTAGGTAAATGAGCAGATTTCATTGGCATGCATGATAATTTTGGAGAATGTTATGTGTACACTCATAATTACGAAACATTTTGCTTGGCAGTCGTGTGCCGGTTCAAATGATGAACGATAACCGTGGTTGCAGGGCAGGGGTTCCCAGTACCCCTCTTCACAGTAGGTAAATGAGCTGATTTCCCAGCATACATTACAATTGGGAAGGTGTTTAGCTAACATACAGTTACAACATGTCCCACCATTTTGTTTAACATAGTGTCCCTGTCAATGTTGTCAATGACCCTGTTAACGTGGAGGGAGAGAGCAGCCAAGTTGTGTCGGCAGGGGTTCCAATCACCCCTCTTCACAGTAGGTAAATAAGCAGATTTCATTGCATGCATGATAAGAATTTCGGGGAGTGTTATGTTTGCACTCATAATTACAAAACATTTTGCTTGACAGTCGTGTGCCAGTTCAAGTGATGAACGATAACCGTGGTTGCAGGGCAGGGGTTCCCAGTACCCCTCTTCACAGTAGGTAAATGAGCTGATTTCCTAGCATACCTTACAATTGTGATGGTGTTTTTCTAGCATGCAGTTACAACATGTCCTACCATTTTGTTTACCTTAGTGTCCCTGTCAGTGTTGTCTGTGACCCTGTTATTGTGGTGGATGAGAGCAGCCAAGTTGTGTCGGCAGGGGTTCCAATCACCCCTCTTCGCAGTAGGTAAATGAGCAGATTTCATTGGCATGCATGATAATTTTGGAGAGTGTTATGTGTACACTCATAATTGCAAAACATTTTGCTTGACAGTCGTGTGCCGGTTCAAATGATGAACGCTAACTGTGGTTTCACAGCAGAGGTTCCCAGTACCCCTCTTCACAGTAGGTAAATGAGCTGATTTCCCAGCATACCTTACAATTGTGATGGTGTTTTTCTAACATGCAGTTACAACATGTCCTACCATTTTGTTTACCTTAGTGTCCCTGTCAGTGTTGTCTGTGACCCTGTTATTGTGGTGGGTGAGAGCAGCCAAGTTGTGTCGGCAGGGGTTACAATCACCCCTCTTCGCAGTAGGTAAATGAGCAGATTTCATTGGCATGCATGATAATTTTGGAGAGTGTTATGTGTACACTCATAATTGCAAAACATTTTGCTTGGCAGTCGTGTGCCGGTTCAAATGATGAACGATAACCGTGGTTGCAGGGCAGGGGTTCCCAGTACCCCTCTTCACAGTAGGTAAATGAGCTGATTTCCCAGCATACATTACAATTGGGAAGGTGTTTAGCTAACATGCAGTTACAACATGTCCCACCATTTTGTTTAACATAGTGTCCCTGTCAATGTTGTCAATGACCCTGTTAACGTGGAGGGAGAGAGCAGCCAAGTTGTGTCGGCTGGGGTTCCAGTCACCCCACTTCACAGTAGGTAAATGAGCAGATTTCGTTGCATGCATATTTTAGTTTCTATACGAGTGTTTATGAACGCAAGTACCTGGATGCCTCTTGTATCTGTTTAGTAGCCCCTAATTTTGACAGACTTGTCATAACAGCACTGCCTCGTCACTTAAAATTATTAAATCCAACATAACCGGCTGCTGCCACGTAACGTAATGATTGTGCGTCTTTAGAAGCTTACGGCTGGTAATCAGTTAACACACTAAAAAATAACAAGGTTTACCATATACAATATGGTAGCTACTCCTTGTTCTAATGTTTGTGCAAAATATAAAGTATGCTATATTCCTGTGAACCGCACAGGGTAAACCAGAAGCCACTGTTTATATATATGAGCTATTTCCTATTATAATACTATTGTTATGTACGTAAACAAGACTTACATAGAAGAGCATAAATGTTATACTAAATAAACCCAGGCAGGTCTGTTAAAAAGGTTAGGACTCAATTATTCAGGAAGATAAACCGTAAACATTATTTAACCTGTTTTTGTTCTCTAAGGTCATATCCATATTTGGGCACACATGTGAAGCATTAGTGATAACTGCATGTTATCCAAACATGGAATGATACTTTGCTGTATACAAAAGAAAACTTCAAATACCATTTGTATTGACCTGTTTTTTAAAGGGGGAGCATCCCTTTCTGCTCATTACTACTAACAGATGAACACTTTAGTATGTTTTCAGCTGTTAATTTTTTAAGTATACGCTAATTGTGACTTGCTATTCAGACCAATGACAAAACATAGATTTTGAGCAGCCTATATGGTCGTGTCTAAGTTAGGCATTGGTTATGGCAAACACCAGAGCCATCCTTCTCTTTGTCATGCTCATTCGCATAAACTTGCTAGCTCGCTATATGGACCGTTTTGCTACTTCTCCTCTTGGGGATTTCGTAACACAAAGAGGTTTTCATGCAGAGATAACTGCTTGACTAGCCTTTCTCAGCCAGCGACGAGTGATTTGGTTCTGAAAAGAACCATTTTCGCTGTCAACAACACTACCAACCATATTTGAATACTAGAGTGTAACTTAAATAACGTAACTATTTTAATGTCATTCATTGCAAATGGCTACGTTTTTAAGCCAGATTTTTAAAAAGGCATTTTGTTAGTGATGCACTGCGCATTGGCACAGCAAGAAAGATATCCAATGATAAAGTACTGGTCATACTACTATATAGTAAATTTCTGGGACACAGAAATCGCGCAAAGCGAAGTTTCTAACCTAACACAAAGCAGTATTAAAATGGCGTCTGTATTGAAAACGCCGTTTCCTTTTACCGGACTAAACATCCAACTCCAGAAAACGATGGGGAAACGGCCACTCTTTCTATGTATCACGATTCGTAACAATTCATAACCAAACATTTGAGAAATTGACCTAAAACTATAAATGGTAATTTGTTTACTATCCAAGGTTGTAGGGAAACCAAAAAGTCACGTGATGCATGAATGCTTATTGGCAAGCAATTGTGTAACAAACGTGCGTTGTCAGATTTTTATTTTTGTGCATATCAATCACAAAACATTCAAGCGAACCAAATTCACATCAATTAGGATCGAGTACTATGATTTCCACTGTAAGTAGCATAGATTTTGTATTGACACACCCATCTTTCTCGGTCAAGACAGAAGACCACTTGAGGACGTCACTGTCCAACTGTGGTCTGAGGAGACCAGAGTATGCAAAGCCAACTGGTACCCGGTGGAAAGGTTTGCACTCACTTAACTTGGGAGCAGCTATTGAGAAGTGTGATGAAAAATGTTTTTCTTACTTGTTTCATCTGTTTTTAATTTTTTCATGAGATTGGAGAACATATTTTCTGGATCAGCCTTGTAGCTGCCGCCCTGTGTCGTGCTCGCCATGTTGATTTCTTTTGAGTATTAATATCCAAAGGTGTCTAGTGCTTAGAGCGTAGGTTGGCTTAACGTATGTCTGTGAATAGCAGAGTAGGTGTATGGCCAGGGTACAAGATTTTTTGTTTATCAAGCCCTTTATACTAAATTAGGTACTACTCAGTTTTGTGTTTCGCCCGATGGGTCATACATGTATCTGACCCCTAATGATAAAATCTGGATATATGCTGAAGTGATTGGTGCTTTTGGCACTCTTCAACATCGCATCTAGCCAGAGTTCTAGGATGGAAGAAGAATAAAAATGGCAGTGAATAACAGTTGGACTAGGCACGAGAATTTTTGTTACGCGCACTGTTATGACACAGAACCAACACAAAACTGTTCATATTTGTGTTATCGTTCAATAGCGACAAAGAGGGAAATGATCCAATTCACAGCCATCCCTCGAGATGCAAGTCATGTTTTTAATAACATTCATTATCTGACATCAATCCTATATGGAACCTGATTCTGCAGGTTAATTAATATATGGGACAGTGTCCAGCAGAATCACCCTTGTAATACTTTTTCAAATTTTCCAGGACAAGCCAATGAAAAGTAACACTTGCATTGAAATGTATGGCTAATTATAAATTCAGTGTCTTATAACTTTATGATGTATAGCCCAATTTTGATGTGTAAGGACAATTTGATAGAAGCTCTTTGGAGTTCACGGAAAATCAAAAAATTTGAAAACTTGAAAAACTACCCAGAAGGGTGATTTTGCTAGACACTGTCCCATATTTATCTCTGTTATGTTTTGAGGCAACAAAAGGCAACCTAGTGCATTTTTTTGCAAGTTTCTAATTATTTTCATGTCATCCACTACAACTTATTTCTTACACAATCTTTCCATCATAATGCTAATGGGCTGAATTTTGTAATTTTTAATTGCATGTGTCAGGTTTGATGCTCCTTCCTGGAATATGCACTAGGTACCTTTTTTCCGCCTCAAAATTATATATTATTATGATG
Organism: Eunapius fragilis; assembly: GCA_963681505.1. Classification (NCBI taxonomy): domain Eukaryota; kingdom Metazoa; phylum Porifera; class Demospongiae; order Spongillida; family Spongillidae; genus Eunapius; species Eunapius fragilis. Next base: position 4,846,353 of record OY811974.1, on the reverse strand, counting down.
GAAAGCATGTGTGATAATGCATTTTATTGTTGTTCACAAGTTTATAGGTTTATTTATTTATTTGTGGTATTAAAATTGTTAACTTTGTCCATTCATCCCATATGTGTGCTCCAATTGCTGAATACAAAATCATCAAGTCCAATTATATGGTAATTCATATTGTGGGGCATAGTCATAGAACATGGAATGTATTTAAAAGTTTAACACATGGTATAATACATAGCTACATGGGATTGTTGCAGTGAAATGTGCACTCACTTGGTATGTTGCGAGTCAGCTATATCCTCAACATGTTTCTTACAACATGTTTCTTACAACGTGTTTCTTGCACACTAGAAATTCGACTGTCATGACGTTTCAGTGGCCTGAATAATTAATGATGTGTGCTTATGTTGCTTTTCGCTGATATGATCCCAGATACAATAAAACTAAAAGTTAACTCTGAATCACTAGAACTTAAGAATGATTTGTGGTCTGTACTTACAAAGGCTGGAGTACTGTACTTACAAAGGGGTTCAAGCCTAAAAAAAATATCCAAATTGCGTATTGCTTGTTCATTAGTTTCAACACTTTGCAAATATATATATATATAGCTGTGCAAAGCACTTTTGCATTGTGCCAATTATAAGTATATAACCTGGGTCCCAAGATATTTATAGGACATGGTTGCATAGTGGAGTAGTAAGACGTGCTGCAAATAGTGTGATAGTGTTTTATCTTTCTAGCCATTTAACACCGGTTCCATGAGAATTGAATGGTTTTTACACACTTTTGTTGAACTCACCTTTTAGAAAATAGGTTGGACGAGAGCTAACTGTTCCAAATTAGCGTGCCTCTAGTAACCCAACCTTCTACTTGATGCTTATCGCTATTTGTAGCATTGGGCGTACTTTTGCGCCCTTCCAGCATTCATCTGAAGTGAAATGGCTAGACCCATCCCGAAAAGAATGCACATTTTCTTTCTAAGGTTTACAAACTTTCCCAATGGTCTTACCTCAACAGGAGACATAGCTCCCCTGCAATGTTTGATCCTTTACTTCTACAGAAGCATCGAAACATGTTCAAAGCTTGGGGTCGATGCTTCTAGCCTTGACCTCAGACCAAATTATTACATGTAATGGCTGTTAATAATTTTTGGCGAGACACTGCCCTTCTCAGCTACAAGCAATATGGGGGCTACAAGTCAACTGACTGAACACAATCTGAAAATCACAGCCAGCTTCAGGTCTGGCTGCAGCATTTCTTTCGTGGCGAACTAGTGACTTCTATCAATCTGCTGGATTTTCAAGAATCAGGCAATACACATTTCTACCTTGTTTGACTGTGCAAACAGGCACAAGTAGCACTTGTACAATAATTTCGTCAGTCTGTGTACTATAACTTTCGTGAATGGAGGTATCAGAACTTTCGGGTCTGGGTACCAAATCTTTCGGGTCTGGGTACTGGAAGAAAGTGTGTTGTGCATCAACCTGGCAGGTTGAGAACATTTCACTTGTGCTGTTCTCTATTGGGTAACTAGAAACGTCTAAAGGAGATATATGCTCTTCTGTCCAAATCCCACCATTTTGTACCAATTGCCATTGAGACCTCGGGTGCCCTTGGCCCTGATGCTCTCAGTTTGCTCACAGATATCAGCAGGCATCAGCAGAGCATGACAGATGATCACCAGTCCCTCCCGTTCCTTCTACAGAGAGTGTCCACTGCACTACAGCACAGCAATGCTGCATCTGTATTGGGCACCACACGTAGCATGTAATTTATACAAGTAAATAAAAACATTCTCTACGAGAAAGTTGGTGGGATATAGGATTTGATTATGACATTGGTGGTGTAAAAAGCAAGGAAACAAGGTCTTATCAGAAGGGAAAATGTCATAGTCCTATATTTAGCACATTTCTAGGGCATGTGTTGTTTGTGTGCTAAATATAGGACTATGACATTTTCCCTTCTGATAAGACCTTGTTTCCTTGCTTTTTACACCACCAATGTCATAATCAAATCCTATATCCCACCAACTTTCTCGTAGAGAATGTTTTTATTTACTTGTTTTCTTAATTTTTTTTCATATATTATATAAAAGCGAGTCCTCCAGCCGATTCTGAAGCTATTGGTGAAATTTTCATCGCTTAGAAATGTTCCTGTCCTGAGTTATGCGTTGCCAAGAAGAAGGAGGAGAAGAAGAAGAAGAAGAATAAGAAGACGACCCGCCCCTTGTTCCGAGACTGGGTACGAGGACAGGCAGTACACTCTTGTTCTCAACAACCACGCGGTTCAGCGACATGAAACAAAAACGAAACTACTCATTTTTGACTTCTAGATCGATTGCTAAAACAAGCTACACGATCCGATCGTCGGGAGTGTTGTTACAGACGGGTCGCGTTTTTAAATGACATTCATAGTCGTGGTCAAATCCTATATGGAAGTTTCTAACGAAACTTCCGATAGTGTTACCCTGTGTATCCAGTACCATTTATATATTGTATATTCTTCAAGTACAAAGCACAATTCAATTCAGTTTTTTGTAATGAGACAATAACAATAAATATACACAAACATGAGTAAATTAATACAAGCATAATAAACATATGCTACCATACTTTAGCATAATAAAGTTCTAGTACCTCATAACTCTGTTTAGCAAGGCCTTTGCATCAACTCTAACCAGCATCATGATTAGTCTTGTATGTATTCTGGACAGTGCTTCTGGTTTAGGTACTGAACACTTTTACAACTAGTCTGGTGGCCAAAGATGAAAAATTATGTTGAGCCTCCTCACCCTGAGCTCCATATAGCTCCACTGCCATTGGGACACATACCCAGTTGAGCTCAGTGTACTTCTGGTCATTGTTGGCATGCTTCCTTATGCTGAGAGGGCAGGTGACCCTTGCTAAAAATCATAATAATTACTGTTTGCCAGAAGTAAATCTGTATCAGTGTCTGTCACATCCATAGCATTTGAATGGTCAATAAATATAACCTTTTTGTATAAAAAAGGGTTTATTCATGGCATTCATCCTTTCTACACCATTGTAAGCTTAGTAGCTGGAAAAAAAACTGTTTTATTGTTTACTAATGCTTGTATGCTCACACATCAAAAAGTATGTCCCTATACCATCCTAGAAACCAGTTATCATATAGTAGCTACATTTATCCCTTGGCTGTAGATAGTGCCGATGACCACTGAGCATTCCTGTGCTTTTATTTCATCAATCAAATACTCATATCATGTACGCTATATTAATAATACAGCTGTTGTGTAACCAATCTTTTCATTGCATGGTATGTAGGAATCATTAGATTACGCCATTTGATAGAGGCATGAAATAGCTACAAACATATGTATGGTTGCTAAGCATAAGTAAATTTTACTCTGTTTTGGGCATTGTGCACTCTTGTTTTCAATGATGTGTCATGCATTAATACGTTTTATCTTCACATCAATTTATAGGTTGTCTGATGATGATGATGATGATGATGCAGTTGTTGTGATGCCTGAAAAGAAGGTAAGTTTGCCTTATACAACGCCCTTACCATTGTCCCTTGGTTTATGGACCACATTTCCAGCTTGAATTGTGGGTATGATTCACTTACATTGGATAGATGATGCGAGAAATGATCGTTAACTGACAGGTGTATCTTTATAAATCAAATGTGTAGTTATAGGACCACTCTAAATATGCATCGAGTTTTAAAAGATTGCGGTTAACTTTCTATGGTACGGTACGAGATAGAAGTGATGTTTAGCAGCTTCAAAGGGTGAGCAGAGGCTTGGGGTTCAAAAGCAACCATAACTAAACTACATGGGGAGTTCTGTTTAACATTAGTTCTATTACAAACTAACAGGCCGTAAGCTGATAGATGAAGTACCATAGGTGGAGAGAATTTAGTTGATGCACTTTGATGTTAGATCGCAAGGTTTATTGTCAAAAAGTAGTACTGTTCTCTATACAAGTGTGTGCAAGAGGGACCCAATTAGCTTTTGAATTCAGCTACACAAGTCAAATAGCTAATTAAAATTGAATTGAGGGTTAAAGAGGGAAGGGGCTGTTGTCTTCAGTCTAAATGTTTCTCAGCAGTGGAGGGTGGGGGTTGACCCCATTACAGATTTTCAGGTGAAGAACTTGGTAACCAGTTATCAGCAGATCACAATATCGAATTGAACTAGCAGAGTGAACATTTGTGTTGTGTGTTGAGCAAATGCATATGGTTTTTCCTGCTGTGTGGAAGTCGAACCAATTGGTTTTTACTACCATAGCAGGTTTATTCCATGAGGGTGGATCCACCTCTCCAAATAAATTTGTTGCCCTGCTCTGTAGCATTCATAATTCTTAGTTGGGTGTATTCCTGTTTGCAGGCATGAAAATGACACTAAACCAATTAAAATTTATGCAGTCTTCCGTTCAATTTTAATGCTCCTTCCTGGAAAGTTATGTGCTGTCTTTTTGGCTGCCTCGACCCCATATGTATATATATATATATATGGGACAGTTCCGACAAAATGCCATTTTTCTTATATGTATAAAGTTTAATTGTTCTTTCCATTTGAATCGCTATACCTTCCGAATGATTGAAGCTACTGACTTACTATTAGCAACACATCCTACCACGCCATATCTCTACGACACATTGCCTTCTCTCCTTATGATTCATACAAAGGGCATTACCCCTAAGGGTTTAAAAATTATAAATATCCTTCAAAGGTTGAGCATGACCCTTGTTAGGGCAAATGTGAGGGCTCTGCTGTCCAGGGCCATCTCAGACACCGGCTACTGATATATTATTTAGTCTAGGTGGTAGGTAATTTAACGTTATGTGCTTGTTTATCTGAATTGTGTATCATTGGTATTTGTGTTTATACATCAATAAAGTATTTAACACCGCATCCGCGAGTAATCTGGGTCACCATTTGGGGGCATTTAAAAAAAAAAAAGGTCCGCTAGTAATGCAGTCGTAAGCACTATATGAAATTTTAGTAAAAGAACCTATTGGACTATACTAAGAATCTATCCTGTACCAAATGGATGTGTTGTAGAAGAGATGTGCATACTTTTAATAATGCGGTACGGTACTCAAAAAGGCATGTATAAAGTGGATTTTGAATGCTAATACGAATACTAAAACCCTTCCCGATCACGTACTTACTTGTGCAAGAGATAAAAATTACGTTTTTATCCTTTAAACAAATGCCCATTCGCCAAACAATTGCGATGAAGCTTATGGGACCAGTCCAAATACTGCAGTTAACTAACCACTAATAGTTAATCTACGGGATCAATGGATTCCGAACAGCCTCTTCGTTGCAAATGCAAAGTTGGTTCATGGCCATTGTGTGGCAGCGCATGCAAAAGGTGCGGATGTGCTTGCGATGGTGTATAGAGCCTGGAGTGGCGCTTGCTCGGAGTACTGGGCAACGAGGTCCGAAGCGACTATCGACTGACAGCGAGCAAAGAAAAGCAGCGAAAAGGGCTAGAATTGACATAGCAAAGGCAACAGAGCTAGAGGAGCGAACCATTGAATCATAACCATAAACACCAATTGCAAGGTTGGGCTAGGCGAGGGGCTCAGTATGGTCGAGCATATACTTGGACCGTACAACATAAAAAGGATGTTTGATCAAGGAGCTCGTGTTTCCTCGGACAAAATGAGTCCATGCATGTGCTATGTTAGAGGAGCTTCAGTCTCTCTATCCTGGTCGCTACACCTTACCTGGGAGAATGAAATACGTGCAGAAATTACCAAGTTGTTTGGTAGGAAGAAGGCCAATGATGAGGACAATGCAGGTAGTGATCATGATGAAAATGAAAAATGGATGAGGAAGCAATCTACCAAAGCAGTATGTTAAAACACCTAGAAGAATTGGTAGAGCGTAATCTCACCATCAAGCCTGCACAAGCCCTGAGAGATCAAGGCTGCACTATGCCTACCACATCCCTTGGAACATGACAAAGCAATCAAAAGCAAAGTTAGTAGTTTAAAAAGAAAATTAAAAGTCAGAGAGAAAGCAAACTTTTTGTAATCTTTATTATCGTTATCAATGGTGTACATGCATTTACGTGTGTATCGATATGAGGCTATTTTACCGAAATAGTTTGCCTCGCGACATTGTGTACAGCTAGCCTGGCTCCAGTGACTATAGGGAAGGAGCGCATTCGCAGCCAACACTGGTACAGTGACTAGTGGACTTTTACACTATTGTATGGATTGATTTACATAAAGTACATGTTGGGCGCTCCTATTCAAGCGCTAGCGCTATGCATCTCCACCCCGATACATACAGCGGTGTTGCTTGTAAAACGATTTTCAACACAAATGACAATCCCAAAGTCACTATTTCATTTCAGTTCATATACTGTACACTTTTGGAACATTTTGGACTAGCAAAACATCGCATGCCACTGATGTCGACCGGTCATTTGCCAGCTCGTAGATAGCATGCGGCAGACCAATGGTCCTCTCACTGAATGCATCAAATGTTGTCTCAAGAGTTGTAGTAACAGTATCCTGTGTCAGAAAAGAAAAATAATAATCAGCGGACCTTTTATATTTTAAACCTCCCCCAAATTTTGGCCGTTTTCACCCACTTTACTCGTGGACGCGGTGTTAATATATAAAAATATCCTTCTGCAGGAAGAGTTCAAATAGCTTCAATTGCAATTATATTGTGCTGGAACTTTAAAGGATTGAGGGATATGTGTATTACGTAGCATTTTGTCTCCTGTTTGCAAGGATACTAAATGTGTAGGGTTTGTAACTTTGTAGGCATGAATTATAAATATTTTTGCAGCTATAGAAACCACTTCTTGTACCAAGTTTAAACTCATGTCTAGTCGAATCTCTACAGCCAACTAAGTCATGTATGACACATGAATACAATTGGCTACCATTTGGCACTAACACCATAGGTGCTGCCTCCTGCCGCATTCTAAGTTAGAGCAACAAAAGTTTAAAACAATAATGGTTATACACAGTGCCATGTGTTTAATAATTCCATTCATAACATTCATTTAACTGTGCAGATCGTGAGAATCAAAATTATAGCATCTATCCTTTCTGCGCATGGACGATCAAAGTTTCGTTAAAGGGTTGGTGGCTGCAAGTTAGAAACCAGTACGCGTAAGATCAACAATAGTGAAACTTGGGATATATGTAAAGCGATTTAGACGTAGTAATACCGAGGCAGGTGAACAATTTATGGCTAATAAAAAATACTTGCCTATTATAACCTGCACATAAACAAAGAGCATTTAACTTGGAAAGCTACCCAGCATGACAACTGATCTGATATTGTAACACGGTTATGAATTAAGTCTGATCCAATAGTTAATAGTTTTCAACATGCTGTTCAATACTTGTTTTGTAATGAGGAGCACAATATTTCGTCTTGTCAATGCTCAAAGGCATGCAACTGATGCAAGGGTATTCACTGTCAGACAGGCTTCCAACCAGTGAAACCTTAAGTACTAAAAACACACCAGCACACACAAAAACAAAATCAGTCTCTCAATTGGCTACATATAAGGAGGTGGTGACAAGCCTATCGCTGATGCTTCTGTACCCTAGGACACAGCAAAAGTGGAAACACTCACCCCAGATCATTTTGTCATTAAGTTTGATCTTTGTGGCCTGGGCAGCCCTGCTGTGTACATGTATCGTGTAATGGGTTTAGATAGGTGGTGGACAGGTCTAGAGCCATGAGCCTTCCTATGTACTAAGCTATAGCTGAGGTGAGCTTAGGGAAATCACTGAGCCTATTGTGGTGAGCAGGATTACCATAATGATTGGAGTAGTCAACCTATGGCATAAGGCACACACTGAACGAGTCCGTGCTCAACGTACATGAGGGGTCAAGGTGAAGGCACAGACAGGCAATGGAATCACAGAAAGCCAGCTCAGGATCTATCTATCCATAGTGTAGGAGATTCTTAGCCTGGATACATGTAGTGAAAATCACAACAGCTTCAGGTGATAGCCAATTTTTGTGCTCCTACCTAGCTGCTGAGCTTTCAATGTCACCTAAACGAGTACTTATATTTTAGAATCATGGATATGAGTGTCTAGTGAACATTAGTGGAAGCCAAACAGGAGCATGCCTACTCAACGCACTTACGGGCAGGTACCAGTTATTTTAATCATTATTACGGCATAATTTTTGTACTTTCCTACCTCATTTTTCTGTAAGTCTATTGAACGAACAATTTATATTCCAGCTGCCTGGTTAGTTGCTGGATGTGGCAACCCTCTTACCTTGCATGATAAAAAATACTTAGCGACACTATTACTTAGAGCTCAAAGGTAACAGGCTATGAATCCTGTACTTTTATCATTGAGCAAAAACTATCACAAGCGGGTGGTTGCATCACAAAATGGTGCCTCTGAAAGGCTAAAACTCGTCTAAGCAGAGTAGGTTTGCCAAGCAGAACCCAAGGTGAGTTACTCTGACCTTCCCTGCATACTTCATGCCAGTCATTACAATCCTACTCCCTCCTTTTCTCTGCACAAAGAATTGTTAGGATTTGTTTTTAAAAGATTACTAATGTACTTGCATTCTTAAATGGCGAATACAAAACTAAAGATCTGTCGCTTATGAACTTGGTTCCTTTTTTGATGATTTTGTTAGGATGTATTTGAAGTACCATATTTCTTCTCCAACTTTAATCACCTATGCCACATCCCTTTGGTACATATAACACCATTATGATAGTATAGAATCACTCCCCTAGCACCGTATCAAAGGTCTGATACCTCACTGGGGTACAACGTATCACCCAAAAAAGAATTAATGCCAAACTTTAAACACTCATAAGATAAGGGTGTCTGACCATATTGTAGTTTTTGCAATATCTTTCAGGCGATGCATGACGTGAAACTTAATGCAAGCAGTAGCAGTAGTGAAGCAATGTATAAATTTTCATACGTGTCACACCTCCATTTCTAAATGTGACGTGATGAATGCATTCAACTGTCAAGAAGTGTATTTTTTAGTGTTTATACTATAGATACATGAGGTGCTTTTGGCTTGGTCTGTTTCTCGTCAAAAGCAATAGTATGCTTTTATAGCCAATCCATGCAGTAACTCACTTTTTTTGGAGGACTTTGTTGGCGCCTTTTCCTGTACAGATTTATGATTTTTTTTTTGCTCCATCCATCAATATGTATAAACACTTTGAAGAATAATACATACTAGCCTTGTCCCCAGGCCCTATTTTTATATTTAAGTTATGGGGGCGAAAAATAGGGCCTGGTAGACACTGCCAGGTTCCTAGCGCACGTGTGCTAGCCATTTTAAGAAAAGTGGTAATCATATTCTTTCATAGTTTAACTGAAGCGCACCACTGCTCCACTAGCTCAGTGCTACTTATGTTATTTCACCACTTCTTTTCTTGATGGTTGACCAGGTGTCTGTTAACCAGGATGTTAGAGTGGTGCCGTTCAGTTTGAAGTCAAACGTGAATGGTAGGACTTGGTAGCAAATTGACTTCCCGTACCCAGTTGTAAACCAGGCGAACACATCTTGGCCAATGTACAAATGGAAAAGAGCTTCCTCCTGCTTTGCCTTGAGTGTAAAGCTTTGAAGGTGAACACACAATAGAGAATAAGCCACTGCTCGGAACTCAACAGAATATGCCATCGCGAAATGAGATGAGTATACGGAATGGTTTCCAAAATAAACTACAAAAGTATATGATTACCACTTTTCTTGGTAATGGCTAGCGCATGAGCGCCAGGACACCAGGCCCTATTTTTTGCCACCATAACTTTAAATAATAATAGGGCCTGGGGATGAGGCTAAATACATACCTTCTCAAACCATTTTGTTGAACAGCCCAACAGTAAAATTTCCATGGTATTCGCCACTATCGTAATACCCTGCTCCTTCTGGTACTGCACCCCTCCTCTTCTTGGACTCTTTCTTTCTCAATGCCTCCCAATAGATAACAGAATCTGGAACCCAGTCTCCTGTTACACGACCATGTACAGTTTGATATATGCCTGCTCCTATTATGCAGTACTGTGGACCCTTCTCTGAAAGCTTGTAGACAAACTCATCACCAATTTGCCTTGTACAATCCTTTACATAAAGCAAATGTGTTTTGTTCTCATACAAACTGACGTACATAGGTAATATGGCCTACAAATTGTGATTGACCTTTAATGCTGGTAATAGGGTCACATAGTTCAACTTCACTTAAGCTTTTTATCTATTATTACCTTCTGAACTATCACATCCAAACACGATTTTTACAGTTCAGCCTTTAAAACTACCCTTCCAGCCTTGTGCTCATCACAGAAATAGGTGAATGAGAGTACTATGGATTGTTTGTCACAAACGAATAGGTGTTTATTGTGCAAAGGAATTGATTGCAGCCCCTCGTACTTACCATCCATGGTTTAAGATGTCATGTAGAAATGGAGGTGTGACATGAAAATTTATAAATTGCTTCACTGCCAGCATTAGGTTTGACGCCATGCATTGCCTGAACCATTGCTCAAAACATATTGCCATGTGTTCGTACACCATTTTCTTACAAGTGTTTTGTTGAATCTATTTTTGGTGCCGAAGTTATGATACATCTTACCCAGTGAGGTATCAGACCTTGGATACGGCCAGGGGGGTGGTTCTATACTGCATGTAAAAAAGGGATGGGGCTATATGAGTTTAACGTTGGGGAAGAAGTGGCTATGTGGTACCTGAATATTTTCAAAAAACCCTATCAAAATCATCAGAAATGTTACCGAGTTCATATCATGGGACAGATCTTGAATAATTATTGGAACCTGCCCTTAAGTGCGTTGAGTTTATTAAGACGTACTACCATTTCCATTTTTTTGTTGACAAGTACAATAAAACATTCTCTATGAGAAAGATGGTGGCATATAGGATTTGAAGGCAACAATGGTGTAAAAAGGAAAGAAACAAGGGTCAAATAATAAGGGAAGATGTAATAATCCTATACTTTGCATCATCATAGCCCCAGTCCCTAACAAAAATGTCACGGTGCAGATTATTACATCACTGCACGTTCGATAGGAAATGGGGTGGTGTAATCCATCTGCTGATGAGTCCAAACCAACCTGTCATCAAATTTGGCATCCTGTTTATCCTTCCAATAGAGATGCACAAATTCATTCCCCAGACTAAAATGAACCTTACACTGCTTACCTTGAATGCAAAAACGTTCATGTCATAATCTAATAACACTTTTTATTGTACTGTCCCAATTATTCTAATTTTCAATATAAATTTATGTAATACAAACAAGTGTTTAGTACAGTTCAGTTTAGTTACATATTAAGCTTGATGGGCTGTGTTGGTGGGAGGTGGGGTTCTGCACAACACGGAAACTTCATGGAAACGCTCCTGCTGTATAGGGGTTTTGATACATTTAATAATCTTTATTTCAGATATACACGACCACAGCAGAAATAATTGTCCATCTACAATCTAAAATCAATAATCGGGTAAACATATTAGAAGTTAAACGAGAGTCCGTTGTCTCAGATGCTTTGAGGGCAGCCAGAGATACACATTTCCATGTTAACAATCGTATCAAGGTAATAACAATTTTCTGTAGATTCTGTACTGTGTATTTATTTATATGTATTGACAGGTATCCTTTATAAATGAAGAAGGTATTGATTGTGGAGGGTTAAAGAGAGAGTTTTTCCGCCTATTTTCCAAGCAATCCAAAGAGCTATATTTTGTGGGCAAATTTTTTAATAATAACATCTGTGCAATTCAGGTAACTGCAATCATGCCTTTTTATGGATGCAAATATTATATATACCTTCCAGCATAGGGATCTATATCTTCTGGGTCAGTTTACTGCTCTCTCAATAGTGGAGGGATGCTGTGGTCTGCCTTTATTCTCAGAGGCTCTATATGAGTATCTATGCAAAGGGCAGTACGTTGGAAGGCATTCACCAATCTCAGATGAGGAATTGCCACTAAACGTAATGACTGTAGTGGCAAAGGTCTGTTTTTTTCTACTTAGAATACATTTTAAACTGCTACAATCATTACTCAAAATTACACTCACTAATTTATATCATTATCATCTCTTTGTATAAGGTGAGGCAGTGCATTACACAAGCTGAACTGGCTGAGTATTTTGAATCTAATGAAGGGGCCTGCGAATTGATTGTTCAAAGTGGTTATCACTGCCCTATCTCTTCCCTAAGTCCAGACACAAAGGATGATATGCTATGTGCCTTAATAGATTATCATTGTCTAATTAAAAATAAAGCAATGGCAGACCAGTTTCGAGATGGTCTTAATTTGTTCAGTACACTCTCACTGATTAGAAGGTATCCTAATTTAATGAAGAGATTTTTTGTTCAAGAAAAGAGAAAACTGTCTACAGGTAATGGAATGTACTTTTTTATTAACTTATTTGGTCTATAATATTGTCTCATGGCTGCATACATAGATGCCTTATTTCCACTATTCTGTTGCGATGTGATGACAAATGCAGAGGATGAGGCTCTAACGTACTTTAACCTATTCTTAAAAGACTGTGAGGGTAAGCAATTATAGCTTTGACACTGAATTAAAGTGGGGGACAGCATCGAGGAATTATGCTGCAATGTGACGGTGAAATGAAGCGAAAATATCATGGTCCTTGCACGAGTAGATAGATTTATCTATCTGGGATAAAGTTTTATCACTCCCAAAAAAGGTTAATTATTTCTATTCAATGTTTTGGACTCAGTTCGGTACAGGGTTGACTTTAATCAGTTTCTCATAGGATTTGAGGCATCAGTGACATCTTTTTTTATCTCAATTAATATTGCAGATTAAAAACTATTAGTGCATGGACCATGATATTTCCGCTTTATTTGACCTTCACTTTTCACCTCGATGCTGTCTCCCATTATAATAAACCATTACCTTTTTGCTCAACTTGACATGTTTTGACTCTTACATTGTCTAATCATTTTATTTATAGATGGACAAGTAGATTGTGCTCTGGAAGACGTCGTAGCATTCTTCACCGGCAGTGAAGAAATGCCTTCAGATGTCACAGTTGAATTCGTTTCTGGTCTATTGCCAACAGCGTCTACATGCCATTCCACATTACGCATACCAACAGCTCATACGTGCTATGACAGTTTTCGGGAATATTTCCATTTGGCAGTTAAAGGTCACTCCGGATTTGGTACTTTCTAGTGTTTGTTTTTTGTTTTTGTTATACTTCTTCTTTGATCGTTGATACTGAAGTGCCATCAATATACGTGTTTATTTAGAGTCCTTCTAAATACAATAAATAACCACTTCAACCACAACTTAAAACCTAGTACAGATCCTACATCTTGTCTGTCATGTCACCGCGAAGTTCATTAATTATTTTGGAATGTTTTAGGAGACACAGGATTCATGGATGCGAAATGATGCAATATGTATATCCCTGTGGTCATGGAAACGTAGTTACTGAGGTGCGGAGGTACTGCATGCCTTGCCATTTTACGTAGGTGATTTGGCTGACCTAGAGAAATTTATACGGGATACTCAACATGAAGCATACGACATTCAGTATGTCAGTCATGCTATTTTCCGAAGACATTACGAACGTACAATTTCCCCGATATCTCCGCTCGTCTGGATATTATAATGTAGAATAGAGTATAGTTTTCATGCTGCACATTTCTCAGTTACGTTTGCGGGAACTCATTACGTATTACATCTATCTCAAAAACGAATAAGTACCATTGGCAGAAATTTCAAATCATTAATATATATTGTTGGTTATTCTAGGAAATTCCGGGCGTTACACCTCTGATGGGTAAGGGACCCGTTGATCTTTCTGTAGTGGGATTTCTACTCTTAAACAGTTGCCCTTAATTTGAGCTATGACACGGTGATGGCATGCAGCACTCAGGGAAAACTTTGACCCTTTTTATCCATGCGATGGCTATAAGGAATATCTTTTTGTGTCAATGTTCTTAATGCAACTAATAGTAGCCCAAGAAAATTAAAGCTTACGGCCATTCAGCCATCTACCTTATCACTTCACAACGTGGATCTTAGAACATAGAGAACCCTGATACACACTCCAACTATCTCACATATATAGTAGTGCGTTTGGTTTGTCCCCCCCCCCCCCCCCCCTTTTTTTTACATCGTAATGTGCAAATGTATAACAAGAAAGTTTTTGTGGTGAAAAGGTATCAATGCAGTGCGATACAGTTCATCTTAGTCCAACCCGTCTTCATATGTTGTTCTCTGTGCATGAATGGTAACGACAAGATTACAATTGCATGTAAACGACATACCACGTCAGTAAGTACTGCACCTAAATCCAAACAAAAAAGTTGCCTCGCCAAGCTAAGGGGAAGGGGCATTATCAGTTCGACAAATATATTATGCCCATCACGATCGCGCGCATATCAACATGTATGGCAGTTTTTTTTTTACCAATCCAGTGAGAGAGATTTTTAAAAATTTGTAGCGAAGTTTGAATATTAATAGCCGTGACGTCGTGCGTGTGCTACTAGAATTGCCTTATATGGCCGTGTAAATATTCATAGCCGTAGTGACGTCGTGCGTGTGCTACAAGTAAGAATTGCCGTATATGGGCCGTGTAAATATTCATAGCCGTGACGTCGTGCGTGTGCTACAAGTTAGTAATAGTATTCACAAGCAGTGTTGCCGCGGCCAGCCGTGGCCGTCCGGCAGCCGTCAAAACTTACCGATTTTTGTGCTGACCGTCCGCGATCGTGGACCGCCAACATGCCTGACCGTCTGAGCCGGGAATTACGGCGGCCGTCATATATTTGGCGGCTGACCGTCAAAAATATGAGCCGGTCTTTGACGGTCCACGGTTAATTAATTGTTAATTAAATTAGAATTATATCAGAAATAATTATAAAGATTATACTCCGTTACATAAGCCTATGTGTAACTTGGCAATGAACACATCGCATAAAGTGCTCATATTTCGTTACTTAGAACTAGAAACATTATAGATAAAAAGCTATTTCCGTATTCGCCGTGTGTTATGTTAGCGTTTGATGTGAAGTTTTTGAAATACAAAGATTTGACCGTTGCGTAGACCACTTTTTCAGTATCGCTAGCGCGCCGCATTATGGCCGACGATAGTAAAGAACCTGATTCTAAGAGGAAGAAGACTGATCCATTTGCCAAAATGCCTCCACCAGATCGCTAGCTATTCAAAAAATTACTTTTCATCCGTCTGGTTCACACATGCAAGGTTACAAATTGGCTCAATCGTCTGAGTTGAAGACGTTCAATGATTGTTATTGTGTCGTAGAGAGCTGATCATGAAGGACCATATTAATGACGCGAAAGAAGTGTCAGACTGTAGTTCAAGCTTTTCAAGTCGGCACAGGTAATTAATTCCAAACCCTTGACGGTTGGCCGCCAATCGTGACCGCCAAACTCGAGATTTGACGGTTTTGGTTTTGGCGGTCAGAAATGGCCGTGACCGTGTCGGATAGGCTGCAGACCGTTGGCCGTGGCCGTGACCGGAAAGGATTTATGCCGGCCATTGCTGGCCGTGACCGTGACCGTCAGAAGTGTAATCCGGTCAGCCGTCCGTCCGGGAATTGTTCCAATTAGTCAGCCGCGGCAACACTGTTCACAAGCCGTGACGTCGTGCGTGTGCTGCGTGCCACTTGTGGTCGTGTGCGCGCTGCGTATCGATTGTGCGGTCGATGTGGCACAAATAACATGCCATACGGGGCCACCGTAGGTTTTGGTTATTGATAATTCTTTTTTGAGCCACCCATATCCAGAAATGCGCGGTCAAAGGGAATTGACAATTGTTGTGGTTTGTACATTCGCGTATACTTCCGGATAACTCCCATAGAAAATGAACGGCGTTTTATAAACTTGATTGCTATTTAATAACGTAATAGGGTACAACTTTTGTGGCTATCTATATTGTTTTAGATTCGTACGATCTTGATTTAGCTGAACAAAAAACAACTGCTTCGTATTGAAAATTGTTGTAGTTTTTGTGAAAACAGCACTTTCCATATGCATAGAGATGTATGGAAAATCAACTTTTTCGCACCTAATTAAGGTATTCTGCAGCTCATAATTCTTACACCAGTTTAGATTCAGATTTTGTGGGCCCCCAGAATAAGAGATCATGCAGTTCTATTATTTTTAGAAATATTTTAAAAAATTTACCTAGTATAGATTTCGGCCATTTGAATTTTAAATTGATTTGGGTCACAATGAGTAGGATACAATTAGCGCCATGTTTTTAATGTAGCTTCCATGGATACAGCTTATTGAATAGGTTATTTGTCTAGTGCAAATGATGTCATGGGGCCTCCCGTCACATGCCTTACATGGTAATTGTTACCACACCCCTCCCCACTTGACTATTAAATTGGTACCAGCATCCATTCGCACGCCAGGTCAGCCATACACTTCACATAGAAGTACAAATGCCAACACCAACAGCATAACTCCAATCTAGACTGTCTGCGTAATCCAAACCCCTTCCTCTTCTCCACAGCCTGCTTCACCTCTCCACAGCAAGCTTCCTGCTGTCTCACACTGCGTTCCACCTTAACCAACACACAACTACACATACATCACACACAAGAGCAGTGGGCATAACTAAACCTATCTAACTATATTCAGAGCAGGTGAGCCCACACCTGACCCTCGGAAAAAACCCCGTGGAAAAACCTTCTAAAGGAAAAAATTCCACCATCTGGGGCAAAAACCTTTACTGACTAAACTGCTCACAGACAACGCATACAAACACATACAAACATCTGCTTCCATCAGCTCTGCCTGTCAGCTTACACCGGTCAAGGATCACCTTGTTTGGGGTACAAACATCACAAGAAAACTGCCAGTAACAACGTGCGTTAGA